>WOXC01012043.1:0-319577 GCA_011680675.1 Gymnobelideus leadbeateri | reverse complement strand
CCTTGGGCAAGTCATTTAACTCCAATTGCCCTGTCTTCCCCCCTCCGAAAAAAAAAAAAAAGCAAAAAAAAAAAAAGATGGTATAACCAGTATAAATCAATTGTTATAAAAAGGGACCCAAAGGAGCCTAAAGATCACCCTAGTGAAACACTTGTCAACATCAACACCAGTTTTGACTATAAGTTCATTTGTAAAACTTTGGACTGAGAGCTGCTCCTTGTTTTTCTTTTCTTGTATCCCCAGCACTTAGCAAGTGCCTGGCACATATGAGGCACTGAATAAATGCTTCTAATAGATAAGGACAAGAAAGTTCTAAGCTGTATCATTTTACAAAGGAAGGACAAACAGCGAAGGATAAAAGAAGAAAATTTGATGGGAAACGACTAAGAAAAGTCATTCTAGGAAAATTTGGGGATGAACATGGAAGAAAGACAAACAGAAGAAATATAGAAAGATCCAAAAAAAATTCACGTAAGAAAATCTTTATCACCAAAGAAAGGGAGCTAACATAACAACCCTAGATGTACTTCCAGGAGATGGCGTAATTGACAAAGATGTAAAATCCAACTGGATTAGACCAATTATACACAGGCCATCCATGTTGAAGTTGACAAAATTGTGAGGGAGTTAAAGGTATATCTATATCAAAGTATATCTATATCAAGGTATCTGAAAGATAATATGGTAACAAAGGCACAGTAAATATTAGAGCTTATTAATACTAAAATAGATAGAAATAATATTAATACTAACTATAAGCCTACTTTCTCATTTATCCAAATGTTGTATGAGAACAATTTATACATGCATAAAGAATATCCTTGATAATGGTATTAGTAAGAAAAAGATAGGCTTTAAGTGATAGTCCACAGTAGACTACATCTTTACCGTCAAACAATTAGCTGAAAGATGTAGAGAATACAAGATCAATCTTGTATTTACTTACTAACAACAAAAATAAAGCTTTGGCTTTGGCAGAGGAAAATATTAACTTAAAGTCTTTCTTACAACAATATGAGTTTCCCATGCATGTCAAAATCATGCAAAATTCTTCAAAGTATATAACAACACAAATAACATTGTTTGATTATTAATGTCAAGTGAGACATAAAAAAGATGCATGCTTGACAACTGGGTTTGCCATTGTAGTGGAGAACCAGCATGGAGTGCAAGATGATGAAGGATTTCCAAAATATTGTGATGGCCTTCATATGTTTTTATAGATGATTTTGTGCAAGCTGCATCAATCTCCAAAACACTGGAGAGTCTCTCTAACAAGACACATAACGTGGAACCTCCTGGAATTAAATAAGAGAAAGCAAGTAGTTTGAATTCCCTGTGGGAAATTGTAGAGCTCCTTAATGACTGACTCAATAGAAACAAAGGCTCATTTTTTTAATACAAATATTCTACTGGTGTTGTCATATGGCTAAGAGTCAGAGGACACTATGGTTCTTGAAGAATTACAAGTAAATATCCCTCAGGGGACAATGGAGAGATACAAGGCAGGAGTGAACAAGCTGCAACACATAAATGAGGAACTATGAAGAACTGAGTAAAGGTTATCATTAAAGAAACGTATGGTCTAAAAAAAAAAGATGGGCTGGTCACTTGGTAAGAATGAGGGCTGTTAGCTAATGAACATGGTGCTTATCAAGAGAAGCCTCACCCCACCATAAATTGTATCTTCTATTCCTCTGGGGCAAACTTAGAGGAGGATAGACAAGTCATAGAAGATGAGAAAGCATGGATGAATTACCATCTGCATAATTAGAAAGCATATACACATCAATGAGATTACAGATCCATTTGAGCAGTAATGATGTAGAGCTAGTGAAAATAATTTTATGTGAGGTTACCTGAACACTTCTCATTCTAGCATTTGCTATAGAAAGTTGGTTGTAGAAGATAAGAAAATAAATGATCATGCTAGTAGGAGGTGCTGAAGTATTATTTCTGATGTAGAAAAGGGCTGTTTCAAAGCTTTGCAGTGTGCCTCTTTTTAGCTCCCCCTGCCCCAAGCTTCAAGTTTCATTTATTTTCTGTCACAATAAATCAATGCCAAGAGCTAGAATGGTGTAATGGCACGAATACTAGATTTGAAACTCAGACCTCTACCTGAATCCCAGTTCTGTTACTTACGATAAAGTTCTTTATTAAAAAAATAGGTTCCACTATTTTTAAGTCCTGAAACAAATTACTTCTCTTGGCATTTCACAGATAAACCTATTTTTACCTATTGTCAGTAAAACAATGTCTAAGTAAAAAACAAACTAAGCTGCTAGAAGAATGGAGTTGGCTTTTAACCTGGTTATTGGAATTCAAGTCTTTACAGCAAGCTTTTATTGACTTCTTATTACTATTTAAGGAGACAGGTGCTTTGATGTAAATATCCCTTGATATATCAAGCCTGCGGGTGAGCATTCATTCATTCAACAAGAGATTCCTGAATGCCTACTATATGCATAGGGTTGTACTCCTTATTGAAGGGGATACACACACACACACACACACACACACACACACACACAAACACTATGATCCTTATTCTTTAGGAACAGTTTGTGAAGAATGTCAGAATGAGAAATATGGACTAAGTACTAAAGGAGTTCAATTTGGGAAATGGACTAGTTCAGGGAATACCTCACAAAGGCAGAACAAGATTTCGACCAAATAACCCTTGAACTAACACACAGAGAATCATAGACTTAGAGCTGGAAGGGAACTTTCAGGTTATCTAGACAAATCGCCTTTACTTTACAGATAAGGAAACTGAAGGCCAGAAAAGTTAAGTGACTTGCCAGAAGTCAGAGGTAGTAAACTGGGATTCAAACCGAGGTCCTCTGACTCTAAATATGGCATTCTTCCTAGAGTATGGCACTATTGACTATCTTCAAAACAAAATACAATTTACCAGAAGGAAAATCCTGGTTTTGAGCTCCTTATAGACACAGATACACACACAATGCACACACATGCGCGCGCATGCACGCACGCACACACACACACACGCACACACACACACACACACACACACACACACACTTTTCCTAGTTACATATCATTTCAGGAAAGCCAGGAGGTAATGAGGAGGGAGAGAACTGTAGATGTTGGAAGATGGACAGTGAAATTTCAATAGTTGGGAGAGGAGGGCCAGGAAGTCACTGTCACTGGATTATGTACATGGTGGGGCGGGGGGGGGAGGAAGGAGTAAAGTGGTTTGAAAAAAGTGGTCAGCTAAAAATGTTCCCTTTCAACTTATGTTTGATAGTTTTCTTCATTTTGCACTGTTTTCTAAGATTTTCCTTGCTTTGTTTTATTCATTCTCTTCCCTTCTTGCCTATTCTGAAAATGTATTCTCTGAATTGTGGTCTATATCCTTAATAGTTCATTTTGTTGAGTGTGTGTATGTGTGTGTGTGTGTGTGTGTGTGTGTTTTATTGAATTTACAGATCTTGTTCCATTCATTTTTTTCTACTGTGCTTCACTCTTAAAATTAACAGTTCATTGGGAAAGTAATATGGAAAGAAGCAATGCCCTATGGTAGAAATCAGCCTGAGTCCCAAACCATTCTGTTCAATTCTGCTTTCTCCTAACCCCACGACCATTCCTTACTTTCTGTTTATCATTCTGTATTATCTCTGGATCTATACCCTCTCGTCCAAAACCTTCTGGGTGCCAGTTTCCCTATAAAGTCACAAATCTCTTTTCCTGGAGCAGGATATTGTTCATGGAAGCACTGTCAGAGAAGGTTTTTTCCCATTGCACCAACTCCTCTAAGAACAAATGTTTCATAATGTCAACAGTTTCCATCACAGGCATGCATCTTTTCCCTCATGGAAAGACTTTCCCATTTGATGTCCCCAGTTTTGATCATATTCTTTTGCCAATTCTCTTATTATAATAGTTTCATTTTTTGGCTTATTTTAGGACTCATCATTCCTTCACTGTTCACTTGATCAGGGTACATCACTCATTCCCCTCTGAACTTGATCTTTGTTCTACTCATTTATGTACCTTCTCACTCCACAATTTTCTCTACAAAATACACTGACACCTATGGGGGATAAGAATTGTGGAGATGAGTCCATAATTTTTCAGTTTGGTTAACCACACTTCAATTAAAAATTTACTTACATCTTTATCCCCTTTTATGCTTTATCTCTCAATTATCTTATTTTCCCCCTTAAGTTATCATTTTTTAAATCTCTAAAATAGGGTAATTTATTTCATTATTTGTTCTTATCTTGGTTTATATTTATTCAATTTTCTCATATTTCTGTTTGGGGGGCATTTTCAAGCCTAATATGAATACTTCAAATATAGCTTTTTCACTGAACATTTATCTTTTAAAAACTGATCATTAAATTCAGGTTTTCAAGGTATGCCATTTAGGTTGCAGAACTACAGAATGGTTTTTGTTATTTGATTTTCTTTACCTTTGTATTTGAAGTTTGTTTATCAGAGAAGGATACCATGCAAGTGCTTAAACATTAAGAGTTCTACTTTTGTTAATTCATAAGGATTTTAACTTGCTGGGGTTCATTCTCTTTCCAGTTTGGGTTTTTTTCTTTTTTTTTTTTTTGAGAGTTATATGAGGATGAGGAAAGGGTTTAGTGTGTCATTTTGTATGGCAGAGGTCAAAATAAGTATAGTATCCAATTGTTTGTTATCAAATGAGATTTCATGAAGACTGCTAACGTTTTTATATGGGCCTTAAAGGATGGCTATGATTCTGATAAGCAGAGGAGTGCGAATAGCTCAAACAAAAGCTACTAGGACCAGCACAGGTTGATCTCATGAACTGGTAAGTGATTCTCTGTGGCTGAAACATAGGGACAGTATTTAGGGGAGTAGCAGGAGATAAGATCATATAATTTCAGTTCTTAATTAAGGTTTTTTCTTCCTATACTTGTACATTTCCTGTGTGTGGCAATCTATAGACACAGAATTACTTGCAAAGAGAGCCCCTCTGCATTATAATATAATCATAGCAATATTATATGTAAGATGGAAATGGAAAGAACCTAGAGTTAGAGTCAGGAAAACTTGAGTAAAAACCTGCTCTGGATTCTTATTAGCCATGGACCATGGGCACCAGTCATTTAACTTCTCTGGGTTTTGGTTTCCTCATCTGCAAAATGGAAATAATAGCATAGGATTGTGAAGAATGAATAAGATGATACACATAAATTGCAATGTAAATGTCAGTTATTATTAAATAATATTTGATATTATAGGATGTTGTTTTCTATTTATTTTTCCCAAAGAGGTGAGAAAAATAACAGTAGCTATGTGCTCACTTTCAATGATTTAGAATGTAGATTATATACAGTACAGTTATCTGAACATACAAGAGGGAAAATATCAAACCATTAAAACTCAAAGTAAGAAATGATATTTTTGAGATTATTGATCTTATGTGTTAGGCTATTAAAAATGCAAAGAGATGCTCTCGTAGGAGATATTGAACAAAATGGCCATTAGAGAAAGGCTTTGGTGATATATTGATTAAGCACCAGACCAGTGAATGCGCTAAATGAAGATATTGATTATGGTCTCAGCTACAATACTTACAAAAAGAAACTGAGGAAGAGAGAGTCAAGACAGATCTTTCTGACTTAAATTTCTGGTTATTCATTACTCACTGTAAACACACTGCCTTGGAGTTCACTTTGTACAGGTGTCTTCCAGGTACAGTGTTTTCTCCTAAACTTGCCACATAATAATTAGTAGACCAAGTACTGATGATATCTTTATATTTTTATCATATAAACATGCTACTATTGTGTGCTTGGTCAATAACTCTCCACAGCCAAGTAAAAGGAGACAATTGCCTCAAACCTTGTCATTAGATTCACCTACTGTATACAGGGCTTAGGCTACTTATCCAGAGTATTATTTAATCAGGGTGTTCAGCATTGTTGATAGTGTGGATGGTTTTTTAAGGTCCATGTATTCCTCAAGCCCCTTCCATATTTGAGATTTAATGAATTCCATAATTATGGAAAGACTAAGTACAAACTTAGTTCCCTTCTATTTGAACCTTCCTATCTTAATATCTAAAATATCATTAGCATTTACCAAGTTACTACACTGTACTAGGGCACTGAGTGGAATCTTAGGGATAGATTCCATATCCATTACCAGCACTAATTTAAGTCCTAATCAGTGACTGACTGAGTCAATGTTCCGATAATCTCCATTCCTCCCCTGAGAAAACTCTCCTATCTCTGACTCTCCTTATCAACTAAAAACCCCTGAGACTTCCAATAACAAATACTGATTCCACATATTGTTGTGCATCTATGGCACTGAACTTGTTTTTGATAGCTTTTTCCCACTATTGTAAAAAATAAAGTTCTTGTAGTGGGCTTTTTATTAAGACATGTATGTGCCTGGATCTCATGACATCTTTATACATGTATGATAAAAAGTGCTGCCATTGTATACTTGGCCAAATGAAACACTTGGGCACTCCTATATTTTAATAGCGAATGGCTTACATTTATCAAATTCTCAGACAGCACATAATGCTAAGTCAGAGAAATATGTACTATCCTACATACACTACTCATTACTGTGAGAATAAAACTGATGAATGTTAGCTTTGGAAATGTTTTCTGGAAAAAACGTATGGAAGAAAGCTTTTTTCATTCCACATGACAGGGGAATAGGAGATGCCCATTAGCAAAAAAATCTAGTTAACTAAATTCATTCACATTGCCCAAAGTGATCTCCCTCTACTTCAGTGCATGCAGTTGGGAATCCTGGGGGGATCCAACCAGTCATCGGATACACAGGATGGTTCTGCTACCGGAAGCAGCCAAGACACAGCTGGCAACAATCAAAGGAAGAATTTTACAAGTTTGGATGGGTGAAAACTCATTGCACAAGTAATCTTCTTAATGTACCATTATAATCTTATCACCTCTCAACTCAGAAACATGCAGTGGCTCCCACTGTTTACCAACTACACACTGACAGTATAAACTACTGGCATCCAAGGCCCTATGTAATCTGCTGCCTGGCTCCTTCCCTTCGTAAACTTATATTACGGTTTAAGTAGACTACTCTCCATCTCCTATTTGCATATTGCCCCCTCCAATCTCCCTGTCTTTCCTCATGACATCTCTCATGCCTAGAATGAGCTCTACTTATCTTAATCTATTGAATCTATTCACTTCTTTGAAGGTTCAACTCAGGAGCCACCACTTCCTGAAGCTTTCTATAATGCTATCCCTCAACACAGGTACTTACCTATCTGAAAGTGATCTCCCTCCTCTAAAAATTTTCATAGCATTTTCTGTGTTTTCCCTTGTGTCCTACTATAATCTGCAAATCATAATTCATAGGATCACAGGATATATAGGTCATCTAAATCAGTCACAGAATCACAGGGGTCCAAACCAATAGCTGAACAAAAATCATTTTACAACATAACTGGGTAGTCATCAGACTTTTGTTAAAATACCCCTGGTAAATGAGAACTAATTACTTTTTTTTCAGTCAGCAAAACTACCTTATCTCCCTCTTATCCTACTCCCCTCAACTGAAGATGAAAGAACAGTATTCATTGCAAACATGTAGTCAAGCAAAACAAATTTCCCCATTAGCTATGTCCAAAAAGAAGTCTCATTTTGCACTGATTCCTTTATGTCTCTATCAAGAGGTGGGTATGTTTCATCATCATCCCTATCGTGGTTAGTCATTATACTGATGAGAGTTACTAATTCTTTCAAGGTAGTTTGCCTTTCCATATTGTTATCATTGTATAAATCGTTCTGGTTCTGTTCACTTCACTCTGTATCAGTTCATATAAGTTTTCCCAGGTTTCTCTGAAACTATCCCCTTCATCATTTCTTATAGCAAGAATGTATTGCATCATGTTTATATCTCATAACTTTCTCAGGCATTCCTTAATTAACTGATACCCCACTCCCTTGGATTACCATTCTCTGCCACCTCAAAAGATATTTTTTTCTTAGAATTTGTTTTGACTGAGATGAAATCCTTAATCTACCCTTTCTCTAAATCTTTCTCCTCTTTTCCTTCCACTTCTCTGTTGAGTGAATATATTTCTGTACCCAAAGTGTGTGCACGTGGCTCTTCCCTCTTCTGACTAGTACAGATGAGAGTGAAATTCAAGTGTTAGCCACTTCCTCCTACCTCCTTCTCTTTGTTTGTATAGATGTCTGTCTGTACACTGATGTGAGATAACTTTCCCTTTCTCTACCACCCACCCTATAAGTGTATTTCTCTTCCCCTCTATTCTTTAAAGATCAAGGCACAATAGAATCACTTCTAGGCCTTGTCTAATTAGATTCCATCAATAGCTCCTGATGATAGGGTTAAGAAAAAAAGTATCATTTTCCCATATTAAAATGTAACTAGTTCCTTCCTGTTTAGCCCTTTATCACTGCTGTTCATGTTAACTTTTTAATGTTTTTTTTTTTAACTCCTGGGTTTGAACTTTAAAGTTTCTATGCAGCTCTAGTGTTTTGATCAGGAATGCCTAGAAGTTTTCTATGTCACTAATGGTCATATTCTATCTTGTAGGATTATACTCAGTTTTTCTTGGTAAGTTGCTTTTGGTTGTAAGCCTATACGTTTTGCCTTTTGCAATGTCACAGTCCAAGCTCTTTGATCCTTTATAGTGTGGCTGCTAAATTTTGTGTGATCTTCCTTGGTAATTGAATTCTTTCTTTTAAAATGCTGGAAGTATTTTCCTTTGGCCTGGGAGCTCTGGATTTTCCTGGAAGCTTTCCTTTTGGCATTTTATTTTCAGGTGGCAACTGTGAGAATCTTTCTATTTCTGTTTTGTCCTCTAGTTCTAAGAGATAATAGTTTTAAGATTTCTTGAACTAGGAAGTCTATGCTCTTTATTTGGTCACACTATTCAAGTAGTCCAATAATTCTTAAATGATTTCTCCTTGATCTGTTTTCTGGGTCAATTGTTTTTGTTATGAGATACCTTACACTGTCTCATTTTTCAGTCTTTTGACTTTAATATTTCTTGTTGTCTCATGGAGTTATTGGCTTCTATTTGGTCCATTCTAATTTTCAAAGAGTTTCTTTACTTGGACACTGTTTTGGTACCTCTTGTGCAAAGCTGTTAATTCCTAATTCTTTTTTTTTTGCAAGGCAACTGACTTGCCTATGGTCACACAGCTAGTTAAGTGTTAAGTGTCTGAGGCTGGATTTGAACTCAGGTCCTCCTGACTCCAGGGCCAGTACTTTATCCACTGCACCACCTAGCTGTCCCACTCATTCTTTCTATAGCTCTCAGTTTTTTCTTCTAATGCTCTCATTCAATATGTAAAAAAATTAAAACTCTTCTTCTCTTCTAGGGAATTCTAGTTAATTTCAGGCTTATGTTTTGTTTTTTTCTTTGAAAGGATCTCATTTAGCAGATGTTTTGGCATCATTGTCTGGATTTGTGTCTTAAGCATCCTTGTCACCACGATAGCTTTTAATGGTGGTATTCTTTTTTGTTTGCTCATTCTTCCAGGCTAGTTCCTGACTTGTAACTTGATACTGGGCCTGGGCTCTGCACACTCCTGGAAGGAGGGTCTGGGATGGTACTATTGTTATCTTGACGGTACTGAATGTTGTATTATTCTGGGATCTTAGGAACACCTCAGTCAGTTGTTTATTTCAGGGCAAAAGATGCCGTCACATCTCCCTGCTCCTGCCCTGCCCCTTTCTCCTAGTCCTGGGTTTGGGTCTAAGAAATAGTTGAATGCTGTTGCATTTAGTCACTGGGAAGCTCTGCAGGCTCCCTTGTCATCAGGAATTCTTACCCTGGTTAGTCCTCTGCAAACTTCAGATTGGAATAAAAACTAGAACTGAGACCCCACTCTGTTTTTGGGAGCTGAGTCACACTGCTGTTACTAGTTTCTGAATTTGATCCTCTCTTGGCACACAGCCTAAGGCCTATGCCTGCTCTTATCTTGGAATGCCACCCCATGCAAAGATACCTCCTCAGTCCAGCCTGAATATGTGATACAGAAGTGGGTAATGAGTGATACTGACTGTTGGCACTTTGCTTATTTATGTGTTCCCTGCCAGATCCCTCCCACAATGTCTACAGACTTGTCTCCCTAAACTGACTGGCTGGGAAAATGACTGATTTTTCTCTGGATTTCCCCTTCAAGATTCAGTTTGGTATGTTTCTTAAGTCTGTTTGAAGGAATTTAGGGTGGTGGTAAGAGAATATCACTGTACTAGTTCTTCACTGTCTTGACTCCACTTCTAAATCTGTTACTTTTTTGAAGCTTTGCTTTAGACTCGTAGATAGTTCTAACTTATGAATTTTCTTATACCAAACATGCTCTTGAGGCTGAAATGGAGGTAATGGTCATTGTGAAAATGACTATAAATTCTGTTCATCAGAGGACGTGTTGTTATGGTAGGACTACAGTTATGGTAGGATCCCCTCGTGTTACAACCAGAGAGTAGTGGAGTAGTTATGGAGTGACCTTTAGGAAGAAGAGAAACTACAAAAAGGAATTTTTCCTCTGCCCAACTGGAAGGGGAAATAGGCCAGAGTTTTCCTACCCCCTTTTTTCTAGGTAGAAAGAAGAGACATATTTTGAAGAGTTAATAAGTTCTTCAGAAGACCTGTGTCTTCACATTGATTTTGGTTTTGGCTCCTACTTGGGAAGATCTAGGCATCCTCAGTAATTTCATTTTCAAGTTTATTTTTATTATCTCTTTAATGTACATTAAAAACGTACATCATTCTGGGAGAACAGTAGGTTTTTTAAAAATTAAAAACATTAAATTTATTATTTATTTTAAACATCCTTTTATTTTTAAATTTTGAATTCCAAATTCTCTCCTTCCCTCCCACCCTGACTCACTAAGAAGGACAGCAATCTGATACATGTAAAATCATGCAAAACCATATTAGCCATATTTCAAAAAAAGGCAAGAAAACCAAAGTGAGAAAATACTTCAATCTGCACTCAGAATTCATCTGTGCTCTCTCTGGAGATGGACAGCATTTCTTTTTAAAATCATGGATCCTTTGGAATTCTCTTGGATCATTGTATTGATCAAAGTAGCCAAGTCTTTCACAATTGGTCATGATTACCAGAATTACTGTTGTTGTACATAGTGATCTGGTTCTTCTCACTTCATTCTACATCAGTTCATACAGGTCTTGTCATGCCTTTTTTCTGAAAGCACCCCCTTCATCATTTCTTACAGCACAACAGTACTCCATCATAATCAAATATCACAACTTGTTTAGCATGATGATTTCCAATTCTTTGCCACTACAAAAAGAGTTGCTATAAATATTTTTGTACATATAGGTCCTTTTCCTTTTATCTCTTTGAAATACAGACCTAATAGTAGTATTGGTGAGTCAAAGGGTATGCAGAGTTTTATAGCTCTTTGGGCATTGTTCCAAACTGTTTTCCAGAAAGGATGAACCAGTTCACTCTTCCACCAGTAGTTCATTAGCATACCTATGTTTCCCTCATCTCTTCTAGCATTTGCCTTTTCTGATAGGTATGAGGTTGGTTGGTTTAATTTGCATTTCTCTAATCAATAGTGACTTAAGAGCATGTTTTATATGACTATAGCTAGTTTTGACTTCTTATCAATTGGAGAATGGCTTTTATTTTTATAAATTTGACTTAGTCCAATACTCATATACATGTATGTATATCTGAGAAATCAGATCTTTATCAGAGAAATGTTTTCCTATTACTTCATTGTCTATGGTATCTTTTACCATAATGTATTTTCCCTTCTTATTTCTTTTAATTAGGTCTGCTTTTGCTTTGTCTAAGAGCATGACTGCTGCCCTTCCCCACAATCCCACTCCTCCTTTTAACTTCAGCTGAAGTATACTGGATTCTGCTCCATCCTTTTAAGTATTTTCAAGTGTCTCTAGTAAACAACATATTGTTAGATTATGGTTTCTAATCCATTCTGCTATCTGCTTCTATTTTGTGGTTGGGTTCATCCCATTCCCATTCACAGTTACAACTACTGTGCATTTCCCTCCGTCTTATTTGTTTCTTCCTCTCTTTTTATCCTATTACTCCTCAAAAGTCTATTTTGCTTCTAACCCATTACCTCCCTTAATCTAACCGCTGCCCTTCCTTTGATCATACCCCCTTCTATGGTCCCCTTCCTTTCCTATTACTCTATTGTAATATTCTATACACAGTTCTGTGTATGTATTCTCTCTCTGAACCAATTCTAATGAGAGTAAGTTTCAAGCATTGTCCCTCTCCCCCCATTTTCTCCTACACTGTAAAAGCTTTTCCTTGTGTTTCTCTTTTATGTGAGAAAATTTTCCCCATTCTGCCTCTTTCTTCACCCATCTCCCAGTACATCCTTCTTTCTCATGACTTCATTTTTTTGGGGAAGGATATTATTCCAACATAATTGGCTCATACCTATGCCTTCTATGTAAACTCCTTTTTAGGGAGTTAGGGCAATTAAGCCCTAATGATGATAATGTTCTTAGGAGTGATGTGCATCATCTTCCCATACAGGAATGTAAACACCTTAATATTATTGAGTACCTTGTGATTACTCTTTCTTTTTATCCTTCTCTTGAGTCTTGTGCTTGAATGTTAAATTTTCTATTTAGTTCTGATCTTTTCATCAGAAATGCTTGAAATTCCTCTGTTTCATTAAATATCTACTTTTCCCCTGGAAGGATTTCACTCAGTTTTTCTGGGTAAATAATTTTTGGTTGTAATTCTAGTTCCTTTGCCTTCCAGAATAACCTTCCAAACCCTCCACTCCTTGAATGTGGAAGCCATTAAATCTTGTGTGACCTGTGACTCTACAATATTTGAATTTTTTCTTTCTGGCTGCTTGAAGTATTTTTTTCCTCTTTGACCTGGGAGCTCTGTAATTTTGCTATCATTTTTCCTGGACATTTTCATTTTGGGATCTTTTTCAGGAGGTGATTGGTGGATTCTTTTAGTTTCTATTTTACCTTCTGAATCTAAGATATCACGGCAGTTTTTCTTGATAATTTCTTGAAATATGATATCTAGGTTCCTTCTTTGATTATAACTTTCAGGTAGCCCAATAACTCTTTTTTAAAAAAATTAAATTGGGGTGGCTAGGTGGAGCAGGAAATAGAGCACCAGCCCTGAAGTCAGGAGGCCCTGAGTTCAAATTTGGCCTCAGACACTTAACACAAAAACTAGTCATGTGACCTTGGGCAAGTCAACCCCAATTGCCCTCCAAAAAGCAACAACAACAAAAAAATAAATTGAATTTTTTGTTACATTTTAAGTTTTGAATTGTCTTCCTCCTTCCCCACCCCACACTCACTAGAGAAGGCCTTCTCTCCCTCTTTTTTTACCCTATTTATCTTCAGACATCTAATTTATTTTTGACCTCTGCCTCGCTAATCCACACCTCTTCTGAGTCCCTCTATTGTCCTCTCCCTTTGCCCACCTATTTCTTAATCTGCACACTCTGAGTCCCTCCCTTATCCTATCTCCTCACCCTATTTCTCTATAAGTTAAGAAGACTTTTATACCCTCCTAGAACTATGTTATTCTCTCTTTAACCTAGTTCTGATGAGAATAAGATTCTAGCACTACCAGCCATTCACCCCTTCCTGCCCTCCATTGTTAACAGTCCTTCCATTCACAACTCTTTTGTATTAGATAATTATTCCATTTTACCTCTTCCTACCCAATTTTTTTTAGGCTTATCCCATAATACTTAACTCAATTCCAGCCTTCTAACTATGTATGCTCTTTCAAATATCCTAATAATAACATCCTTAAGGGTTACAAATAATGTCTTTCCATATAAGAAGTAAAGTCTGATCCTATTAATTATAATTGATCTTCCATGTGTACCTTATATTTTTCTTGATTCTCATAGTTCAAGTTTGTTGTTCAGTTCTGTTCTTTTACTGACAGATACCTAAAAATTCATTAATTCATTAAATATCCACTTTAATTATTTCTGCTGCTCTAAAGTTCACTTTGAGGCATTATTTTTAATTATTTGTGGGAGAATTTGGGAGAGCCAGGTAATTTCCTGCCTTATTCTGTCATCTTCCAAGAACTGAGTCCAATAATTCTTAAATTATGTCTCCTCAATCTATTTTCCAGGTCAGCTGTTTTGCCAATGAGATATTTCACATTTTCTTCTATTTTTTCATTCTTCTGAATTTTATTGTTTCTTGCTGTTTCATTGAGTCATCAGTTTCTGCTTGCCCAATTCAAATTTTTAAGGAATTATTTTCTTCAGTGAGATTTTGTACCTCTTTTTCCATCTGGTCAATTCTTTTTTTAAGGAGTTCTCCTCAGTGGATTTTTGTGTTGCTTTTACCATTTTGCTGATTCTGTTATTTTAAGGTATTATTTTCTTCAGTACTCTTAGCACCTCTTTTACCAATCTGCTAATTCTCTTTCCATAATTTTCTTGCATCACTCTCATTTTCCCCATATTTTCCTCTACCTCTCTTTTATTTCTTTCTTTAACTAATTGAACCCAAAGCCTACAAGAATTCCTAGAAGAGTTAAAGAAATAAAGAGAGGCTTTTGGGGGGGACTTTGTAGTTTTTCCTGGAATTGTATTCTGGAGGTGGGACATTGAACTAGAGAATGAATGTCTCTCTTTAAGGTCATGACCCTCAGGATAAAATCTGGCCTTGTGAGTCCAGATTGAGTCCCTTATGGATACTAAAGATAAAAAGACAAAATTCACTTCAATATGTTTGGCCTTTGCCATCAACCCTACCACTGTAGCCTTAGGACTTCCAGGTCTTTCTATCCATGGTTTGGCTCAATTTACTTTTATGTGTTGTCTCCCCCAAACAGACTGTGAACTCTGAGAGCAGAAACTGCCTCAGTTTTTATATTTGCATCTCTAGTGTGTAGGACTGTGCTTTAGCACACAGAAATAATTTAATAAATGCTTCTTTTTTTCACTCAATAACTCTTGCCCCCAATAAGCTTACATTCTGAGGGCACAGAGCATAAAAACAAATGGGTATATACTTGGTAATCCGAAGAGAGAGTGAGAGAATACTAACAACCAAGGGGTTTAAAAAAGGCTTCCCAAAGAACAGGGGTTCTCAACCTATTTTTGCATCATATAACTCTTAGGTATACTGATAAAGCCTATAGATTCCTCACAATAATGTTTTTAAATGCATCAGATAAAATACAAAGGATAGCAACAGAAATTAATTATATTGAAATAATCATTAAAATATTTTTAACCCCAAACAGTAATGTCAAATAGTCACTTGCTCTATTGGACAAATAGTCCAAAATTCTTAGAACTAAAAACAACAATAACAACAACAACAACAACAACAACAACAACAAACCCTTCAAAAATCAAATAAAGGAGGGTGATGATTTTTTTAAAGTAAGAATAATCCAAGAAAAATCAGGAAGATTATGAAAAGAAAGACAACCAACTGGAAACAGAGATCCAGATTCTTAAGGAAGTAAACAACTCCTTGAAAATTAGAATTAGGCAAGGGAAAGCCAGTGAAGTTATAAGAGATCCAGAAATAAGAAAATATAACAAATGAGAAATAGAAGAGAATGTGAAATATCTTAGAAGAAAAGCAACTGATTTGTAGAATAGATCAAGAAGAGAAAACATAAGAATAATTGGATTACATGAAAGCTATGATAAAAAAAGGAATCTTGATACAATAATACAAAAAATAATTAAAGAAAATTGTCCTGAAGTGTTAGAACAAGAAGGTAAAATAGAAAGAGAAAAAAATCTATCAGTCAACACCTGAAAGTGATCCTCAGTGGAAAACTTACAGGAAAATCATAGGCAAAATTCCAAATCACCCAGGTGAAGGATAGAATATTATGAGCATCAAGAAAAAAAAAACCCAAAAAACAACTCAAATATGGTTGAACCACCATTAGAATTATACAAGACCTAGCAGTGGCTACACCAAAACCCCACAGGTATTGGAACACTATATATAAGAGAGCAAAAGAACTGAGGTTACAGCTGAAAATACCATACCCAGCAAAGTTAAGTATAATCACACATGAAAAGAGGACATTCAATGAACTGACAAACTTTCAGGATTTTATTTCAGAAAGACCAGAATTAAACAGAAAATCTGACATGCAAAATCCAAGAGAAATATAAGGTAAACACCAAAGACTAATTACAAGGGATTCAATTAGGACAAATTGTTTACTTTTTATATGTGGAAATGTAAATCATATGTCTAAGATTGTCATTAGTAACGGCAGCTGGAAACAAAGAGTGGGGTAGAGTCAAATACGATGTGATTTTAAAAAGCAAAAAGATCTAGAAAAATGAAAAAAGTAATTATTTCATACAAATGAGATGTTAGAGGAAGAACTGATATAGAGGAATTAGAATTAGTGTGTGTGTATGTGTGTGTGTGTGTGTGTGTGTGTGTGTGTGTGTGTGTGTATAAAAGTCTTCTAGATTCAGAAAGAAATAAGAGGGTAAGGGATTAAGGGGGGACAGTGTAAGGGAGGGAGAGGGAATAGTATAAAGGGGTTATAGAAGGGTGTGCAGATTAATGGGAATGAGATAAAGAGGGAACATATATATTTAGAAGGGTATAAAAATCTTCTAAATTCAGAAAGAAATAAGAAAGTAAGGGGATAGAGTGGAGGGAGAAGATAAGGTTGGGATTTTTGGGGGGAGAAGGTTGAGGAATAGGAGGATAAGGTAACACATAGAAAGAAGTAGAGGAATGAGGAGGGATAGGAATAGGGTGAAAAGTGGGGAAAATAGGAAGGAGGAAAATACACAAGTAATTATACTTTAGAATGTGAATGGGATCAATCTACCCATAAAATTTAAATTGATAGAGTGAAAATTTGAATTCAACAATATGTTGCTTTTAGGAAATGCTATAAAAATTAGAGATACACATGAACATAAAATAAAGGTCAGAAGTAGGATTTATTATGTAAAAAAGCAGGGATAGTAATCATGATATCAGACAAAGTTAAAACTAAAATCATATTTAATCAAAAGTGAAAAGGAGAGAAACTACATTATGTATCATCCATATTAATCAATAGTTTTAGACCATATAAAATAACTACAGTATAAAAAATGAGAGTATACCTGCCAAAACTGATAGAAAAACTATAAAAATATAAATACAAAACACCTTTTATACAAAGTCAGATCTAAATAACTGAAGTAATATTTATTGAGCATGGGTAAGTAAAGCTAATATAACAAAAAATGACGATTTTACTTAACCAATCTATTTACATAATACCATAACAATTAAATTACTAAAATTTATTCTACTAAGTTAAAAAATAATAACAAGGTTTACTTAAAATAACAGAGGGTCAGAGATTTCAAGGAAACCCGGGAGAAAAAGATGTGAAGGAACTAGATTCTGTAGTATAAAACCTTAAACCATATTATAAGATAAGAACAACATTGAAGTATAAAATGGATAATTTTGATTATTTTAAATTAAAATTTTCTGTATAAATAAAATCTATGTAGCCAAGAATAGAGGGAATGCAGAAAAATTTGGGGAAAAAAACTCTCATAGACAATTGCCCATATAGAATGTGATTGGGTTGGAATATTTTTGTGGTGTAGGAAATCATGAGCTGGTGGATTTAGAAAAGTATAGAAAGACATGGACATATAAAGGAAGACACTATCCACCTACAGAGAAACAGATAACAGATACAGACACACACACAATACACACACAATACATACATATGTATGTATGTATGTATTGTGTGTGTGTGTGTGTGTGTGTGTGTGTGTGTGTCTGTATCTGTGCTTAATTGCAGCCTTCCTGGGGGAGTAAAGAGGAAGGGGGAAAAATAAAGTAAACCCGCAGTGTTCCACAGTAATAAAATCCACTTTTTAAATTAAAAAAAAAAAAGTAAAAAGTACACAACAGAAAACAAAAGAAAACTACCAAGGTAGAAAGGAGGACAGTTTTGAAAATAATGTATAGTATTTATTACATAGATATTCTTGAAATGGAAATGTACTGCTTTATATAGAAGCCTCTCATGTTCTGTTGTGTACACGGCAATTTTCTTTTCTTGTTTTGTATTTCAGTTAAACATAAATTCAAATACGATGGAAAAAATCTTTAAGTTAATAAACCTGAGGTTAGGAACCATTTCCATAAAAGGTGGCACAATGGAGTGACCTGGAAAGAAACCTAGGTGCCAGTGAGGAAGCAGTACATTCTAGACACGAGAGGGACAGCCTGTGCAAGGGCAGAGATGGGAGATGGAAAACAGAGCTAAGGAAGAGCAGGTAGACCAATATAGCATGGAGGGAAACAATATACAGTAAACCTAAAAGGCACAAAGCTGCCAAAATAATCTTCCTAAGGCTTCCAGTGACTGACAATGTCACTCTCTTGTTCAGAAATCTTCAATGGCCTCTAAGATAAGAGACTATTTAGCCTGATTTAAAGCCCTCAAGAATCTGGTTACAATCCATCTTTCCACTCTTATTCAAAACAAAACAAAACAGAATCCTGCCCTCACCTGCTTCTATCTGGTAGCCAAATTGAACTGCTAGTTGTATACTTAACCAGAAATGCTGCTTCCAAGCATGTGCACACATCTTCTGTCCCCTGGGCCTGGAATGCCCTCCCTGCTTCTTACCTGTCTCTTATGAAACTTTCTCTGACTTCCCCAAATATAAGTGTTCTATCCTTTCTTAAAAGTTCCTTAAGTACTTTATATGGACTTTCCTTTGCCCTACTTACTATTTACCTTGTGTGTATGGGTATGTCTATTTTATATGCGTGAGGGTGTGTGTGTATGTATTATATGTGTATGTGTATAATATATATAAATATATAATATGCATATTATATATTATACACACACATACACATATTCTACTGTCCTTCTCCCCTCCTCCCAATCCCCACCATAGAAGCTCCCTGAACCACAGACTGGTTTTATTTTTGTCTCTGAGTGCCATATACAAAGCAGAAACTCAATAAAATGTTTGAATTGAATTGAAATACCTTTTCACCTTGGACAATAACTTAAGTTGGGGTTCAATTTGCTTATGTGTTCATTTAAATGAAGGAATTAGATGAGATCAACTCTGTCATCTTCTGATTCTAAATTTTATGATTTTCTATGCTGCTTGCAAGTTCCAGAAGAGAGGAAGAAATCCTAATATACTTAACTGCTGCTTTTACATTACTTTATGAAAGCACTGCTTTTCTAAAGGTACCTAAGTAAACTGGGTATATAAAATGCATTTTAAAAGGATATTTACTTGGTAATTGCCTCAAATGGTCAAGAAATTAAATTTTAGTAGAAATACTTCAGTGGGCAATAATAAAAAGGAAATTAGGAGCCCCTGAATATTTCATATCTTCTTAATGCAAAACTAAGGTAGAAATTTAATATAACAAGTTCTATGTCTAGGATATAAATGTGAATAACACACTTAAACATCCACATTTATTTTATTTTAAAGAAATATGTCCTAACCAGAAACTCCATTATATAAAAAGAAACTACCCTATTAGTCTGCCATAGGGTCATTGCTTTTGACTAATAAAACATACCTATTTTCCATCTCCAGGGGAATATCTTGGCACTCACCACATTTAAGCATTAAACTATATCTTCCTTAAACTGTCTGGTAGCATTCCTGAGCTTGTCAACTTAAGAGAATATAAAATATCTTCTTGGTTTCAGTGTGAAATGTGTACTATAAAGAAAATGGATTCCAAATAAGCAAGTGGATGTCTTCACATATATGGCAGTCCTTATAAAAAGTTCTTCAGTGCTTGGTAACTGGGCTTGTAATGTAATTTTGTTGTTGGTTCTTCTGTATGGTAGTAGGAAAAAAAAGTGAGGTTTTTCTTAAACCTGCAATAGTTAACTTGATCTTAAAGATCTAAATGCTCTCCCCTTAAGCTCTAATACAATGCTGTGAATGCATCTTGTATGCAAAAGTCACCTTGTACAAAGTGGTCTCAGCATTGTATGATGTTTCTAGTTTAAACAAATGCTGTCGCCATAATAAAAAGAAAAAAGTAATAATTTATATATTGAGATTTAGAGTAAAGAATTAAGAAACAGAACATTTTCAATTATGCTTATGTAAATAGACTTGGGAGAGATAACATATGAAAAAGAAAAGAAAAAACATGAATATGTATCTATATCTATATATGTCTTCATAAGAATGGGAATTTAGAGATTCCAGAAAGAATAACATATTAATACATACACGTGTATATATACATATACACACACAATGCACATGTACACACATATGTATGTATGTATGTACATATACACATCCACATAAACTTCTCAAGGTTTTCTGCTACAAGGTCAGAAAGAATCCTGGGATTTTTCAGTGGGGGCAAGAGGCCAACTAAACACACTAAAGCAAAATGTAAATTCTTGACTTTCCCATTTCTGTTCATCCAAGCCTTCTCCCAATTAGCATGGTCAAAAGTGAAATAGAAAGGGCTCAAAGAGAACTTAAAAATACAGCAAAAAATGTGTTCTCAATTTTAAAAGATGCCCTGTTCTGACATAGTATAATGATCCAGTGTATTGGCTGCCTTTATTTTTCATTTAAAGTTCACAGATACATCAAATACAAAAATGAAACCACAACACTAAATTTATAACGAATAATTAGCCTGACTTGGTGAGGCATGGCTACAGTCCCTTACTGGAAAAACTGAGGCTGGTGAATGTGGAGCTTGGAGTTTTGAGCTGCCATGGGCATAGCCAGTCGTCTGTTTACACTAAATCACACATCAATATGGTGGTGGTGTGGTGCCACTGGGGCACCAGACTACCTAAGGAGGGGTGACACCCAGGTCAGAAACAGAGCAAGTAAAAGTTCCTGTCATGAGGCAGGGCCCTTGAATGGCCTATGCACTTCCAGTCTGGGTAAATTAGGGAGAGTCAGTCTCAAACAAATAAACACAAATAATGAACTGCTTGATTAAATCCCATAATGGGAATATAAAATATTCAATTATGTATGTAACAACTTACAAGTGCCAAGCTGAAAACAACCAACAATTAATCATTCATCATTTCTTTGTTCTTGAATACTCTCTTTCCAGTAATCCAGGTTCACAACGTAGCAGTGCCCTCCCCCACACGCCATCAATTTTTAAATCTTGTCCATTCTGCCTCCAGGAAATCTCTCATATCTACCTCCTTTCTCTCCATTCATAACCACCAACTTCAGTTCAGACCTCGATCACATCTTACCTGAAGGACTGCAACTGTCCCCTAAAGTGGCTTCTCCTGGACAGTTTCTTCCCTCTCCAATCCAACCTCCACATAGTTGCCAAAATAACTTGCACAGGTCTGACCATATCTCTCTTCTCCATAAAAATCTTCAGTGGCTTCATAGTACCTTTAGTATAGGATAACATTAAAGCCCCATACAATCCGGCTCCAGCCTGCTTTTATAAACATTTCACATCACTCCTCATGCAGTCTGTATTTCAGCTACACTGGGCCAACTTGTTCTTCTTCCTCCAGGCCATTATATCTCCCTCTCTGTGCCTTTACACAGGTTGCACCCCAGGCCTGCAATACACTCCCTCTTCACTTCCTCTATTTAGCATCCTCAGCTTTCATCAATGCTCAGCTCATCTGACCCTTCTTGTATGACTCCTAACCTAATCTCATCCTGCTGTTAGTGCTCTCTTCCTTTTGAAATTACTTCCTATTTATCTGTATACATGCTGCATACAAATACCATGGCACACAGGCTGGCTTTGGGGTCAGGAAGACTAGATTTCTGTCCTGCTTCTCTCTCTCTCTCTTTCTCTCTCTCTCTCTCTCTCTCTCTCTCTCTCTCTCTCTCTCACACACACACACACACACTATTTGTTAATCTTTTGGTACACAGATAAACTTTCTGAATACAAATTATAGATAAGGTGCTGATGTGCATTGGTGGAAGAGTTTGTAAACTGAAGGTTTCCTACTTGGGTGAAATCACAAGTCAAAACATATACATACATATACACATACATACATACACACACTCTATCTATCTATCTATCTATCTATCTATCTATCTATCTATCTATCTCATGCTGTTTCTCTGGCTAAATCCCTTATAACTTCCCTAGTATAATATAAGCTTCTTGAGGGAAGCAGCTATTTGGCTTTTGTTTTCATATTCTCAGTGTCTCACAGAGTGCCTGGCACATAATAGGGACTTAATACTTATTGACTGATGCAGGAATTTGAATACTTGTTGAATGATGTCTATGGTTATGGTTTTGTCATTAACTCTAGGTCCTCAGTGGAAAACATACTGACTCTTTTAATTGTTAACTCTACAGTTATCATCAGTACCCACCCTGCTAGTGATCTTGGTTGCAAAATAACATAGTGAACAAGTAATAATCATTCTAGCTAACAGATATGTAATTATTTATATTTCATTTTAGTAATAAAATAAAGGTCCATAGAATAATGATCATTTTTATAATAAACCAAATTTCCTATGGCTATAGCTATGGGAAATAATGTAATACAAGCTTGAGAAACTATGCCAAAATTTTCATGTTTGAGCTATGTCATTAGAATTTCTTTTTTTTTTTTTACATTTGCAAAATATGTGTAATTTTATTTAATCATTTTTCATATTCTAGATCCTTGAGGGATAGAGCATCACTCAGATCCTGTGTCCTTGGCAGGAAGATTGCTTCTGAACTTGGCTCGAACCATTCCACTATTTCCATGGGCCCGAGTAACTTTCCCCCAGATAACTCTTGTTCTGTTTGGTTTCCCACCAGGAGTTACTGTGTTGTTTTTGGCTTTGTATACATAAGCACATCTCTTTCCCAAATAGAATTTGGTTTCATCCCGTGCATAGACGCCTTCAATTTTCAAAAGAGCAGTATGTTCCCTCTGGTTTCGTAGGCCTCTCTTGTAGCCAGCAAAAATGGCCTTGGACCACAGTCTTCCAGACATTTTGCTGTTCTAGAAGTCCTATTTCCAGCAGGCCTCCACAGCTCCAAGATGGAGGAAAAAAAGCCATTAGAATTTCTATATGGGGGACGGCTAGGTGGCGCAGTGAGTAAAGCACTGGCCCAGGAGTCAGAAGACCTGAGTTTGGTTCCAGTCTCAGACACTTAACGCACACACAAACAAAAACCTAGCCGTGTGACCTTGGGCAAGTTACTTAACCCCAATTGCCCCCCAAAAAGCAAAAAAAAAAAAGAATTTCTATATGAAAACTAGTGTCTCTACATGGATGTAGGTATCTAAATACAAGAAATATTCAGAATCTTAAATGTCTAATAGAAAAATTCCATAACTGGAAAGTTCAATATTCTTTTACTAGAGATAGTATAGTTAAAATGAAAATCTGAGCTTTACTACATTTAACTTCTAAATCAGATGAAGTCAGTTTCAACTGAACTCATATGTGATTTAAAAAAGGAGTTTTAAAAATCTTGGTAAATAGTTCTAATCTTTGCCAACTACTAAGAAGTGGCAGCATAATATAGAGGGGAGGTAAATGTACTGACTTCAAGTCAGGAAACCTGTGTTCTAACTCTGGCTCCATCACTAACTAGATGCAAGTTGCTTCCCCTTTTCCTCACTATAAATTGTGGATTTTGGACTAAATATTTTTAAAAATTAATCTTTTATTTATTTATTTTTAGTTTTCAACATTCATTTCCACAAGATTTTTGAGTTACAAATTTTCTCCCCATCTTTCCCCTACTCCCCACTCACCCCAAGATGATAAGCCTACTGAATACCCATTCCCCCAACCTGCTCTCTCTTATATCCTCCTCCACGCCCCCAACTTTATAGTAGGGCAAGATATATTTCTATACCCCAGTATCTGTGTATCTTATTTCCCAGTTGCATATAAAAAACAATTTTTTAACTTTTTTTGGGGGGGAGGGAAATTGGGGCTAAGTGACTTGCCCAAAGTCACACTGCTAGTGTGTCAAGTATCTGAGGCCAGATTTGAACTCAGGTCCTCCTGACTCCAGGGCCAGTGCTCTATTCACTGCACCATCTACTTGCCCTAACACTTGTTTTTAAAACTTTGATTTCCAGATTCTTTCCCTTCTTCCCTCCTCACCCACCCCCTCTGGGAAGACAAGCAATTCAATATGGGTTGTACATGTATAGTTACAAAAGAAGTTTCCATAGTAGTCATATTGTGAAAGACTAACTACTTTTCCCTCCATCCTATCCTGCCCCCCACTTATTCTGTTTTCTCCTTTGACCCTGTCCCTTTTCAAAAGTGTTTGCTTCTAATTACCTCTCCCCCAATCTGCCCTCTCCCATTCCCCTCCCCCCTACTTTTCTGTAGGGTAAGATAACCTATTGTTGAATGTGTATGTTATTCCCTCCTTAAGCCAAATTCACTTAGACTAGACCTTGTCTAAGGCTGCTTCTAGATCTAAGTCTCATGGACTCTGTGATTCTATTTCTTATAGACCAAATATATGCATATCAGCCTCAGCATGCCACTCCCAACAAAGTATTAAGGTCTTAAAGTCATCAATGCCTAAATACAGGAATGAGATCCCATGAATAACAAAGGACATTAGTGATCTGTGAGATAAAAATTCTTCAATCTCAGATTGTCCCATTAACTGCTCAAAACTATTATGCTCTAAGTTTCAATGACTAGTTAAAAAAGAAAAAAAAAACAGTCAATCAGATGTTTTAACTGTATGACAATAAAAATGAGATTTTTTTCAACTAAATTCAGAGTAAAATGACTCATTCTGATGCCACTAAAAGCTTAATGTTTACAGATTTTATTTTCCTCTAGGAACACAAATATTGCCTTCCTAACTATAATGAAAGCTTCCTGAAGGAATGAACTAGCCATGCGTGTTCTTCCTTTATTGTTTTCAACACAGGATTGGGCACATAATGGTATATAGTTTGACATTATTTTAGACAATCACAATAAAATTCATATAATTTTTGAGCAAATGTGAAGATAAATCTTTGAAACTTAACCAAATCAGAAAAAAAAGAAAGAAACAACCAAATCAGGAAGAGACTCTGCTGCTGCTTCTCCTTCTGTTTTTCTCCAAGACCAAGAAGGAAAGTCACCTTGCTTTCCTTTCCAACACTGCTATGAAGGTAAAGGCTGCTTTCATTAGAGGAAAGAAAAAGCACTCTGTGCTATTTGGTATCAGAGGTTTTCACCATTTAACTCCATGGGCACAACTGATATTGCAGAGGCTCCACAGCTCTTCTGCCCTCTCTGTCAATGAGAAGGAAGATCACTAAATAGATACAGTATGTGATTTCAGTTCAGATTATGGAGAACCACCAACCTCCAGACTTTGGTGGACTTCACTTACTTTCTAATTCAGATACCCCAAACTCCCAGCAGCTCCACCCCCAGATCCTCTGTGTTTTTCTCAAATGCTGTTGTTTCTCTCTCCATCAAGTAGCCTTGTTATCACAGGACTGGGGAGAATGTGGGCCTATCAACTGGTACTTTCTCTCGGAGTTATAACTAGGAACCTTAACACCCTAGACAAATTAAATAGAAATATATTTGTATATTAGGGGGAGGGGTTAGTGAAGCAGTAATTGTGGTCTGGCAGATAGGTTCCCAGTACATCCCTTGTCATCTTCCTAGACTGGTAACCCAAGTTTGTAACCTCATAGTCACCCTTGATTTTTCCCTTTCCCTGGCTCATTGTTTTGCTCCTACTCCAATCTAATATTTTATAGATTATAGATACCCCAATCTAGCCTTTTATAGCCCTATAACATTTCTGGAATCTGTTCCTGTCTCTTCATCTCAGATGGTGCCATCCTATTTCAGGCCTTCATCACCATTCTCCTGGCTTAATATACTAGCTTACTAGCTTAATTAGTTTCATATAGTCTTTGTCCTTTTCTGTCTATCCTTCACAAAGCTGCCCAAATCTAACCATGTTACTCCCTTGACTAAAAATCTTTGGTGACTCTCTTGCTTCTAGGACAAAATGCACATTCCTTGGCCTGATTCTATAAAATGTCTCTTCCAGACATGTTTCTTATAAATTCTCATCTATGTTTAAACCAAACTGGACTACCATTAGGTAGACATTACACTGCCCACTTCAAAGAATTATTTATTGCTCCCTCACTTAAATCCAATTCACTTGCAAGTGTGGCATTACTTCCTTATGTCATGGTCCTCTTCAGGAACAAAGGACAAATGAAAAACAATAAAAACAACAACAACAACAATGGGAAACAACATGATTGCTTGTGACTGTAATGAATTCTTTCTGCACAGATACACATAGGTGTCTCCTCTGGGAAGCCTCGCCTAATTATTTCAGTTTTTAGTGCTTTTTCCATCCTTAAACTACTTTGCATTTACTTAGCTGTGTACACACAGCATTTCCCCATTAACTTTCTTGAGATAAGTGACTAGGG
Source organism: Gymnobelideus leadbeateri (assembly GCA_011680675.1). Lineage (NCBI taxonomy): Eukaryota > Metazoa > Chordata > Mammalia > Diprotodontia > Petauridae > Gymnobelideus > Gymnobelideus leadbeateri. The sequence continues at coordinate 293,160 of WOXC01012043.1, read as the reverse complement.
TTTTTTTTTTCTTTTTAGGCTCTTTGTATCTGTACCACTTGGCACATAGCAAGTGTATGATAATTGTGAAAAAGAACAAAATGTTAGCTTTGTGAAAATAAAGTTAGGTCAACAACAGTGGGATATATACAAGTAAAAATCTTAGTGTAGTTTAAAGCTATTATTTAACAAGATAATAATAATACTAATGACAAGTATTATTATAGCTATTATTATTTAAGATACTAAACACTAAGACTTTTGGGACACCCAGTGTCACTAAATTCTTTGATACTTAGAATGCGATTTCATTAGTGTGAGGCCTCCCCCCAATTGCCACAGATCAAAACTCTTCCATGCTTTCTCATCCTTGTAATTCTTGTTAAACAGTCAAAAAATGATCTATCCAACTCATGGGAACCTTCCTTCAGTGTTTTTAATACTTAGTGGGTACCAGCTCAAGATATTTTACCACTTTCTCTTGATATATAAATTGCCTTTTCTAGTTATACATACATGTTCTTAGAGATATCTTTCCACTACTTTTGAGCACATCATCGTCTAACAAGGGTGATAAACCTGAGCATGGAGCTTGTTGGCCCCTTCTAGTGAGCAACATATTCTGACCCCCTTACTAAGACATGCATAGTGGAAGAGTCTTCTCTGTTCGTGGGCCAGAACTCATCTGGAACTAACCCAAGTCAGTTGTGTACTTTTAGCAAGGGATAGAGGGGTAGAGAAGTATTTTTCTTCCTTCTTCAGTTGCAGCAACCAAGGTGGATCACGGTGAGAACACTGCAATGATGACCAAAAATGTGCTTGCCTAGGTAAGCCTGAGAGTTTCATGTCCCTTGCTGCCTCTTCTATTTTGACTTTCTTACCCTGAGCACACGTAACTGACTAGTGATTTTGAGAGCTGGGCATTTTTAATGTTGGTGGTCTCCCCCACAAAGTGTGGGGTTATATGAGGTTAATATCCACTATCTGCCTAGCCTGCATTCAGAGCTGATACCATTTACTGGAAGACTCCCTACATGTGGCAAGGGTGATAATCTAAGGGTTCCATCTAGGACTTTAAAGGGGTTAATTTCCATCAAACCCATCACTGGCAAGGGGTCCCTTATCAGAAATGGGGCTTTGGACTTATATGAAGCCCACACTCATGTTTAACCCCTAAAATGAATGAATGAAAAAGCATTTAGCACTTTCTATATGCAATGCATTGTGTGTAGGACACACAGAGATAAGATAGTACTTGTTCCAGAAATGTTCACTTTATTATAGAGATAACACATATGGAGTAGGGGCAGGGGCGGGGTCTTAGCTGCAAGTCATATGGAAAGGCCCTGAAGTCCTTAGGGCACAATGGCAAAACAGAAGATAATGCATCTTCTTTATAATCCTTTCCATTGATGGCTATGAGAAATGTTAGAAGCATGAGCATTTGTATTGGACACTGCAATTCCTATAGCTCTTAGACTGTCCATCTTGGGCTGTTTCCATTGGACTCTGAGAGGAGATGGTTGTCAAAGTGGTGGTTTGACTAGCCTGGCATGTACCACCCCCTGTCTTTCTCTTACGACTTCTTGATGCTTCAGCCAGGTTGACTTGCCTGTCCCTGTTAGTGTCAGTTGCTCAATAGGTGGTCATGGTGAGTATGGGAATGGTAGGTCCCCTTTGTAAAGAGCTTGCTCCCCTGGATGATATGGTAACTAGACTAGAATGATGCTAGAGATGATGCTATTGTTTAGGCTCCTGGCTCTACCTGCTTAGTGGTTTTTAGTTGGCAGTTGGAGTTTGGTGGCTTTGAGAATCAGGATTTCTTCTTACTCTCTAACTCATTTCTTTAGGAAGAATGTTAGTAATGTTTTCACTGTTTGGACTTACTTTAGCATTCTGAATTAGTACAATTACCAGTCATTTTCTCAAAATACTAACATATCCTAAGCAAAATATAAGCAAGATTATAGGTTAAAATTTAACTTCCACTGGGCTCTTCTCCCCCATTATTACATGCAAGAGAAAGGTTTAGTAAGTACAATTACTTAAAAGTAGCTTTCAAACATTCTAATATTACATGTTGATCTAAATAAGGGACAATGAAATAACACAAATTTATTAAAAGCTATGATATTTTTTCTCTAGGCTTATCAAACTTTTTATACTTTAGTTAATTTTGATTAATGAGGACTCAACTCTTCACTAGAAATTTTACTTGATTCACAGAATTTCCTCTTAACCACTGCACTAATTAGGAAGCAACGAGTAACAATTCATTAAAAAAACAAAAACAAAAACAAAAACCAACAACAACACTACATTTATTCCTAAATGAGAAAAATGATGTTTCTTGGTGTACATTTTTCCCAAATGTTGGTCTCTTCACAGATCATAACCACTGTCCCCATTTATTTGGGAAGTGTCAAGTCTACTTGTGAGCTCAACCTTTTAGGCTGTACACCTAATAGAAATAGTTTTTCTTTTCTATTAAAAAAAATATAGGGGCGGCTAGGTGGCACAATGAGTAGAGCGTCAGCCCTGGAGTCAGAAGGACCTGAGTTCGGATCTGGCCTCAGACACTTAATGCACACACTAGGTTGAAAAAAAACCTAGCCGTGTGACCTTGGGCAAGTTACTTAACCCCAATTGCCCTCCAAAAAGCAAAAAAAAAAATGTTGGTTGGACTACTCAAATAAAAGGCTAATAAAAGATGCACTAAGCAGCAAAGGGACCTATAGTCCCATTTTTAATAATCAATAAACCAACCTAAACTACAGAGAAAGGGAACTTTAAAGTTTTGATAATAAAAAATTCTGCATGTAGAGAAGAGCCATCAACAAAATACTTTCTCTTTTACTTGAATGTCATCTACTTGAGTAACTGCTTCAGATAAAAGTCTGACTAAGGAGATTCAAGACAACATATTCAAAATAGTGCCAGTCTTTTAATTTGGAAGATCTATATTCTGTTCTGAACATAGTTAAGAAAAAGAATGTCTGATGAATAACATTTTTTTAAACAGGCCTTTGTTCTTTAACAGAAAGGATAGGATTCAATTTTAGCATCATTAAAATGTTTGGTTATAGAAATAGGCAACTATAGGTGTGGGACACTACATAATGTCAGATTTTTTGATATGTTGGTAAGTCTTGATGAAGTGGATTCCTCTCCCCCCCTTCTTTTATTCTTTGCTATAAAAATGGTTTTCTGGAAAGATTCCGGGGGGATTCAATGGAAAATTTAGTTGATATAAAAAAAGATAGCAATAGAAGTTTATCTTAAGGGAAAATTGATTACTATGAGCTTCAAGCTCTTCTTTAACAAGGAACTAGAATTTACCATTAATGTGGTCTATTTTAAAAGAGACTGAGTTTTAAAAATTGTTCTTTTTGTTTTACAAGATCATTTTATGATGACAATTTTTACCTAAAATAAACAGCATAAAAGTAGAATTTAAAGTATAAGAATCCACATTTATAGGGAATTTTAATATTTACAAAGTAGTATATTATTACCCCTATTTTTTAGTTAAGGAAACTGAAACCTGGGGAAGTTAAGTGACTTGCCAAACCACATACCCAGTAGGTGCCTGAGCCAGGGGAACTTAATTTGGCTCTACATCACACTGCTTTTTAACACAGGCAAACAATGGCTACTAAGAAGCCAGTATTGGGGACAAAGGTGCCCTCCAAAAAGAAATTATAATCTTATCCCATCTTTTGTGTGGCTGCTCTCCAATGACTCTTATTCATAGGATGAGTCTAGACATTATGTTTTAAATGAATTTAGATCCATGAAATCCTAAATTTATTATTAAAGGACAGAATTGTCTCCTTTCAATTTTCTGGAAGAAAATGAACTGAATACTAGGAAACTGTACTTGTGAGGGCTTTTGAACCAAGAGCAAAGGAAATGGAATCTTGTTTGGTGCACTGAGAACCTCAAAGATCCCACTGAAGTTTAATAAAATGATGGGTTTCTTTCATATTCTAAATCAAAATATCTCCTCTTCCAGATTTAATCCTCTAACTCCCCAAAGCTGCTGAATTTCAGTAGCAGTATTGTCATATTGTGAAAGTAACATAGAATGAAAAGCATTTTAATCAATCATCTTCATGTCTCTATTAAAACAAATGTTAATTTCTAAAAATTGTTGTGAAGCACTGTTATAACAAAAAAAAAAATGCTCCCCAATTGCCCTCCAAAAAGGAAAAAAAAATCCATCTTCCTGGTAGCCATTATTTTCCTAATAAGCATCTGTGAACTTAAGTCTTCTGGTTTTAGGATACACATAATATCCTTTACTGGGCCTATGTTCAAAGCTGTTTCACAGAAACCTGCCAGAGCTTATACTATGATGATAGTCTTTGAAAACCTATGCTCACCTCCACTATAGAATGAAGCATAGAAATAGATGTAAAACTTTTTTTTAGAGAAATTATTTTTTTCTGTATTTGTGATTACAAATAAATGTGTGTGTCTATGTGTGGAGGAGAGAGGGGAAAGGAGAGAAGGAAAGGATACATCCTCTACTAAGAATTTAGGAGGAAATTGGCTTAAACATCCTTGCCTTCACAGCAGCCCAGGGCAATTTTATGTACAATGGTAGGAAACCGATAGAGAATATGATGGTCCAATCTTCTCTACAGGTCCATAGTTAACCAATAAATCTCTGATTTTTAGTGCTGCCAAAACCACATTACTCTGAATATACTTGAAAGTTCAGGCTTTGAAAACTTGTGTGCTCTAGCATTAAATAATGATATGTAATAGCTGGTAAAAAAAAAATCTTCTGTGACCAGCTTGAAGAAATTTTGGCTTCTAACGAGCATTTCCACACTTATAATGGATATCTAATTTCCTTTTCCTAATTAATTCCATGTTTATCATTAGGCTAGGTTGGAATTGGGATGGAAGATACAGGTATTAAAAAAATAAACCTCTGTGCCCAACTTCCAGGAGAACAAAGCATAAGGGTCTGAAAAAGAAAGAGAAATACCGCCCAGGGTGCCACAGAAACGAATTCCACTAGAGCTAGTGAGCCTTCCAGATGATAGCATTCAAAAATCAAGAACGGATTGGGGACTGAGGGATTAAAGTCCCTCAGGTCCCACGAATTTATGGTGATCCAAATATCCCTAAGATATTGTCGACATCACATTGCTTTAAAATATCATTTAAGAAACTGTATCCTTTTCCCTTCAATCACTTACACTCATGGGGGCCCTGAGGAGGCAATACACTGGGTGCTGACTACTGAGTTAAGATTTAGCTTCCTCCTTTTCTCTAAACGTTTTTCTTCAACACACTGGGCTAAGAAGAAGGGTTCTTTGGCTGGAGATAGAACTGCCACGCCGGTGACACATAAGAAGGGGTGTGTGTGCTGGGAAGCGGCACAGGCTAGAGAGCCTGAGTTGCTCCAAGTCGGGATTGGGGGAGGAGGGAGTTTGTCTCGGAAGAGACCTTGGGGTCGGCTGGGTCTACAGCATAGTTTTGGGCGCTAAATAGCGCTGACAATGCAGAAGGGAGTCTAGGAAGAGGCTGTGACTTTTTTAGCCCAATATCTATAATAAGGGGGACTAAGACGCCGGCAGAGCTCAGTAACCTTGACTGTCCTTTAAAGGGAAAGCTGGACAACTCTTCCGAAGCCCAGCACAGCAGGTCGCCCAGACTAGGAGGAGCTTCCAACCAGACTCCACCCCCACCCCTCCGCCCGGGAGCTTGTGCCCTCCTTTGGGGGAAGGCCAAGAGGAGAGCTCCGCCCCGCCCTGAAGCCTTCTGCGCAGGCGCAGACACGCCCCGTCCCAGTACATTTCGCTTACGCTCTCGGCCACAGCCCCTCCCACTTGTAATCCACACAGACCTCGAAGCCCCCTGCCAAGTCCCGCGTACACCTTGGCGTACTCCCAGAGGCTTATTTTGCTAAGCCAATCTAACAGGAGCCCGTCCCTCTCCCACCTCCCAGCTGAGGTGAAGCCTGCGCCGCCCCCCTACCTGTTAGCCGGGCCAGAGCGGTGGGCGGGGGCTGAGCGGGGAGAGAAAGGGACGGATGGGGCAGAGGAGGAGAGCAGCAGCGGTGATCCGCTCAGCCCACAGCCCGAACTGAAAAGGACCGGCAATTGGCGACGGTTGATATAGTTAGGGCTGGCTGGCGGGTAGTCGCGTGCTCCCTCATCCAGGCTTCCCCCCAAGCCCTCCCTTTCTCTTTTCCTTCACTCCCTTGGTCGGTTCCGGGACCCGAGCTCTAGCAAGGATGCCGCGCGCCACCTGCCTCGGCTCCCCTAATAACCACAGCTCCCGTGGTCAGGTGGCTGTGCGCGGACAGCTCAGCCATTGGTTGGGGCGGAAGCGAGGCGCTGCGAGATTGGCTGGGGGGAGGGGCCTCGGTCTGGGCTGGGCGGAGCAAGGCGAAGAGGGCTGGGGTTCCGGGGGGAGGGGAAAAGGGAGAGGAGGGGCCAAGGGGGCGGGGCTTGAGACCAGCGGTCCGCGCCTTTGTGCTCAGCGCGCTCTCAGCTCCGCCCGGGCTCCGGCTGCAGCGCCGGCTGCATCAATAATTCAGATCGGCGGCAGCGGCGGGAGCAGGAGCTGGAGCCGGGCGAGAGCTACCCAGGCGAAGGCGACGGCTATGCATCCAAGGACTGCCGCGCAACGCCGACCGCTTGCAGGGTGCTCCTGAGGGCCCCCAGGAGCGGGGGTCGAGTTTGGGCAGGTTGCAAAAGGATCGAGCGGCAGTTTGCAAAGCAGAGCCGCGGGAGGAGAGCTGTGGGCACAAAGCTACAAGCGAAGCAGAGTGAAGGGGAGGAGAACAAGCAGCCCCAGCGCGGGAGGGGGGGCGGGGGGGCGCAGACAGACAGCCCCGGGGTGGGGGGGTGGGGAGGGCTCCGGAGAGATGATGGGCGCCCTGGAGCTGCTGCTGCTCGGTGCAGCTTGGTTGGCTGGGCCGGCTCGTGGGCAGAATGAGACGGAGCCCATCGTGCTGGAGGGCAAGTGCCTGGTGGTTTGCGATTCCAACCCCACGTCGGATCCCACGGGCACGGCGCTGGGAATTTCCGTGCGCTCTGGCAGCGCCAAGGTGGCTTTCTCCGCCATTCGGAGCACTAATCACGAACCGTCAGAAATGAGCAACCGGACGATGATCATTTACTTTGACCAGGTGAGTTGTTCCTGCTCTCTGGTAGCTCCAGTCCCCGGTCTAGGGAACTCGGGTGGGAGGGAACCCTGCTGTGGGGTGCCTGTCCTGCAGGTTTCTGGAACCTGACGTCTTTCTCTTCCCACTCCCACTTCCCATCCCTGTCCTTTTGTAGGTACTAGTGAACATCGGGAATAACTTCGACCCAGAGCGAAGCACTTTCATCTCCCCACGGAAAGGGATTTACAGTTTTAACTTCCACGTGGTGAAAGTCTACAACAGACAGACCATCCAGGTCAGCCCCGGGTACCCCTGATCCCAGGCGACCCTTGGGAGTAGGCTCCCTAGAGCTGGGAGGGAGTGAGGAGGACCATATATGGTGGGGCTGCAGTGGTTAGATGGAGGGGCTGGGTGCGTTTCCATCTTCTTGGATAGTCGCGTAGGAAGCCAGGAGTGCTTGGGAGCTTCTCATCTTCAAGGTTAAGGTAGCTTCCAGCTTCCCTTACTGCCTCCTGTGTCCCGTTTCAGGGACAGATTCCCCATCCAGCCTGTATCCTCAAGCTCTACAGTTACCTCCTAGCCATTTGCCCTACGCTTTGGGCTACTAGGGTTGAGTGGAGGTTGATGGTTGAAAGCGCGTTCAGCACCACGGACAGGGTCCGGGGTAGCAGCCTAGCCTAGACCTATTTCCCGCGTTCCTTTAAGCTAGCTTCTTGAGTCAGGAATCTTAAACTGGGGTGCTGCGAGGGCTGGGTGGTTCCCGTTGTCACCTGCCTGACTCTTTTTAGTTCTCCCAAGCTAACGAGAGTCTTTGATCTTCATGGGAAAAACGCCTAGGCAAAGGGTGATATCTACCTCCCTGTGGAAAAGAACCCAATACATGATTAGCACCTGTGTGTCTAATTCGAGGACTGAGTTCTTGGGTTTGGAGACAAGGAGAGGAGCATAGTCCAAAAGAAATATTTGTGGGCAGCTGGGAGCTGCTCTCTGGCTTAAGGATACCGGGGGTCCAAGGGCTCTATCGGCCCTCGGTTTGCTAGGAAGGAGGAGAATGTAGTTAGGAAGCTACAATATGACCCGCCGCTAGAAAGAAGCAGCTGGAGCTAGAGACGGCTGAACAGAGCTTTTTCACTAGTGTCTGATACTAGGAACACTAACTGCTTTATGCCTGGGCCTCTTACCCGGAGATTCCTGGGCCAGTCTCAGTGACTGCCCTTTCAGATCTATCTGGTAGCTAATAGAATCTTTTTCGTGCTAAGGTACTACTTATTAAAAAGCTTCGGTAAACGTTCAAATTTACTATCTCCTTTAGCACACTTCAGCACATTTGGCTTCAGACACCCCTCGGAGACTTATCATCCAGAGTTTCTAGCCGAAATCAAATTGTCTGGATGTCCTCCCACCTCTGCCCCCCCTCCCCCGCCTTTTACCTCCTCTTCTTCCTCCCCTAAGAACAGTGTTAAACTGCAGTTCGACCACCCCTCCCTTCCTCTCTCCTCACCTTTGTGGATATTTCTCCTTGTCCCAGATGGTTGCTTGGGCTACACGCTGTCTACTCAGCTGACTCGAGCTTCTCTCTCTCTCTCTCTCTCTCTCTCTCTCTCTCTCTCTCTCTCTCTCTCTCTCTCTCTCTCTCTCTCTCTCTTCTTGTCTCCAGGTGAGCCTAATGTTAAACGGGTGGCCTGTGATCTCGGCTTTCGCTGGCGACCAGGATGTGACCCGAGAGGCAGCCAGCAACGGTGTCCTAATACAAATGGAGAAGGGGGACCGAGCGTACCTCAAATTGGAGCGAGGGAACTTGATGGGGGGCTGGAAATACTCGACATTCTCTGGATTTCTCGTATTCCCTCTTTAAGGAACTAACTCATCGCTGGAGCTAAGAGGAGGGAATGGGAGAGAGAGAACAGAGAGAAGGGGGAGGGAGAAAGAAAGAAAGAGGGAGAAGGAGATGTAGAGAGAAAGAAATCGACAAGTGTGGAGAATTTCCTTCGAAGTCCCAGGTTGTAGCCAGGTATAAAGAGCTCTGGACAGCAAACTTTTAAAGTTCACGTATAAGAGAGAAACTAAGCCCCACTTAGATCTGTGTACATCTGTTTTGAAGAATACTATTCCTCTCCCCATTTTGGTAGTCTGTAGTCAAGAAAGAAGTTGCCTTGTAATTGATTTTTTTAAGATCTCCAATTGCAAAATGCTCTTCCCAACTCCATTATCCCGACCCCAGATTTAGCTAAAAGAAAGGTTGTATTTCAACAATGTAAGCTACAATGTCCTTTTCGACTTCCCTCACTCACTCAGTGTCCCTCTAACGTTGTTCTTGGCAACTTTTTTTTTCTTTTTGGTGGTTGTTGGTGGTAGAGTTTTCGTTTTGAGAACCACTGCTCATCTTAAACTCCATCGAAGAATTAACCACTGGAAGGTGTTTTGTTTTGTTTTGTTTTGTTTTTAAATACACAGATGCCATGGTGAAGGAGAAAAGACTGCTTTGCTGTTTTTGAATGACTGACGGTTAAACAAGAACAAAGGGGGAGGGGGGGCGAATAATTTCTTCGTGAAGAACTATTCCCAGTGAAAACTGGCAGAATAGAGCATCTTTGTATTTCTATGTAATATTCTAAGTGATTGTGAACTATTAAGGCTGCTCAATGTTTTGGTCCTTGGTTTGCTCTTGTCGAATGTGTCCCAACTAAATGCCAGGAAGTATTATTGACCTTTTACTCTCTTACTCTGTAATATATGTGTGAATATCGAGAATTTAATTTGGCTCTAATACAATAAAGTTTAAGTGGGACTTTTATTTTTCTGAAACAGAAAGAAACAGGGTTTTTCAGTGCAACCCTCGAACCCTCCTAGGCTGGAGGCGGGGTCTGGAGGAGAAAGCGGTTCAGACGCCTAGCTATCTTTAGCGCGCTTAACTGAAGACTGGGCCAGGAAGTGCAAGCCCGACCGAGCGGGCCTATTCAACCCGCCTAATATTTAAGATGCCCTGCGTCTCTGCGCCTGCCTCGCTTTCTGCTTCCTCGCTGCTTTTACTCAAGACTTAAAAATTGGCCGACCCTTCTGGTGACAGCGAACGCCCAGACCAGTGGCTGAAGTGCAGTTCGAGAAGGGAGGCGCAGCACCAAAAAAGGAAGATTAGTTTAAATACGAAACCACCCCGGGGCCTATGCTGTCGCTGCCCACCATCTTCTGGATTTTCGGGATTGGATCCAGTGACGTTTTAAAGCACCCTCTCTGGAATCACCAACCTGTCCACTCCTCTCTCGGTCCGCTGTTCTGATTTGTTTTTCGGTCTTTAAGAGATGTAAAAATGCTTTAATTTTGCAGTACTCAGAGATGACTACTTTTATTAAAAAGGCCCGTCTGCGATTCTGACTGTATCTGAATATAATGTCAAAACAAAAGTCTAATAAACAACTTCATTTGAAGACTAAATGGAAGACTGGCCGAGTCGGAGGCCTGTGTATACGGGAGACTCGGGAGGCTTTGGGCCCAGGCTTGGGGCGGGACCGGGGAGAGGGTACCGGGCCCCGCATAAACTCCAGAAATTTTGGAGATGTACAGTGAAACTGATCTGGGTTCACGAATGATTTCCAGCCCCTCCAGGGTTAAGCGTCTTCTGGTTATCTTCAGACCCGGGTTTCAGGAAGCAATTTAATTAGCTCCTAGGGGGGAAATTAATAGTAGCATAATAAGCAACCCTTCCGTATTTATTCACGGGGCTTGTCTGGATAATAGTTTCACAAGGCAAGTGGGGACTAGGCTGAAGTCCAAACCCTGTCCCGAATATCCCCGCGCCTAATCGTTTTCTTTTCTCTGTTGCTTGCCTTCTGAAAAGACTAATGTTCCTGAAAATAGGCAGCCTTCTCCCTACTACTCTTTAGCTAGCCTCAAACTGTGTTTACAGTGACTGGGTTAGTGATCACCTCCTAGGGTTTGGATATTTGAGCTGCGAGTTTCTTTTGGCTCATAAATAGCATCACTTGCTACAGAAGATTACCGTGGACTGATGTCAGAATGAGAGTAGTCCAAGAGAAAAATAAAGAAAAAGAAAACTCTTTCCTATGTCTCCCTCCCTCTCCCTCCCTCCCCATTCCTTTATTTCTGCCAATCCGGTGGTCGAAGGAACAAGACTCAGAAATCAACAGTGGCTACAAACTTACGGAGGGCACTCAATGGGTTCAGTGTCATTGGTCTCCACAAGAGACTTTTCTTCACGGTGTCAGAGACTGAAAATCTAGCTGGCGTAGAGGTCGATTTGCTCGCTCTGCTTTACTCAGGCGGCAGGTTCCCGCTCAGAGGTGACCCCGGGTTGATCTTAGGGCCTCTTTCTGGAGTCTGATGGGGTGGGGAGTCTGGACTCAGAAGCAAAAGCCATGGGGCCCTATGAGTTCACAATTCTCGGCCTTTCAGAAGTCTGAGGGTGCTTTGTCTATTGTGCTGTTTTGTTTGTTTGTTCCTTTTCCCCCCCTCTGCCTAATGTCCCTGCATTTGCTGTCTTTCGGCTACTGCCTGGGAGAAACCCGTGAACCTTATCGTCTCTCCCTTGGGGTTTAGGATCCCAGAAAGTCTATTTACCCTCATTCCTTTATTGATCCTACTCCCACGTGCGGCCCCGATTCCCTGCCCCGTTCAGTCCTTGGCCTCTCTGAAGGCTTTCCCCGGCCTGGCTGGCCGCGAATCTTGGGGCCTGCAAGAGGGCGGACGAATGCGAACGCCGCTCCTGCTCAAGCAGCAGAGGGTTGAAGCTCTGTGTCTGGGATCTCGGCTGTGAGTCCAGGAGATTTGGCGCTGAGAATGGGTATGGCTTCCACTCAGCATTAGCAGCTTTCTTTTAATTCGCAGGCTTCGGACTTGTGTCCTAGCATCTGGCTAGGACCGGCATTGCGATCACTGCACGGTTCTTCCTCAGCGGTTCTCCACAAGTACACTTCCCAGTTCTGACCGGGCAGTGCAGGCACGAGATCAGTTCTACCCTCTTTCAATGTTTTTCCTGGCCAGCCTAGAGGCCTTGGAACGTGTGCGAACTGTCCACCCTCCGTGCTGCTCATCCCCTGCAACTTGGCTCCCTTCCTCTACTTGACGTACCTAGAAAGGACAAGAAATGAGACCGGGATTGTAGGGTAAGACAAGTGTGGGGGGGGAACAACAAAGATTTCTTCTGCTCGTAGACCCATCTGCCTGTTCAGGGTTCAGTCCCTGCAGCTTTAGTGGAAAGGGGAGAACTGTCCAGGGAGGTTTGGATAGAAGGAAAGAAATAAGCATTTATTAAGCGCCTACTATTTCCAGACACGGTGCTAAACATTTTACAAATATTATCTCATTTGGCCCAGGAAGAAGAGTTGTTTAAAATCACCTCCTCATCCAGAGGGCCATGGCCTCTGCCGAACTTGACCCTAGCAAGTCTTGCTCCCTCCAGATTCGGAGGCAGAGGAAACCTTGGTTTGCAGGAAGACCAAGAAAGTTACTTGTCCATTTCTAGGTAGGCCCTTAAGGTCAGACTAAGGTTGGGTTGTTGACAGGAGCTATCAGGAAAGCCTCTAGAACTTCCCAGAATGCAGCCCACATCCCTCAATTCCAGTATCCCCTCAATCTGGGGCTCTTTCAAACTCACCATTGGATTGTTGTCCCTTAATCTTTGAACCACAGCCTAACGGCAAGTATCAGGACACTTGGTTATTAATGCAAATGTTACTAATCTTAAACAGGGAATTCGAACATTTTTGTTTTCTTTAATGTTGATTTTTTTGAGGGTGGGAGTGAAATGGGAAGAAAAGAGTATGCACCATGAAATATAAATACCCAAATGGCTTACTCCTGCTTAGTCTTCAGCCTGTTATTGTGTTCTTGGTGGAAAGAACACAAAGCTGGGAGTCAGGCCACCTGGATTCTAATTCCAGCTCTGCTTTGAATTAGCTCTGTGACCTTGGGCAAGACCTGCCCCCTTCCCAGCCCTTATTTATGAAAGGAGAGAATCACACTAATTGATCTCTGAAGTCCCTTCCTGCACTGGCATTCTATGCTTTAAAGCAGTGATGTCAAACTCAAACAGAAGCTGGGGTCCACTAATATGATCAAAAGGACTACATGTGCCCTATATTAACTTGGTTTTAAAATGAGATGTTACCTAGGTTTTATTGTATTTTAATTTATTTTGTCTAATATTTTCCAATTACATTTTAATCTGATTCAGGAGTGTTGACACCTCTGGTTTAAAGGATCCTTCTAGATCCCAAATTCTGTATTCTAAGGGCACTTCCAGCTCTGCCATTCTGTGTCCTAACACATAAAAATGTTATATTAAACATTATGTTGTTCTATGTATCCTATCAAAGCAAAGACACCATGGAACCTCCAACATTAATAGAATTCCAGATACTGAAGGTAATAATAAGCTTACTATTATTATATTATATAAATACATATTATATATTAAATTAAGTATATAACATAGATTATATAAATGTCAGCTTCAGATAAGAACAAGTGTACATGTAGCTATTTTGTTGACTGGGTGTAATTTTGAATTGTGTATGACAAATAAGGTTATTTCTCTTTCCATATATATAAATATATATGTATATATATACATATATGTATATATACATATATGTATATATATACATATATATATGTCTTTTTACAAACAACAGCTCTCAGTATCCATCCATTCAGTAAACATTCATTAAATTTATACAATATTCAAGCCTTAGATACTTGCATCAGTCCTCATGTTATTCTAACTTAAGAAAAATGTGGTCTAAGCTACATACATATGTATATAAGCACACACCTACATGCATATGTGTGTAAATGAACTGTTACCATAGAGAATTGAATACAAATGTCCTAACTGGCCCAAAAGATGCTTTCCAAGAACCTGAGCTTATGAGGAGGTAGAGAGCAAGGTGTGTTTTCAGGATAAATGGCTCCCTAATTCAGAAGTGCTAGGTACCATCTGGCCAGCTCCCTCTTCACTGATCAGAAATTATACTTTGATAGAATGACATATTTTACTTCTCATCATCACTACTCTCACCATCAAACCACCACAGAAAACCCTCTTTGTTACACCTGGAATTTGGTTATGCTGTAGGTCAATTGTACATATGGTATTATTTATATATAGCTAGAATTACAGGATTTAAACTTGTAAGGGACTTTAGAGGCAACCCCCTCATTTTAAAGATGAACAAACATGCCCAGAAAAGTTAAATGATTTTTACTAGACCTCAAAGTAAGGAACAGATATGGGATCTTTAAATCTAGTGCTCTTTAATTCATATATAATGCTTTGTGAACCTTAACATGCAAAATAAATGTCTACTATTAATTTGGTATTGTTGCAGGTGAATCATATTTTTACAGAAGATTAATCAAGGAGTGATTGTTCACTTTATGAAAGAATCACTTAAATACTTCCCTTACTGCATACACAATGGTATTTAATTTTTTTCCACATGAAATTCTTCAGGAAAGGTTAATCTGGGTAGTGCATCTCCCTCACTGTAACATGATCTCTCTCTATCTCTGTTTCTCTATCACACATAAATGTACTATATATCATGTATTATATAATACACATGTAATACATACATATACATACATACATGTAGGTAAAACACTAGGCCCCCAACACCCACAAAATGATTAGTACTTATTGTACTCATCAAATCCTTTAGTGTAAGAGGAGCTATACTGGGTAAATGAAACAGATGCCTTCCTGTCACCCAGGAATTTATAATCCAAATCGATTACAATGACATGGTCACCTAGACAAATGCTTTCAGGTGGAAAGAACTATATAGCACTGAACATAGAGGATGCCTCTTCTATTCCCTAAATCTGAGCCCCCAGGGAAAGAGAACGTCCATTAAGGAAAACCCCATCAAGAACCCCCACTAGGAAAAGAGTGTTTCAGTAGTTTATATTCTCAGGGTGGCAGATTGTCTAGGGAGTCATTCAGGGTTTGGGTTAACTCTAGATTACAGGTATGAGTCACATTTAGGATCCTTGAAAGGTTTATTTGGTTTTATAATGTCTTGCTGTTTATTTAAACTACAATCCATTTAGGTAGCCAAATTACAATATTTTGTTGCTGGCAATTAGGGGAATTATCTTGTTTGCTAAACAAATAAAAACACCTCTTGTGGTAACAGTATTGTTATCATAACGCAAAGTCTATGCAGGCCTGCTATGGGTTTGCTAAATTTGTAATAGAGAGGATAGGGCAGAATGACCTGGAGTCCTCTTCCACTCTTTTCCAATTATTTTCACCTGTAAAATCCTCCCTGGCACTACACTTCATAGGATAGTTGTAAGGAAAACATTCTGAAACCCTACAGTGCAATAAAAATGTAAACTATTGTCTGAGTCCTACCCAGTCATTAAGAATCAAATTTCACTTCCTTTGTAAAGCCTTTCCTAATTTTTCCAGCTCGGTGACGGTAAGAATGATAATAACATTGACAGAATTTACATGTGCCTCGAGTTTTACCAATTGCTTTATATCAGATGTCATAGGAGTACAGCTAGAAGAGGCTCTAGAGATCATCTACCTTAACCCCTTCATTTTACAGATAAGGAAACTGAGGCTCGGGCAGTCAGAATGACTCAAAGAATAGTTCAAAAGCAATTCAATTCGATAAACATTTATGAAAGATCAACCATGGACAAGACATTGGGGACTAAGAAGAAAAAAAAAACAGTTCCTGTTCTTGGAGGAGTTTACATTCTATTGGACATCGTAAATGTTTGGTGAGTTGACTTAACAGAGCCAGAATTCCATCCCATCATTTTCAAACTCACAATGAAGCATGATTTCCATTACATCACACTGCCTCTCATTAGAGTGGTCCCTCCTTCTGAATTCCCAGAATACTGACTGTACCCCTCAATTGGTTCTCACACAGAATACCAGGCATCATTAGTTTTGCCTGTGTGTACATTCTGCTCCTCAACTAGACTATGGTCTCTTCTAGTGTAGAGACCTTTTCTTCATCTTTGTATTTAATTTGATTCAACATTTATTTTAATAGATTTTATTGGTAGCTTTTGTCTATATTTTATTTACATTTTATTTTGTCTATATTTTATTTACATTTTATTTATTTACATTTATTTATTTACATTTATTTATTTACATTTATTTATTTACATTTTATTTACTGCCTTCCATCTCCCCTCCAAGAGAGCTATATCTTATACAAAGCCTTTTTTTTAAAAAAAAAAAGAAGAGAAAAAATTTCAGCAAAATCAACCAACACACTGAAGAAATCTGACATTATATACAATGTTTCATAGCAATGGATTTCCAGCTCTGCTAAGGAGCAGGGAGAGAGGTCTTTTCATATCTTTTTTCAAGTCTTGAAGTGCCTACTAAGTGTAAGGTACTATGCTAGGGATAAACTGTTCCTAACTAAGAATAAAAATAAATGGAAAACAGTTTTTAACCCTCAAGGAGCTTACACAGCCTCTTGTAGAGTGCCTTTTACACATTACATATAGTAGAGTGATTACTATTTGTTGTCCAATGTAGGAACAAAATTATTAAATTCTGTGGCAACCAGAAACTGTGGAGCAGAGTAAAAGTCCCACTTGCACAATCAAGAGCAACAAATCACTGGTGAGCTAATGTCTGCCTGTATCCAAATGAATAGGGGCGGCCAACTGTAGGGAGCAAGCTAAGGAGGAAGAGGGAATAGGGCAAGGATTATAAACTATGCAGACAGAAGGCACTGGGCAGAAGCAAGATATAATGAAGTAGTGGGGTGGGGGTTAAGTCACTTTCGGTGGGTTTTGTTGTCTGGCCAATGTGGTATCAGGTTGTTAGTCAGGGTTGCTACCCATGAGGGTCCTGTTATTCAACGGGCAGTAAAAATCACTTGCAGCTGACAGTGGTAGACACAAAACTAAGTCTCAATTGTGGCAGGAGTTAGAAACATTTGTGAAATCCCTTCTGATTCTGGTTTCTGCCATAGAGAAGAGTCTGGTGTAGAATTTGCTGATCTTCCCCAATGGAGAGCAGAGTTCTGGGAACCTCCTTTAACTGACCCCTCCATCACCCAGAATGAGTGGCATTCTGCTAGGCATCTGGGTTGTCATGCTAAAGGGCTCTCTGGGATGCTCCCACCCATATCCACCTCAGGAAATATGCTTACTCAGGTGATACTATGCTAGTGCTTGTCTTCTGTCATCAGAAATTATTGCAAACTTAAACAGGGAAACTTTAAAGAGGGAAAGAAGGATTACTAACAAAGGAACGGCAGCTGAACATGTATTTCCTCTCCCAGCCCATCTTCTCCTCCCCATTTTGAGAGAAAGTTTGGAGAGCTGCTCCTGACTCAGAAAACAAGTCTCCACTTCCTATTGTATTCAGAATGCCTCAAAAGTAAATTCCCTAATGTGTCCTTTTGCTGAGAAATTCAGATGATTTTATATTGACTGAGTGACTCCAAATATAGTATTGAAATGCAGCTGATGAGAAGTTTGCTAGGCTGTTAACTCATCTTTATAAAAATTCAGTCAACATAGGTCTCAGTAATATTCACTCTCTTTTTAAAAAAGGTACATTTAAAATGAGTAGATTCTTTACTTATTCTGAAGTTTCAATATAGAATACCCCCAGTACATATTATCTATACCAGTGAATACCAACTTCTGGGCTGTTGTTCTGGTTGTACTTGGTACCTGTGAGGCCCCATTTCTAGTGTTTTTTGCCTTTCTTCCCAGGTATATAGGTCCTATGTTTGGTGTCATAGGATCCTGGGATCTTAGATATAGAGCTTGAAGGAAGCTTGGAAGGGATCTAGTTCAGCCTTCTCATTCTACAGATGAGGAAACAATATACAGAAGCTATGCTTGCTCAATGTCACACAGTGAGTAGCATCTGTGGGATTCAAAAGAAAACATGCAACAAAATAAGCTCCCCCAGCAATAGACATTGTTGAATATAAAAGTATTGAACACAAGAGTAAAGCAATTTCTTCATCACCTGGAAACATCATCATCTTGGTGGTAGGTTCTAGAATAAATGTGAAAGCCTGATGAATGAAAAATGAATGAGTGAATGAAAAAGTATTTAGTAAGCCTCTACTATATGCTAGATATTGTACTATGTGCTGGAGATAGATGCAAAAGTGAGGTTTCCTATCCTCAGGAGTTTATATTCAAGTAGGGAGAGACAGGTAGCCAGGAAAAGGAGTTTTGCTGTGGTACACCATCCAGACGATGAATGGAGCCATTGAGCAGTTGGCTGTTACACCTTGTCCAGAAGCAATAGCAGTATTGATTGCTTATCTGTTTCCAGAATAAGGGATACAAATGGAGGTAGAGGGATAGTACATGTATGCCATCGTGGCAGTGTAGGTGTCAGGGTGCTCAGCATGGAAGACTGGGTGGATTGGCAAGAATAGTGTAGGATCAGCTAGATAAGGGGTTAGGAAAGTTTGTATGTACTCATCAATCAGGACCACATGGCCCAGAGTAGATTTCCAAAGCTGAGTGAATTAGCTACCACTGAGAAGGGATGGTGGTGGTTTGTTCTCTGGAGGTTCAGTCTAGAGGGATGTTCCAGGGGAAAAGAGTGGGTAGGGAAGAGCAGGGCAGATGGTAGGACACCTGACTGGTTGGCAGAATGGTTTAAGGAGATCAACGGTGTTCTTCAGTTTTCCTACACTCTCTCATTTTTTGATCTGTAGTTTTCTGCTCAAATATGCCGCTAACATCAGTACTACCCTGCACCTCCAAGGGAAAGTCACTCTGTGGATTGACTGTTGGAGCTTTAGCAGTTACACATCCAAACTTGTCAGCCAGTCATTTTCACCTAGAAGACTTTTCCTAGCACCATACTAAGCAATTAGGATGCAAATGTGACCATGGTCATACAAATAGCAATTGAGTTCCCTGTGACCCTTTTGAAAATGAAGTATGGAGGAAGACACCCCATGAAATGATCACTGATGAAGACAGCACACAAGGGCTCATGTACAGATTGTACCCGACTGAGTTTCTGCCTGACTCTTATCATTTTAATTCAACCCTTTAAACTTTCCAATTTGCCCTGGCCTAGTGTGAGTTCTTAGGGGTGTTATTTTGCTTCTCAGCTCACCACTGCTACCAATACAAAGACCTAATTTGTAACACTAAGAACAAGTAACCAGGCAAAGGAAAACTAGGGTGAGTCAATAAAGGCAGTGGCCTAGGTTACAGTACAAGGGTGAGAAGGAAAGGGTACAAATAGGAACCTTTTAAAATAAAACTTTTAATAAATTCACATATTTTAATGCCTGAAAATTCTTATTTCCATGACATAGAGGGAATTAATTTTATGACAACAAAAGTCATGTATTACAGTAAAGATTCAAAGCCTCTGGTGGATCCAACATTGTTATAAGTGTTGAGGAACATTAGGGAATTTCTGGACTTGGTCAAGGATGCACAAATACTTTGTCCTTTTGGTACTAGACAAGGTATATGGAGAAGTGGGTCCCTCAACGAGGGCCAGAATAGAAAGAGAACTCATCTTGGTATTTACAATCAGGGTAATCTTGGATAAGTCATTTCGTCTCTCTCATGAAACTCAGTTTCCTCTTCTGTGAAATAAAGGATTTGGACTAGATGATCTCTAAAGTTTCTCTTAGCTCTAAATCCTGTGGTTCTGTGCCTCTTGAAGCTGGAGGTTGAGAGAAAAGTGGAAAACTGAGAGATTTAAACAGCAGACATGAAGGAAAACTGCTTCTGGTCAACGGCAGAAGTGGGAGGCAGGAAGGAAGATGAGAAACTGTGTTGGAGCTTTGCTGCTCCTTTTGATTTTAACAGTTCCTATTATCATATATGGACTCATCATTGCCTAAATTAAATCCCACCTTCCTCTTCAAAGCTTTCCCACACCACTTCTTCCCATCCATCCATCTATCCATCCATCGATCCACCTCAGGCAAGTTACCCTCTGACCTACTGCTCTTTTGTCATTCTACACCCCCTCTCCCTCCACACAACTTCCAGAAGCTGGGTCTCCCTTCCTCTCTCTGGGGAACTTAATCAACTCAGTTTTGGAACTCCTACCCAGGATCCAAACAGTCTTAATTGGTGTATGAATGAATGCAAACTCATCTAGCCCATTATATCTAGCTGTTCCCAGACCATACTTCATATCCCATTTGTTTATTTCCCTCTTCCCCCACCATTTCTATTTTCCACCTTTGGTTTTAGCTAAATACTACATAGCATTGCTTCTAGAAAAGGCTGTGGTGAACATTATAATTTTACTCATCATCCCTGTGACAATAACCCTTCTCTTCTTGAACCAAATATGTGTTGTCTACCCCATGAAAATGAAGGCTTCTTGAGGTCATACTTTTGCATTAAATGTATTTATTATTACATGAGATTATATTACATATTATATGTATTTATAGGTTTTACATTTATGTCTTCAGTACCTTGCATAGTCCTTGATACCTAATACTTAAAAATACTTTTTTGCTCATTCATTTATTTACCCATCACATGCTGACTTTTCCCTTTTCCGGGCCTCTGCAACAGTTACTGTTTTTTCCCTTCATTTGGCACTTGGCTTATATATGTTATACTCTTTAATAGTTTCATGTGTCTTGTTTCCTCCTAAGATCACAAGCTTCTGATGGGCAGGGATAGTATCTTCCATATACTTGTCTTTTCTATGGTTTCTAGGCAAGGGTTGTTCATAAGTACTCTAAATTTTTGCTCAATAAACGTTTGTTGAACTGTGAATCAATTCTTTAGCTTTCTCTGAGGAGCTTGGAAAGTGACATTGTGCATGTGTGTGTGTGTGTGTGTGTGTGTGTGTGTGTGTGTGTGTATGTGTATGTATGAACTTGTTTGCCTTCACACATTTGTGTGTTCTGGGGTGAAGGAAATGTGGGTGGAGGACAGGGTTACGTATTATTTTCCATAATGAAGTCTGATTTTACAAAGAATATTGTTTCTACATTAATATCTGGGAGCTCATCTGAGAAGTGTAATTAACGTCAGCATGCTTTGCAAAAGAAAGGAGAGGCTCTGTTCATGTTGGCTAACATGCAAGCTTTTAAATAGGACTTTTGTGAATATATTTTGTGAATACATCCTTCACATTCTACCTTAATGGTGACAGCTTATCATACCACATTGTGTTTCTGTCAGGCTGCACCTTCTGTATAATGAAGACAGCATACAAGGGTTCGTGTACAGATTGTACCCGACTGAGTTTCTGCCTGACTCTTATCATTTTAATTCAACCCTTTAAACTTTCAAATTTGCCCTGGCTTAGTGTGAGTTCTTAGCCATGTTATTTTGCTTCTCAGCTCACCACTAAAAATGTGTCTATGCCAGCCTTTTTTCTCCTCTGCTGCTCTCCCTGCCCCTTCTCTTTGCAGGGAAAGCCATTTCTTCTTTATTTTAGGAGGTTCTGTGACAGTCATATCCACATACCATAATCTTGTGCCTCCTTACTTTTCTAACATTTTCTCATACAACTTACCTTTACATGCTCTAGCTTATATTCCAGATAAACTGGACTCCTTCCTGTTTCCTAAACATGGCCTGCTCTTTCTTGCCTCCAAGATTTTTCACATGTGAGTCTGTACTCCTGAACGTCCTCCTTCCCTCTCTTTATTAGTTTAGTTCTGACACATTCTTTAAAATCCAACTAAAATGCCATCTGCTTCATGAAGCTATGTTTAATTCCTCCAGTTAATAATGGCCATCCCCTTGAACCCCACATAGCACTTTGTTCTCTACCTTTCTAATATGCTTAAAATTTGTACTGTATTTTGGGGGCATGTGTCTTCATTATCCTAAATAGATTTAAAGCTTTATGAGGGCAAGAATTGTGCCACAGCTAAACTTTATATCCCGCCTGCCCCCACCCCCCCACAGAGCTATTCACACAGTAGGTGCTAAAGAAATGTTTGATTGGCTAAATGAGTTGAATGAATAGATGAATCATGGCGGAGTAAAAAAAGCAAAAACCAAACATAAAACTTGAGGTCAGGATATACCTAGGTTTTATCCTTGCCTCTTGTCTTTAGTAGCTCCATTTAACCCTGACCAAGTCATTTGGCCTCTTTGAGTTTTAGTTTGTTCACCTCTAAAATAATGCTTGTAGGACCTGTTTCACAGGTTGGTCATTGAGAGGACCAAATAAGCTAATGCAAATCTTGAAGTACCATGTGTTAGCCATTATTAATATTAGAAGGAATTCTCAAACTAGAAGCCTGCAAGTGCCCCTGTACTGGTGAAATTACAGATCTTTTGTAGACTCTCTAGTTACTTCAGGTATGGGGAACCTGATGGTATGAGGAATAGAGCCATGGGCTTGGAGTCAGGAGTACTCTTCAGTTACTGGCTATCTGACTGGGCAAGTCACTTACCCTCTTTCAGCCTCAGTTTCCTCTTCTGTAAAATGGTGATAATCATATCACCTACATCCTAGGATTATTGTGAGAATAAAATGAGATAATATTTTAAAAGCATTTTGTAAACCTTAAAGTGATCTATAAATACTAGCTATTGTTGTCTTTTCCTATTAAACTATATACTGTCTACCATGAAGACTAGGCTTTCAGGTATGGATCTTAGATTTTATTGTATTTTTCTCTCTCTCTCTCTCTCTTTCTCTCTCTCTCTCTCTCTTTCCCCTCAAAGTTTACTCACCTCACCCTTCCCTCTTTTTTTCTCTTCCTTATACCCTCAGAACAAAACAAATCTACTGCCCAGGGCCTTTGTTTTTCTTATTCAATTCATTCATTACCCTTTAAAGACATTACAATTCTGAAGGAACAATTGTTTCTTTTCCCTTTTAGAACGTTAGCATTACATCATCATATAACTCCTTTTACTTGCTCAAATAAATTTAACTTTCTAGGTTTCTCTGTACTTTTGTGTTTATATTCAAAGTTCCTACTCAGCTTTGGTCTTTTCATCAGAAATGCTTGAAAGTCCTCTATTCCATTAAAGGTTCATTTTTTTCTCCCCTGAAGGATTATACTCAGCTTTTCAGGGGGAAGTTATCCCTCTCTCACCCTTTTCAGAGTAAGTTGTTTTAGGCTGCAATCCTGCATCTTTTGCCTTTTGGAAGAGTGTGTTCTAATATCTCCTTTTATTTTTTTTTAGTAGCTGCCAGGTATTGTGCAACACTGATTGTAATCCTTTGGTACTTAAACTGCTTCCTTCTGGATGCTCCCAGTATTTTTTCTTTGACATAGGAGCTCTAGATTTTGGCTAAGATAATTCTGGGACTTTTCCTTTGGGGATTTTTTAAAGGAGGTGATCATTGTATTCTTCCCGTCTTCACTTTGCCCTCTGATTGTAATAGATCATGGTAGTTGTCATTTATTATTTCCTGAAATATGGATGGTGTCTAGGCCATTTTTTTTTTGGTCATGGTTTTCAGGAAATCTAATGAGTCATACTGTCCCTCCCCTGGACCAGTTTTATAGGCCAGTTTTTTTTAAAATATCATATTTACATTTTTTCTATGTTTTCAATATTTTGATTTTGGTCTAATATTTCTCTCTCTCTCAAGGAGTCATCACTTTCTGTTTGGGCTATTCTAGTTAAAGTCATTTTATTACTTGGGTAATGTTTGCTTCTTTCTCTTTTAAGCTATTTATTCTCTGTTCAGTTCTTTCCCCCATAGATTTTATTCATTTTTATCTCTTTGTAGGTATTGATGTAACCTTTGTAGAAAGTTCATTTCCCCCTGTGAATCTATGTATTCATTTGTTATGGAGTTACTTCTTTGCAGCACTCTCTAAATTGACAATAATTTTTATATACTGGCAAGTATTTTCTTTGATTTACATATTTCTGTAGCTTTAGTTCCTAAATGAAGACTTTGTTTGAGGATCAGGTTTTCCCTTATTTTGTGTTTTGAGGGGCAGGGATTATTGCTGCTTGGTCTTACACCTTGAGTCTTTTGGGCTTCTGCACTGATCCCATCTCCTGGTCTTGGTCCTCCAGGGATCTTTGAAGTTCAAAATGCTGGTTGTGGTTCTTCAAAGCTCTCTCTTATGTCTCAGCACAGTGGACTTCAGGGCCCTTAGCCCTGAGGTATCTCAGTCTGAGTTTTGTGGCATCATGTTGGCTGCTGCCCACTGCTAGTCTCAGAACTTTCAAGGTTCCTCCCCTGCAGTTTTCTGACCACCCAGGGGCTTTCTTAGAGACTCCCTCTTCTTTTGAGGCTTTTGGGCACAGAGCCTTAAGGTCCATGTCTCTGGTCAATATGGAAGCTAGGTTTGCTGGTGACCCCTTTTCCTATTGCTCTCAAGCTTGTGGCTGAGCTCTTGTGCATTTGAGGGGGATATAAGAAGTCACTTGCTGTAGTTCCTCATTAAACTCTTGATTGTTAGTCAGCCTAGTGAGAACATTAGAGTTTTGTTAGAATATATATATGAACTACATAGCATGCTTTCTGTCTAAGAATTCATCTCATCCAGGAACCCAACCCCTATATCTTGCAAAACAAAACTGAGGCCAAGAGAGGGAAAAGTAAATTGCCCCCAGCCACACAATTAAGACTTGGCAGAGCTAGGGCTTAAAACTAGTTCTTCTCAATCTAAGACCATTGATCTTATCACAATTCCCTGTTTCTCATTTGCAAAACAAGAATTCCATCACCATGCTGCCAGTAATTGAAAGTGACCGGAGTTTCTATCTATTTAGCATTTGTGAGGCATCTGCTCTGATCTGGGAGTGATCTAGAAGCTGGGCCACACTAGACTTGGAGAAAAGTCAGCTGCAGTTTACTGGGCAAAATGGTAACTTTCAAACCAACAACAGAAACAACAAGCTTTAAGATGGTGCTTTCCAGAAACGGGTGAGAAATTCCTGGCAACTGACCAATATCCTCACTACTAGCAGGGCCTTGTCTAAAAGTAAATAGAAAGAATATACATTTTCATTTAGTTGGAGCAGGGGTATAGGTGATACCTAGATGTGTCAGAGTCACTGAAAATATCCATAGCGTAAATGGCAAAGTGTGCCAGATTTGGAGTCAGAGGAGTGGGGGTTAGTAAAGAATTGCCCCTTCCCTTTAATGAACAAGTGCCCATAATGGAAGCAACCATAATGAACCATTTACTCTCTCCCCCCACCTTTCCCTCTTTCAGTTCTTCAAATAACAACTTCTGATAATTTGGAAACCTAACTCAGTTTCTCTGGAAAAAAGACAGGGATAGAAAAACAAATGGAAAGGGAGCAGGAGTACCTCTTTAAATGCAAAAGTACTCAATGGAAGGTATTGATGTATACAGAAGGGCACCCCCATGCACTGGGAAGAAGAAAGAGGTAAATCAGTATGAATTTATTTATGCTAACTGCATAGAATGGGAAATAGGACAGTTGGGCCAGCAAATGGTCTTGATATTGAGTCAAGAAATGTTCACCTTTTTTTGTGGAAGGTAGGACCTAGGTGTTGGGGCAGACAGATGGAGCATGCCTGGATAGAGTGTTGGGGTAGAAGTCAGGAAGAACTGAGTTCGAAGCCAGTTTCACTTACTAGCTAATGGTCCTGGGCAAGTCACTTTAACCTCTGTTTGCCACAGTTTCCTCACTTGTTAAAAATAGGTATAATAATAGTACTTGTGTCTTGGGGTTGTTGTGAGGATCTAATCATTGCAATGCATTTAGTAAGGTGTCTGACACACAGTAAGAGCTATATAAATGTTAGTTATATAATGTATTATTATTGTATATTATAACATACAATTATTATATAGCTAGTAGTGATAATAATTATTATTAAATCAAGGTTTAAATAAGTCAGAGACACAAGGAGGTGTGAAAAAATGTAACATGGTCTTCTAAGAGCTCCAGGCGTTGATACTCAGCAGGCTATTAGAGAGCTGGAGAGGATGCAACCAGCACCATCTATTGGAGGAGAGCCAAACAACAGAGTAGTGAAGGACATTTGAGGGACCCCAATAATGAGATGATCTTTGTCTACTGCTGTGAGTGGAGAATAGTGAAAGTGGGAGAGTGAAAATCCCCATGAGGACTCATGGCCAGGGAACAGCTGATGCAATACTTTGACATGACATGAAGGAGAAAGCCCTACCACACCTTCTGAGTGAGGCTTCACCAAAGGAATGTTAATGTTTAACATTCTCTCTCCAAAAAATAAGGGTATATCTCTATATACTTTTAAGTTTACTTTTTATTATTAACACTTTGTCTAGCATTTTCTTAAATCTACACATTCAATAACACAATACATCAAGGCTTGATTTGTGCCCACAATGAAAATTTAACAATTGACCCTCTGGAGTCAGAATGACCTGGCTCTGCATATCACTGACAATAAGGTTTTTCTGAGGGGGTGACACAGTAGAGGGGTGACCTTAACTGTGATCTTGGGCAAGTCATTTAACCCTGACTGACTAAAAAAAAAAAAAAAAACAAAACCCAAAACGTGAGTCCTTTCTGTGTCTTTATTGTATAAATAAAGCTATTTTATGTTATGAAGCCTCGTGAGCCTACCTTGTAAAGGAAGTGGGTGGTTATCTGGACAAGTCACAACCTCTCTATGCTCTACTATTTGAGGAATTCTATTTGCAGAGCCTGATGGGTTCCCTCTGGGTTGGGGTGGGGATCATTGCACAAAATTCCTAAAGCATACCCTGCCCCTAAATGTCAGGAGGTATCCTTTGATGCAAGGTTTATAGATAGATGATTTGGTTCAAGTCATTTCCACGCTATAGGTCTCAGTTCTTCTAATTTTAGGAAATTGGACTTGGGCTTAGGGTTAGGGTTAGAGTTAGAGGTGCACATTCAGGATCAGGGTTAGAGTTTTAGTTGGGGTTGGAGTCAGAGGCATTTAGGGTTAGAGTTGGAGGTTCTAATCTTTGTTCAAAGTCTCTTTTAGCTTTAAATCCTACAATCCAAGGGGCTCTATTGAAAGCTCATACAGTTAGTTAAAGCACTAAGTTAGTGGACTGAATTTGAAACACACTACCTACTTCCTAGAGATAGCTACATGACTCAATGGATAGAGAATGGGATTGGAGTCAGGAAGACTTGAGTTCAAATTCAGCCTTGGATACTAGCTGTGTGACCCTGGGCAAGTCATATAACCTCTGTTTGCCTTGGAGTCAGGAAGGTCTGAGTTCAAATTTGACCTCAGACACTAGCTGTGTGACTCTGGGCAAGTCACTTAAACTGTTTGCCTTAATCTACAGGAGGATGAAATAGCAAACCACTCCAATATCTTTGTCAAGGAACTCCCCACCCCCAAAAAAGGGGATTACAAAGAGTTAGACATGACTGAACAATAACAATGCATCTTCTGCTTGAGAGAAGATGGACTTAAAATACTCAACCAGACACATTTTTGGACATGGTCAATGTGGGAATTTTTTTGCTGGACTATGAATATTTCTTTTGAGGATTTTATATTTTTCAGTTGTTCAACTGGGGGTGGTGCTGTGGAAAGGAGAGATAAATACTTGTAAAAATAGATAGACAGAAAAGTAGGTAGGTAGAAGATAGATGAAGCTTATGCAGAATGACTATGAACAAATTAAACTGACATATGGTTGCCCTTTTAAGGCTCTTTGGGCCTTATGGTTATTCCAAATACTTTCAGTTCCAAAGGAGCTCTTCCACACAGTAGCATAGAGAGACTGATATAAGCAGTGGAACTATATTGAGTCTCAAGATTAAGGAAAGGGAGGGAACTCAAGTGACACTAGAATTTAAAAACCAGCATTAGGTGCCTTTCAAGCTAAAAGTTATAGTTGCTACTGCTGAATGGACAGGAATGAATGGAATAAGAAGGTAGGGAGGTGGTAACAGAGGTGATACTGAGAAAGGTCAGTTTTGTAGGTGTGTGTTTGAAGCCCAAAGAAGGCAGGATGATAAACCAAGTTACTGGTGACAGTGGCCAATTGAACTAAACTAAAATTTCAGTCTGGCTTTGCAGTGAGTATAAAAGTGGCTTCTTAGTCATCTGTGAGCCCAATTAAATTTAGCAAGTATTTAGAGGCTGTGTGTTGCAGTGGATAGAAAGAGGGACAACTATGTGGTGGTGGGGCTGGAGTCAGGAACACTCATCTTACTGACTTCAAGTCTGGTCTCAGATACTTGGAAGCTGTGTGACCCTGGGAAAATCACTTTATCCTGTTTGCCTCTGTTTCCTTATCTGTGAAATGATCTGGAGGAGAAAATGGCAAACCATTGCAGTATCTTTGCCAAGAAAATCCTAAATGGAGTTACAAAGAGTTAGACGACTGAAAACAGTCAAGAAGATCAGGATTTAAGTCCTGCCTTTGAAACCTACTTGTTGTATGACCCTGGACAAATCATAACCCCTCCATGCTCTAAACCATTCTGTGAATTCTTTTTTTTTTTTTTTTGCTTTTTGGAGGGAAATTGGGGTTAACTTGCCCAAGGTCACACGGCTAGGTTTTTGTTTGTGTGTGCTTTGTGTCTGAGGTCGTATCTGAACTCAGGTCCTTCTGACTCCAGGGCCGACACTCTACTCACTGTGCCACCTAGCCACCCCCATTCTCTAAATTCTACAAATTACAGAGAAAGTGCTAATTAACGTACAGTGCCCGACTTTCCTACCTTTCCAGTCTTCTCCCTTGCATCTCATACTTTGATCTTCTCAATCACCTTGATAGTTTTTGAACAAGACACTCCACGTCTTGGTTCCCAGAATCTTTGCCTGTTTCTCATGCTTTACTCTTTCTCCTTAGCTCTGCCTCTTGGCTTTCCTGGCTTTCTTCATAATCCAGCTAAAATCCCATCTTCTGCAGGATGCCCTTCCCAAGCTCTGTTAATTCTAGTGCTTTCTTTCCCTCTCTTGATTCTTGCTGACTTTTCTGTATATATCTTGTTTGTACATAGTCATTTACATGCTGTCTTTCCCTTTAGACTGTGAGTTCTTTAAGGGCGGGGAACGTCTTTGTGGTTTTTTTTTTTTTTTTGCATCTCTAACATTTAGCACATATAGACACTTAGTAAGTGCTTATTGCCTGACTACTAACTGATATTTTCTTCATCCAATTGTTCTCTGTCCATGTTGAAGCCACAGGTCCAGTCCTTAACCTTTAGCCTTAAGTATTTATTTATTTATTTGCTTTTTGAAAGGGGGGATTCAGGGCAATTGGGGTTAAGTGACTTGCCCAAGGTCACATGGCTAGTAAGTATTAAGTGTCTGAGGCTGGATTTGAACTCAGATCCTCCTGACTCCAGGGCCAGTGCTCTATTCACTGTGCCACCTAGCCACCCCCTAGTCTTAAGTTCAGCACCTACTAAATGCCTCTAATGAAGGCAGGCTAGTAGAGTAGATAGCTTAGAGGGATTTTGATTTCCTAAAAATCATATCCTGGAAGTGCTGACCTATTCCATCTTTATCCTTTCCAGGACTCAGTTTACTCATCTGCAAAGTAATAGGGCTGGTTTAGATGATCTCTTCCATCCTTTCCAGTTCCTATACCCAATGGGTCTCTGTGTCTATATTCTCATCAGGCTACATTCTACCTGGCATTTTTATTTCCACTTAATTTTTCCTCTTCTAATGCGGTTACTTGAAGAATTATGAGGCAGGCATCCCCTGACACTGTCAGGGGAAGGTGGGTATTGACAATGACATAAAAGCAGTTGGAGGGGAGAAAGCCGGGGCGGTTGGAGCGTTTATCAGCACTCCCTCAATCCTTGGCCCAGGAGCACAATCTGAGTTCAGAGCAGAATGTCTCTCAAGGGTGGAGTGATAGGGTTCCAAGGAGATTTTAAGTCATAAAGAAGCACAGGTCTTAAAAATAGAAACACTTATCCATTTCAAGTCGGATAAAACATAGCCCCCCAGCCTGACTTTTCTCCAAGTATAAAAGACTAAACCCTTCCTTGATCTGCCCTACCATGCCACTCCCACCCCTACAATAATTGATCAAAATGTTCTTGCTGGGATATATGTGTAAACCCTTCACTTCCTTACAGGACTGAGCATAGAATAGCTTGAGAGGCAAAAACTGA
This sequence comes from Gymnobelideus leadbeateri, assembly GCA_011680675.1. Lineage (NCBI taxonomy): Eukaryota > Metazoa > Chordata > Mammalia > Diprotodontia > Petauridae > Gymnobelideus > Gymnobelideus leadbeateri. The sequence goes on along the minus strand of WOXC01012043.1, from coordinate 263,057 downwards.
CTAGGGAAACTACAGTTATCCCTTCCACACCATGGGCGTTAGGGGTGGCATCCCTGCGATCTGGAAAAGCTGCATAAATTTTTTTTGGCTTTCCCTTCATACCAAAGAAGAAGTTTGAATTATTGTGGTATTAAAAGATAAAATATGTTGATATTATACATATATTTTGTGTATTTCTGAGTTTCTAAACTTTTCCTGTGTCATCTGCAGGTCTTCATGTGTTATCTGTGGCTTCCACAAAGCTCCCCCCCACCCCAATTCCTATTTAATTTCTTATACTGCCCTGTGATATATCAAAACCATGTTGGGGAAAGTTGCAATGTGGGAGGGATAACTGTACAGCAAAACACCTTAGTAAAATGCCTTGATGCCCACAGATTGGGTGATTTTGCCTCCCAGCTATCAAGTTCTAGGTGGTCAATCTCACCTCATCGTAACATAGGTAACTTGCTATCCTTTGCTTCTAATTCTGTTTCCTCAAAGTGTGACCATAAACTAACAGGATTGAGTTTTTGTTTGTTTTACTGGTGTTTCTTACTTATTATATTACATTCATTTCTGAATATGTCTCTTCCCTTTTCTTTCCCCTTAGCCAGAAAAGTCTTTCATTTAATAAATATTTATTTTTTAAAAAAGAAGCAATTTAGCAAAATCAATTAATCTATTAGCTGTGGCTGGATGCATTTGCAATATACCTCTTCCATAAGCTCTTACCTTTTCAACAGAGAATTCCCTACCCTTATGAAATCACAGGTTTAGACTCACTCCCCCAAATCTCTTAATAGCTGAAATATTTTTAGGGGGCAATTCTTTATACAAAGGATAAATTTCTAATAGTGGAACTTTAGGCTCCAAAATATGCCAACAGGGAAGATATTTTGGAACAAAGGGCCTTTCTAGACTCTCCCTGAAATCATGTCATTGAGGCAGCCCCCATTTCATTATGCTAGTCCTATAGACAGATACATGTATTTGGGGAAGTGTGATTAAATATGCTTCATACACATATCCCCACCTCCAATTTTTTATTATCCATACTTAGCTCATTGTGATTTTCTCATAAAGTTGGTTCCTCTCCCAATGCCATCCCTTTCACTATGGGACCATGCCATATTAAATTCCTATTAGGAAAGGTCTAATCCAAGGGTGGGAAACCTGCAGCCTCAAGGCCACATGTGGCCCTCTAGGTCCTCAAGTGCCAGCCCTTTGATTGAATCCAGACCTCACAGAACAAATCTCCTTAATAAAAGGATTTGTTCTGTAAAACTTAGACTTAGTCAAAAAGCTGTACCTAAGGACCTAGCAGGCCACATGGGGCCTCAAAGCTGCAGGTTTCCCATCCCTGGACTATTCTTTCAGCGCAAGCCAGATGGCAGCTGTCAGTCAGTCAATAAGCATTCATCAAATACCTATTATGTACCAGGCAATGTACTAAGTGCTAGGGATATAAAAAGAGGCAAAAGACAATTTCTGTCCTCAAGGAGCTCACAATCTAATCTAATTTGTTTGAGCAACAAGCAAATATGTACAATAAAGCTATATATAAGAAAAATAGGAAATGATTAAAAGAGAGAAGGTACCAGAATTAAAAAGGAATTGGAAAAGGCTTCCTGTAGAAGATGGAGTTTTAGGTGGACTTGAAGGAGGCAGAGATGAGGAGAGAGAGCATTCCAGTCATGGGGGACAGTCAGAGAAAATTCAGGAGCTAAGAACAGCAAGGAGGCCAGTGTCATTGAAAAGGATGTGTGTGAATGCCAAATGGAGGATTTTTCATTTGATCCTGGAGGTGATAGCCACTGGAGTTTATTGAGTAGGACAATGATAGGGGTTGACAGCTCCCAGGAGGTCAGACAGAGGGATATATAATGAACAATTTTCCAAAGTCCCTGGAGTCAACATGGCAAATGAAGATATATTTCTCAATCTCCTACAATACCTGGAAAACCTGGCATGAGAGACTATTTCCAACAGAGCCAATGGGCAGGAAGGAACACCTTGGATTTATTATATTAGTGTAATAGTTGCAGTCAGGCAAACATCCCAACCCTATGCTCCTACCATCAGCTCTGGTTAGAGTATGCCTCAGGAACCTCAGGGATATGGATGCCAGCCCTTCTCAGGACAACACAAGCTGTCCTTGGAGCAGGGCCTCTTCCAGTGCCACTTTTGATCGGGTGCTTTTTAGTGGGCCTCTTGATATAGACATGCATGACCCAATCTTTCTGGTTGGGTTCCGTGGAATACTGTGTCAAAGTTGATTGGCCAAATATCTAGACCTTGAAAACAAATGACCATGCTCTCTGGTCATTATTGGACCCTCCCTTTGTCTAGATTTCCCATAAAAAAATTTTCAGAAAAATAGAACATGTGGTTTCAGGAGTAGGAACTCATCCAGATGAGCATTACTCTGTATCTCAAGGCACTGGCTGCCTCTTCTACTTTGCTTTCCTAAATTGAACATAGGTTTTCAGCCATTGATCCCAGATGGACATTTCCAGTCATGGAAGCAACCTAGTAAGTTCAAGAGGTTGGGAGCTCCTCTGGTGGTGCTGGCTTCTGAAACTTGTTGGGTGCTTCTCAGAGGAGTAGACTACAAACAAGAAGATGAACCTAACTCTTATTCTAGATTATGAGAAGATGTGTGCTTTAAAGGCGTTGTTTGGACAATGCAGATTCTGGATGAAAGTCAACCTTCTTACTAAGTGCTTCATATTTTGAGGTTTTAAGTATCAACTTTCCAGGAAGATATAGTAGTATTTGTAAATTATTGCTTCATGTTTAAGTCTTTGTCAATGTGTTTTAAACATTTTGTGTGGAGGAAATAAATAGCTGTCCCATACTTGTTTTATGTTGTACACTGAGTACCTTCCCATTCCCTAGACCAGAGGTTCCCAAATTTATTTGGCCTACCACCCCCTTTTTAAAAAATTACTCAGAGCTTCTCTGGAAATCTATTATCTTTAATCCTTTAATTTTTTGCATAATCTCAAAAGATATATGTATATATTAAAATTATACATCTTCAATTATTTATCGTAAATCTGTGTTTTTTCCCTACATTAAAATTTTGATAATGCAATATTGCATCCTGTAACTGTAAAGTATTGTATTGTAAATAAATTATTACATGTACATATTCCTGCCAATGCATTCTAGACTTCTTAACAATGTATGACATGCTTGCCTGCCAACACTTGCTTGTTAAGATCTGTGAGCAGACCTGACCACTGATTGGTTATAACTTGAATATTGTGTGTTTATTTAGAAAATAATGTAATCACTACAACTTTAACTCTGTTACACAACAGATGAAACATGTATGAATGGTTCTTCAAATTTTTCTTTTCTTCTCTTCCCCACCACCCCCTTATTTTTATTCAACCCCCAATCACACCCAAGGCTACCACTGTCTCCCTGTATTATTCCAGTAACTTCCCAGGAGGCTATATCACCCACTTTGGGAACCTATACCACAAGTCAAACCTAAACTTTAAGTGATTCTCACTGGGAATTCAGGGTTGGAGTGTAAAGAAGCTTGAGAAAAAGTTCATGATCCCCTCTCTTTGGCTTCCTGGCTCCCCTGGAACTAAATCTAGTCTGCAGACATAGGTCCAATATAGGGGCACCATTAGAAAGAGAGGGTAGGCATCTTAGCCCCTCTGTATCTAGCATCGGTCTTATGTTGCTATTAGTAATAGCAGCAGATATTTATACAAACTTTATGCTTTGCTAAGCATGTTACATGCATTATCTCAGCTGATCTTCACAACATTTCTGTGAGATTGGTAGCACATGTATTATTTTTTTTTTAATTTAATGGGTGAGGAGATGGAGTTTTTGAGAGGGAAAGTAACTTGCTAGGAAGTAGTAGATGTGGATTAGGGTCAGCTTGGTGTCACAGTGGATAGAATGCTGGGACTTGAATCAGGAGGACCAGAGTTCAAATCCAGCTTTAGACCCTTACTAGCCATGTGACACTGAACAAGTCAGTTAACCTTGTTTGCCTCAGTTTCCTCATCTATAAAATGATCTGGAAAAGGAAGTAGCAAAGCACTCTAGTATTTTTGCCAAGAAAACCCCAAATGGGGTCACAAAGAGTCAGATATGACTAAACAACAAAAGCAGAGTTGGGATTCAAACTCAGGTCTCAATTGAAGGTTTTGCCTTCTACAATACAGCTCCTTCTTCATTCTAGATTCCTCCTACCTGTTAGTATGGTGATCCCCTTTAACCCTTTCCTTTGTGTCTGTCATCCCACCCAGTATTCCTAATAATTATAACATTCAGTTTGCTGCCCTGATCTGTGAAAGTTATAAGATCTGAAATCTAGTTAGGTCTATACCTGAAGGGCTAGCCTCAGACTAAATTCAGCAAAATTTGTATCTATTCTTCTCTGATCTTGTTTCAAAAGATTCTCTACTCACCCTACAAAAGTCATTAATGCTCTCATGCTGATTGCTGACTATCCAGGGGCTCATATTCCCAGATCTTCCCTCCCAGGCTGTGCCCTGTGGAGTGACTGTACTCTCTCTCCTTCTCTGCTGTCAGTTGGCATATTGGGGAATGAGCTGATACAGTCTTTCATACTAAGGTAGAAAGTGCTAATGACTGTTTCCTCTCCTAGAAGCTACATGCATATCAAGAGAGAACAATGATTTGGCTCAAGTGGATGAAATTCTAATGGTAGAATTGTAAGCATCCACTTTACACTAATGTATATATGAAGAAGGTCCATTTTGGGGTAGGGGGATTTTTCCTGTGCCCTTAAAATTATGTTCATATACTTTACCTCTAGGTAGGGCCTATGCCATATCCCTACAAAGGGACACTATCTGATAGTAGCTTAATAGAAAAGCTATAGGGATATGGAGACCTGAGCTATAGTCTGGGATCTATATCAGATAAATTGTGTAACCTTGGCTAAATCCCTTCCTGGGTCTCCTCATTTGTACAATCTGTGCCTGTCCCAACACTCCAGGGATGTAAATAATGAATGAAATAATTTAGAAAGCATTTTGGAAGTAAAGTACCATTAAATAAATTTGTGCTTTTATTATTTTATTTTAAGATACAAAATCAGAACTTATGAAGAAGAGTGTAAAAATGTCCTTGTAAATATATCTGTTTTTCTCTTTCAGAAAATGAATGACTCTGCTTTTGGCTTGAATTTCTCTTATCTTTTTTTTTTTCTAGAGGCTACAGACAAGCATTTGAGGAAAAAGATCCTGCTGTCAGTAATGAGAGTAGCAGCATGGTGTTGGAAGAAAACACGTGACCTGTTAGGAGACTTGGGTTCGAATCCTGATTTGATTGATAAATTTGTATGACCTTAAGGGAGAACCTTCCCTAGGTTCATTTCCCACTGTAAAATGAGATGTCTGGAATAGATGACTGTTTAGTCCCCTTCCAACTTTTAGATCTTAAGGAGTCTCTGTGTTGTAGTGGAAAGAGCCCTAGATTTGTATTCAGAAGACCCAGGTTTGAATCCCAACTTTTCCACTTTCGATCTGAGTGACTTCAGATGAAAAACTTCCCCTACTCGGGACCCAGCCATATAAGGAGAAGAATGAAGCAGGTGATTTTAAAAGCCTCTTCTTCCCATCTCTTCACATTCTGTGACTGCTGATACCCATCCACCTCAGCATCGTGTTGGGTTTATTAAATCAGCCTGAATGTATGCACAGATTTGCCCTCTGGGAATATTTGATAGGGGGCCAGGGTTGGCCGAGCAGGCAAAGGGGAGTATTTAGTTGTGCATGACTGCTGACTTAGGCATCTCAGCTCACTCAGTGGACCCTGGTGAATTGAACTCCGGCCACACCAGGCCTCCTGTGACTGGGGCTGCTGTATACTATACATTGGTTTGGTATGAGTGCAGAGGTAATTGCAATATATTGAAGTTCGGTATTGTAATAAAAATCGAGACCATTAAGGACACCATTTCTGTCATTAGTATTTAGGGGTGGTGTGTTGCAGCTTTTTAGTGCTCGTAAAGCTGTCTCTGCCTGCAGATAAGTCATGGCACTGATATAAATTTAAAGGGTTAGAAATCCGTAAGTCATAAAATATAGATAGTAAATAGGAAGAGAACACCATGGGCAGGGACTGTTCTATTAGGCATGCAAATGCTTATGGATTTGCATGTCTAGTGCCAGAAGTTGCATAATGAAGAGCACGTTCATATTGCAGACAGACTTCATTAAATAGAACATTGGAAACAAGGTCCATTGAGCCTAAAGGATAGGTGTTAATGTGCTAAAGGAGGAGGTTTTAAGTAACTCATAGACCTTCTGGACACATTCATTTTGATAATCTTTCTTCTACCTAATTTCTCTAATGAACAGGTCTAGCTATGTCACTCTCCTGTGATACTCAGTGACTCCCTATTGCCTGCAGGATGATCTGACTCCAACATAAATTTTAAACTTACTTCATTCAAACCCTCTTCATTTTAGGTAAAATGCACAGTTAGCTGTTCATGATCTTATACTGGCTTTTCATGACTGTACAATCAAGAATACTGTCCTGCATGCCTGAGATGTACCCCCTTCTTTTTTTTTTTGGAGGGGGGAAGGCAGGACAATTGGAGTTAAGTGACTTTCCCAAGGTCACACAGCTAGTAAGTGTGTCAAGTGTCTGAGGTGGGATTTGAACTCAAGTCCTCCTGACTCCAGGGTTCATGCTCTATTCACTGTGCACCTAGCTGCCCCCTCCCTTTAAAAAAATCACCCTTTATCAAAATCCTTCTCTTCCTTCAAGGCTCAGCTCAAAGGCTGCCTCCTCCATGAAATCTTCTATGATATCTCCAGCTGAAACAGCACCCCCTCTAATATTTTGTTTGAATCTTTCCTTTGTCTCATTATACTTTAATCTCATTTTACCCTTAGCTAAGAAAATGCCTCCAAATAGGCTGGAAACTCCTTGATGGGAGGGATGTCATTTTTTAAAATCTTTGTGTCTTCAGTGCCTAGAATACAGCAGGCACTAACATGTATGCTTAATTGAATTTTTTCACTCCTCTCTTTCATAATTGTCTCTGCAGAGCTGACAACAGATATTACTACAATCAGAAGCTCTTACTTCGATATCCAACGTGATTCAATTAAACAAACATTTATTAGTCACTTAATATGTGCAAAAGGGGAAAGGAAGAAGCAATTATTAGGCACCAATTAGGATTCTATTGCAACCTGTTCAAGTGGGAGGCACTGAATGCCTGAAGTAAAGTGGTGGCTATGTAAGTAATGAGAAGGCAACTGATGGGAGAGATTTTGTGGAGACAGAAATGTTGAGTTTTGGTAATTTATTAGATGTACATGGTGAGGAAAAGTGAGACGTCAAAGATAACACCAAGGTTGTGAACCTGGGAAACTGTAAGGGTGGTAGTACCCTTAATGGAAGAGGGACGAGGAAGGAGGTAGAGTTGATGAGTCTTATTTTGAAATATCTATGGGACATTCGGGTTGAAATACCCAGTACATGGTAATGCAGACCTGAAGCTTGGGAGAAAGATGGAGGTGAGATCTACAGGTGTGTCAGTCATGGGTAGAGAGATAATAATTTAGCCCACGAGAGCTGATGAGATCTACAAGGGAGAGCACCGAGAGAGAGAACAGATGGGGGCCCAGAGCAGAACTAGTGGGGGGTGGCTCCTGAAGCTGTGGGCTTGCTGTAGGTGACAAGCACAGAGGAGGAAGGAGCAGTGAGGGAAAGGGACTGGGGCCAGAATGGACACTTCCAAAGGAGGAGCCAGAGAGGAGAGTGGAATGATACAACCAGGGCCCTCAGTCACGATAGTCTTCATAGCAACTGAGATCTGGGGCTGGAAGGGCCTCAGAGATCACCTGGTCTAACCTTCTCATGTTAGAGACTAAAAAAAACAAAAGGAGCTTAAGTGACTTGCCCAAATTCACACAGTAAGCCCAAGAAGTAGAACTTGTATCCAGGTCCTCTGATTGTAAAGCCAGAGTTCCATAGCTAAGTGTTGGACCTGCAGTCAGGAAGAGCAGAGTTCAAATCCTGCTTCAGATACCTTTTAGCTGGACAAGTCACAATCTTCCTTAGCCTTAGTTTCCTCACATATAAAGTGAATATGATCATAACACTTACCTCACGAGTTTGTTATGAATATCAGATGAGATAACATATGCAAGGCATTCTGCAGATCTTAAAGTGATATAGAAATGGTAGCCATCATCATCATCATCATCATCCTCAGCCCCCCCACACACTGTACCATGCTGCCTCTTCAGACAATGGTGAGAGGAGGGAGTCTACAACTGTCTTGTGGGAGGCTGCTCCTAGGTCTGAACATGGTTACACCAAGTTCTTACTGGACTCCTGGGTCCATAATTTAAGACAACTCAGATATGGAGTCAGGGAAGCTTGGTCTGCAGGGTCAGGACAGTTCAAATATTTTATAGGGAAATATGGGGCCCCCTCCTAGTTGGGTCTGATCAGTTTCCCATTTTTGAGGTCATGGGAAAGGAAGCACCAATCATCTAGGAGAAGGATTAGGGCAGAAGGGAGTGGGTACCAACAAACAGGAGGGGACATGGCTATGGAATAGCCAACCTGTTGGATAAAGAGTGACTAGACCAGAAAACCAGAGATTTTTCCAGACTATACCAGAGAGATCATCTGCATTAATGAAATCAGAGATCCATCAAAGAAGTGAATAATGAAAACTGTCTTGGTATCAAAGGACCTGGGTTCCTAGCTCTGATGATTTCTGCCTGTGGGGCCTTGGAAAATTTCCTTTACCAATCTAGGCCTTAGTTTTCTTATTTGCAAAATGAGAGATTAGACTAAGCAACATTCAAGGTCTGTTCCAGACCTACATCTCTGATCCTATGTTCAAGCACTGTGCCAGGCACATTTAGGTAGTGCAGTGGCTAGAACACCAGCCTAGAGTTACAAAGACCTGAGTTCAAATCTGGCCTCAGATACTTACTAGCTGTGTGATCCTGGGTAAGTCACTTAACCCTGTTTGCTTCAGTTTCCTCATCTCTAAAATGAGCTAGAGGAGGAAGTTGCAAACCTTTCTAGCATCTTTGGCAAGAAAACCCCAAATGGGGTCACGAAGAGTCAGACACCACTGAACAAGAACAAAGGCACAGAGAATACAAAGACAAAACTGATCCCCCAGTGGCTCTGGGATTATACAACTCGTTCACTAACGGGTACATACAAGGTAAGTTAGAAAAGGAAAAGACATCAGCAACTGGAGAGCCATTTGGCTTTACACAGAAGGCGGCACCTGAACTGAGCCACAAAGAAAGAGATGACAGATGAGACCCAGAGGAAGGGGGCACGGGAGACGGCTTAGCAGATTCAGTGATTAGAGCTGGGAAGATGGACCTGGGGAGCGGGTAGTCGCTTGCTCAGTGTGGTTGGGCCACAATGTAGAGTTCAGGAGAGGGAGTAACGTAGAATGAGACTGGAGGACAGATGGGAGTCAAATTATGGAGGGCCTTAAAGGCCAATTTCTATTTCCCTCTAAGGGCAAGGGGAAGTCACTGAAGATTCTTGACCTTAGGAGTGACACAGTCCAAACTATGGCTTAGTAAGATAATTTTGACAGATGTGTGGAGTTTAGTTTTAGGAGGGGAAGAAACTGGAATGAGAGACATCCATTACAGGACAACTACAATAGTCTAAGGGAGAGGTAGGGCAGTGTCTATGTAAGTAGAGACAAGTGAGTACGTGGATGTCTGGAGATTTGGGTACACTCAAACGTTGACAACAATAGCTCCAGAATTTCCCATAAGAACCCCCTCTCCAAATTCCTGTTTCTCCCTAGAAGTCTTTATATCCAGTTAATTCAGTTGTCAAGACCTCCAGGTTAGAATTCTAAATAACAAGGCAATTGCAAATTCCTGGCCCAATCTCCGAGACATGGTGAGTCAGCTCCTTAATCCTTTTCTGGAGCTGGAGTAAGAAAGAGAACTAATCTAAGTAATTTCAAGACTGAAAAAGGCCTTTAGGAACCATGGAGTCACAAGTCACAGGAATTCAGGACTGGAAGGAGGAGGGAAAAGAGCACACATCTACTTGGTACAATGAATGCATGGAGCACTGTCCCTAGACTCAAGAAGATCTGAGTTCAAATCCAGTCTCAGACGCTTACTGGCTGTGAATCTCTGGGCAAGTCCCCATATGCTTTGTGTGCCTCAGCTACCTTCCAGGCTTGTTGTGAGGATCAAGGGAGAATATCTGTAAAGTGCTCAACACAATGCCCGGCAGGTAGTGAATGCTAGCGCTAATATTATTAGGTGGAAAGCACTCTACAAACATTGCCTCCTTTGATCCTTACAACAACCTTGGGAGGGAGGCATTATTATTATTATTATTATTCCAATTTTACAGTTGAGGAAACTGAGGCAGACAAAGGTTGTGACTTGTCAAGTGCTTGAGGCTAGATTTGAACTCAGATCTTCTTGACTCCAGGCCCAGAACTCTATACACTGTGGCTTCCAAGGTGGTTTTCTTTTTTGTTTTTGCTTTTTGGAGGGCAATTGGGGTTAAGTAACTTGCCCAAGGTCACATGGCTAGGTTTCTGTTTGTGTGTGTTAAGTGTCTGAGGCCGGATCCGATCTCAGGTCCTTCTGACTCCAGGGCTGGCGCTCTACCCACTGCGCCACCTAGCAGCCCTTAAGGTGGTTTTCTCACTGGGAGTTTTTGCATCAAAGAAATCACAGGTTGACTCCTTCCCCATCCTCCAAATGCACAAAGCATTGTATTAGGTTCTTGGAATACAAAAACAATTGCTCATTTAATAAGCCTTCATTCACTTAATAAGCATTTATTACACACCTAGGTACCTGCCATGTACTAATGCTAGATGCTTTACAATTATTGGAGCTTACCTTCTACCAGATGAATGACCATGTAGCCTTTGCTTAGAGACTTTCACAAAGTTGGTCCCTGCTCTCTTCTGAGTTAGCCATTCTACTTTTGGAGGTCTCCAATATTTGAATTTTTTTTCCTTAAATCAATTCTATATCTGCCTCTTTGTAATTTCCATCCATTTCTGAGGTCTAAAGAGCAAGTCTGATTGTTTTTCTGTATTTTAACCTCTTGAATACTCAGAGACATCTATGATGCTCCTCTCCCCCACTCTCAATCCTTCTTTTCTCCAGGAGCGGTGTTCAGCTGTTCAGTCATGTCTGACTCTTCATGATCCTGTGGATCATAGCACACTAATACAATCCATGGAGTTTTCTTGATAAAGATACTGGGGGTAGTTTGTCAGTTTGTCACTTCCTTCTTTGGTAGATTAAGGCAAACACAGGTTAAATGACTTGTCCAGGGTCACACAACTAGTAAATGTCTTGAACTCAGGTCTTCCTGACTCCAAGCCCAGAACTCTATCCACTGAGCCACCTAGCTGCCTCCTCCAAGGTGTGTATCCTTATTTAATTTAAAAAAATCCTTATATGGTAAGATCTTGATGACCACAATCTGGGTCATTCTCTTAAGGCTGCTTCTGTAGTTTGTTGATGTCCTTCCTAAAATGTGACACCTAGAATTGATCACACTACTCCAGATGTGGTCAGACCAGGGCATGGTACTGTGGGACAATTACTTCCCTATTCCCGGATGATATTCCTTCCTTAATTCAGTCTAATTTGTTGTTAACTTTCTTTGCTTCCATATGAAATTGTTGTATTATATTAAGTTTATATAGTAATAAAAGCCTCTGATATTTTTCCAATAAATTTCTGTCAAGCCATGTCTCCCCCATAATATACTTGCAAAACTGATCTTTTGAACCTAAATGTAAGACTTAACATTTATCCCTACTATGTTTCATTTGTTATATCTGACTCATTTGGTAGATCTTTTTAGTTCCTGATTCTGTCATTTATTTTAAGCATATATCCCGGTTTTGTGACATCTGCAAAATAATCATGCTAGCATGTCTTTATCTAAGTCCCTGGTGAAGATGTTCAACAGCATTACATCAAATAGAGAACTCTGTGGCATTCAACTAGCAACCTTTTCCCAAGTTCACATTAAACCATTAATGACTTACTCTTTGAGTTCAACCATTCAACCGCTCTGGAACCCACCTTATTATTGTTGTCTAGCCTCCAATCTCTCCATCTATTGAATGTCGAAAGGAGGATAACAAGGATGGGGAAGGGCTTTGAATCCATGCCAGGTGCAGGTTAGTTGAAGGGACTGAGGATGTTTAGCCTAAAGAGGAGAAGACTTGGGAGACATCATTGTTGTCTTCAAGTATTTGGAAGGTTGTCATGTGGAAGAAGGCTTAGCCCCACATGGCAGAACCAAGAATGATGGGTGAAGATTGCAAAGAGGCAACTTAAGTTTCATGGCTAAAAAAGCTTCCTAGCAGTTAGTGTTGCCCCAAACTGGAATGGGATGTTTGGGAGAGTCCAAGTTTCCCTTCTTTAGAGGTCTTTATGCAGAGGATGGGTAATCACTTGTCAGGCATATTGAAGTTGAGATTCTTCTTTATTTTTTTTTTTGAGACAATAAGGATTAAATGACTTTCCCAGGGTCTCACAGTTAGGGAGTGTCTGAGGCAGGACTTGAACTTACATCCTCTTGACTCAAAGATTCGAGTTCTACCCACTGTGCAACTTAGTTGCTCCAATAGTAGGGATTCTTAAGGGAAATGGGTTGGACTAGGTGGCTGCTAAGGTCCTTTCCTACCTTAATTTTTGCTATTCTATGGTCTTGTTCATAAGAATAACAAGAGAATTTGACAAATAATGCTACACTATATCTAAAGAGATTCCCTTCATCTATGGCTTTGATGAAGCCCTGCTGGCTCTTTGTGATAATTCCTGTCCTTTCTAGAGAGATATTCGCTAGCCATTCCTATCAAAGGACATGTGCCAGGAATCAAAAGGCATGCTCAATGGTCTATAGCTGCAGATTTCACTCTCTTCCTTTTATAAAAAGGACCACATTTGCTCTTCTCCAGAATGCTAGGGTAGAATGAATATTGGATTTGGAATCAGAAGCTTTAGGCTCAAATGCTGGCTCTTCCACTTACAACCTGCAGGCACAACTTTAACCTCTCTGGGGCTCAGTTTTCTCATTGTAAAATAAAGGGGTTGGAATCGGTGATCTCTATAATTCCTTCTATTTCTAGTGACCCTGCAGGCCTCCCATTACGCCCAGTATTTCAAAATTGGCTCAGCAATTGCCTTCCACCTCTTTCAGGTCCCTGGGATGGAGTTCATCTGGGCCTGGTGACATGAACACGAAAGGGAGCCAAGGGCCTTCTTGATATTTCCCTAGTACAGCTTCCTCATTTTACAGATGGGAAAGTGAAACTCAGAAAGGGGAGGGGATTTGTTTAAGGTAACTGCTAGTGTGTTGCAGCTGGGCCACTGCATCTGGAGGTCTAATGAGGCACTTTTATGCCTCCAAATCCAGCACTTAGTTCACTGTACCATTCTGGAGAAGAGTAAATATGGCCCTAATTAAAAAAAAGTAGAAAGAACAATACCTAGCCTTGGTATCAGGCTTGGCCATTGATTAACTATGTGACCTTGGGCAGGTCTTCTCCATAATGCAGCTTCTCATCTGCAAAATAAAGAGATTGTCAGAGGTTCTTAACCTGGGACCTGTGAACTTGTTCTCTTAAAAAAATATTTTGATGATTGCATTTTATTATAATTAGTTTCCTTTGCAATCTTATGTATTTTATTTAACGGATTTAAAAACTGTGCTCTGAGAAGGGATTCATAGGATTCACCAGACTATGTTTAATGACATTCTGAGAGAGGGTCCCTTGGCTTTACTGGATGGCTAACAGGGTGCAGGACACAGACACAAAAGGTCAAAAACCTCTGGATTAAATGATATCCAAGGTCCTTTTTAGTTCTAGGTTTTTATGATTCAAACCATGTTGTAGGTAATCACATCTTATGTCTATGTAGAAGACTAGAGTGATTCATAGGTTATTTATTTTTAAAGGGGAGGAATGTGGAATGTTTCCCTTTGCAGGTTTCATTTGAGTCCTTTCTGGGGTCCACGGGTGGCTTGCAGTATTGATTGGTCTGGGTGTCTGAACTGCTGGCTGCCTCTTTCGTGGGGCTCAGGGGTTCTATTTATATCTGGTTTCATGGCCAAGTCCTTTCCAACCTTTTGTTTTTCTTTGTTGTAGCTTGAAGCTCTGCCACTGTTCAGGGGGCCACCCACTGCCTCCTCTGAACAGACAATATGGCACCAAGTGGTGACTCAGGCCTTGGATCCTCCCTGCCGGGCAAAGAATGGAAGTGAAGAACACGTGAGCCCCAACCCAGTGAGCTTCAGAATTGAGAGAAAGAATACAGGGGGAAAAACACCCAAACACTAAAGAATCCTTCACAGCACTTTCTCACCTGCCTCCCACTTTCCTGCTGACTATTTTCTACCTCCTTCCTCCCCCAACCCATCCTAACACACACACACACACACACACACACACACACACACACACTCATATGCACATAACCCTTGAGTGTGTTCACTGGAGACAAAAAAATATCCAAGCTGGAAGGGACCTTTAAAGACCATCACATCTGGCCCTCTCATTTATAGGTGAGGAAACTAAGGCCTACAGAGAAGAAACAACTTGACTAAGAGCACAAAGTGAATGAATGACAGAGTACATCCTAGAAACCTGGCTATGAACTACTAGTCTAATGCTATTTCCAATCTGTGTGTGTGTGTGTGTGTGTGTGTGTGTGTGTGTGTGTGTGTGCCTGAATATACAGCAGTTTACTCCATAACCTTTTTCAGTATACAAAATACTTTCCTGCCAACAATGCTGTGATGTAGGGGGCATCAGAATGGTCCCTGGTGCCTCACACACTGCTTTTCATGTAGTAGGTGTTTAGCAAATGTTTGTCAAGTCCCTATGTTATAGAAAAGGAAACTGAGGCCCAGAGAGATTGTGATTTGCCCACCTACATTGTATATGGCAGAAGCAGGGCTCACATCCAGGCTTGCTGACTCTCAGTATAAGTCTCTTTCCACTAACATTACACTGCTCACATGTCTTTACGTTTGTCTTCATGTGTGTAAAGAGTGCTCTGCACATCTGTGTTTGTGGAAGGCAGATTTTTGGTATGGGTGTTGAGGTAGGTGTGGGTATTTGTATGTGGGTGTGGATGCCCATTTAGGGAAGTACAGAAAGGTATTAATCCCAGGTTACTGTTGGCTGGCTTTGTTTGTGATAGGGCTTAGAGCTGACATCGTGATTTCTTCCCAGCAATTTCCCAGGCTCTAAAGGATAAAATCCCAAGACAGGAGGAAGCAGCCTGAATCCTGCTGATGGGCTGTAAATCCCTTTTATGTGGCTTGGGGTTGCTATTGAAGGCTGAAGACATGACTGTGGAGGTCTCAATAGGACTGAACTATCACAAGGATAGGCAGGCAGGCCTCCAGGCCATGGAGAATGGGATCTCTACTTGCCTGGAACTAGGGCAGAAATGGAAGGTCTAGGAGAGGATAAAAAAGAGAACGGTACCACATTTTCCCAGCTTGCTTCCTGCTCTGTTCCAGTGTACCCCATTCTGGCCCCCTCAGTATGGGGATCACATGGCTGGCAAAGGAAAAAGACCGAGCATTCAAGGCCAGAGACAATTTTTGGCAAAGTCCATACCTTCCCACACCCTTTTCCTTACTTCTTCTGTCCCCAGCTATTCCAGGACTCCCACTCTGGTCCTCCTTAAGGGCCTCCCCTCAGGTTCCCATGATAATCTCACCATCTAAGCCTTTCTGATTTTCCTCATTGAAACATTTTGGTTCCATGGACCATTTCTTCTCCTAAGGTAAATAAGTGAATTTCTACCAAGGTAATAATATGTTGTAGTGTTACCTCTCTTGACAATATTTACATTTTAAGAAGAGCCTTATGGAGCTTCAGTGTCTTACCCCCACAAGAATGAATTTAAGAATGGGAACTTTGGCTGCTGAGAAGAACCAGTAGGGGTATTTATTCAGCAGTAGTATAGTAGTCTTCAAACCACATTTTAACTTGCCCTGTTCCAGTTTCTTCCATTTCCTTCAAAATAAGACCTTAATACATATAAAGCTCAGTCATGGCCTCTTTGGCCTCCATATCTTTGCTCTCTCCTGAACTATCTTCTTTCTTTTGAAATTCCTACTTAACTCTTTAGAATGCTACAAAGGTCCAAAAGCCCTGAGTTTGAGTCCTGGCTTTGCCATGATCTCTTCTATCTCTCTTGATAAGTCAATTCAACTTTCTGGAGCTGGATTAGCTTGAGGCTCTCTCATCATCCACATTAACATTATATGACTCTATATGCCACAATTGGTGGCCCAAAGACTCCAGGGGCCCTTGAGTGCAACCATTCTACCTCCAGAACTGCTTAAAGTGAGTTTTCAAATGTGCCTTTAAGACTGGATTTACATTTGAGTTGCAACATATTAAATGCTGATTATTAAAAACACTTTCATGGGGCTTTAACAACGATAGATTATGTATCTGTTACCTAAACCTCAGTGAAAGCTTTATTAATTCATTATTATTTTATCAACATACAATAAACTGTCCTATTAAATCTAAATTAGACAGATATTTGGGGAGTGATCATTTAAAAGGACCTCAGCTGAGTCTATCCCCAGGGAAAGACTTAATGAAGTTTCAAACAGTTAATAATCCTTGGTTCATAAATAAAGCATGAGTGCTTAAATAGCTACAAAACACTAAAATAAGATGTTGGGGTCTGGTGGGGGGAGGGAAAAAGAGAGCACCCCTGGAATTTCCCAATGTGTAAACTGGTAATGTTACTTCAAAAGTTATTTATTGGACACTTGAAGGAGCCTGTCATTATAAAGTCATATTAGAGCTGGAAATAGCCTTAGAGATCCTCTGGCCTGACTTCCTCCTTTTGCAGACAAGAAAATGGAGATCCAGAGAAATTGAATAAATTTCCTAAGGGTATACAGATATTTAAGACCTTCTGCCCTCCTTCCTAAAATTACCATAGAAGTTCATATATATACTTTAAAAACCTCTCCTTCCCAACCACAAGAAATGACACACTGTGCCATTTAATTTGAGGGTAAGGAGGGGAGGCTGGGAACAAAGGTGGGAGGTGGGAATTCTGAACCTATTATAGAAGGAATTTGGTGATGTGTGCTAAAGCAGATCATTAAATCTCCCTTCCATGACTTATGAAAGCTTCTTGAAGAAGGTAGGTTGCATACAATCTACGAGATGTAATCAAGCCCATGGCCATTTGTCTGGGCTTTTGACTTGTGTTCCATAGCTTTTTGTACCATGCCATGCTAAAAGTTAGGGTGTACATTTCAAAAGAAAGAGGATGGGACATCAGGTGGGAGGAACAGCAGGAGCAAAAGCATGGAAACTACAGAGGCTATGTCTGAGTCTGGTCTGTCTTAGGCTTTGTCATGGAGAATAGGACAATCAAAATGTGATTTGAATGATCTTATGCACCTCAAACACTCCACCACTGCCACCACCCCCAATAACAGTCTCTAGTATTGGTTATCTAGATCTCTGATTTTATGCCATTACTGGACCTGGGATCAGGGAAGAAACAAATGAACATGTCCCAGTTTCTTAACACTAGAACATGTTGGAATAGGGAACTTTTCTAGAAGAGTCTGTTTTGTTAGTACTGGGTGAGGCTCAAATGCGCCTGACTTTTCCCTTCTTGAAGCATTAGAGATAGGGTGGTATAGTGGAAAGAGCATTAGCTTTGGAATTAGAGAATCTGGGTTTAAATTCCAGCTTGGTGAATTACCATACATAGAATATTGTAGAGGTTTTTGAATGTCTCTGGACTTGAGGCTCTCCTTCTTTGAAATGAGTGTTGGACTAGATGTTCTCTGAGGTCATTTCCAGCTTAAATCTGATCTCCATACTTTCTCTTCTCCTCCATTCCTTCTACAGACTGGACCTCTTCTGAACCTCAGCCCCACCTTGAATCTATGCCAAGTCAGAAGCAGGTAGTTAAATACTAGTATGGAATAACCAGAGCAGATCTGGATGTGCCATTTATAATTTTCCTTGACCATAAGTTCTTTAAACATAGGAAGTATGTCTTGATCTCCGCCACAGAACTTTGTATAGAGCCTTATGAACACTAAGCAACATGGTGTGGCAAGAAGACTCTGGAGTCCAGGGGTAGTTGGATTTGAATCCTACTTCTCTTGCTTCCTACCTGTGTTGATTTGGGCAAGTCACTTTTCCTCTGAGATTTGTTTTTCCCATTTTCAAAATGAGGAGGTTAGACCAGATCTTTATGTTCCTTCTAGCTCTAATTTTATTTGGGATTTTCTTGGCAAAGATACTAGAGTGGTTTGTTATTTCCCTTCTCCAACTCATTTTACAGATGAGAAAACTAAGCAAACAGAGTTAAGTGACTTGCTCAGGGTTGCATAGCTCATAAGTGTCTAAGGCCAGATTTGAGCTTAGATCTTCTAACTTAGGGAATATATACAAATGAGCCCTCTATTTATTGTACCACCTAGTTGCCCTGTATACATATACATATGCATATGCATACAGATTTACATAATGTACACATATACAATACATACCTATATACATGTGTATGTATTTATGTGGTTTGCTTTATTAAGGTCTTTTGTCTGTATATTGCTTTATTTCTGATTATATTCCTCCCTTCCCTACCCAGTGAATCATCTCTTATAACAAAGAATAAAAATGAGGGGAAAATATAAATATAAATTATTTTTATATATAAAAATTTTATATATAGAAAAATATAAATAAAAATATTAAAAATAGAACTAACCTACATATTAACTGAATCTAATAGTATATGCAGTGTTATTCCACACCCATTGTCCCCTATGTCTATAAGAAAAATATGGGGGAAGGTGACATTTTCTCATCTTTTCATCTCTACTCTGGGGTCAAAGTAGCACTTCCACATGTAACAAAGAAGAAAGATAAGAAAAAAATCATACAGTGACTGTATCTGGTAATATAAGCTACATTCCATATCCACAGTCCTTTACATTTCCAAGGAAAGGAACATCTTATATATTAAGAGCGCTTACAAATTTTGATGAATGAGTGCATGGTGTAGAAGAAAGAGAACTAAACTTTGAGTTGGAGGATTTGTGTTTGAAACCTAATTCTGCCTCTTGGTGACCTATATGACCTTGGACAGATCACAACCTTCTAATTCATAAAATGAAGAAGTTGGTTTAAATGACCTTTAAGATCAGCTCTGGCACTAAATGCATGCTCATATAGCTCTATCTCTATTGCTACCCCACCCCTCTTTCTCACCTCTCTCTCCTCTCCCTTTATCTCTCTTTTCTGTCTCTCAGATATGAATGGAATGCCAGAAATATTTAGGGAATATATACAAATGAAAGTAACTGGTGGGGAAGGCTTATTTTCAGGAAGACCTGGATATTCCCAGGAAGTGCTCCCAAATTTCCATTGGTGTTATAATTCTGAGAACACCATAGCAAACTTGGTAATCATGGGCTCTAATTCCTGATTATCCCTTATGGGTATATAAATGCTTCTCTCCTCATTCCCCCTGCAGCGTGGCTTGATGGACCGTGCGTGCTGGTGGATTGTCATAAACAAGGCCAACACAAACCTTTGACACTGAACTTGTTCACGAGGTAGAACTTGCTTTGATTAATCTTCCTTTGAATGCAGCTAGTCACCCAGGCTATGCCTGAGCCTGTGTCAGAAGTCTTAGTTGCACACAAGGAAACTGAGATCGCTTTTGATGTTGTGCTGACAAAAGACCTTGGTTGCTAAGAAAACGATGCTGGAGAGTCTATGCTGTATTGTCATCATGTTCTAAATTCACATTTAAATGTGAATCACTGAATACCTTTTAAACACAGTTGTTCAACAAATAGAAATAACAATTTTTTTTCAGTAGATGATGGCAGCAGGCCCACTAATTGTTAGGAAAAGGAATGTCTGATGTGTGCTGAATTTAATTTCACACATATAATTTATACTGCACAATGAAAATTACTATGCACACATTGGGCACATTGGCACAGAGAGGCAGAGATGGCTAGCCATTCTGGTACATTGGAGAATTTCCCTTGAATTTCTCTTAAGAGATCATAAAGGGATAAGGCATCATGGGGGTCATGTAAAGAATGTGATGCAGAGGATCAAGATGCTTGGGTTCTAGCCCTGGTTAGAACCAATTCCTTGTGTGGCCTTGAATAAATCACTTCAGTTCTGTTTCCTCTTCTGTAAAATGAGGCCCAGATGGTATCTTCTAGCACTAACCTTCTAGCATACTAGGTTGTCTTGTCTAGCTTCTGAGAAGGTTAGTATTCCTACCCACCCCCTTCTGTATGGATGTATGTCTCTACTGGAGAATCACTGCACAGAAAGATTTATTGTGAGTCTATGAGACCTTCCAAAATCCTGGAAATTAGATCACACACAAACACCCAGAATGCAAGACATTACATAAACTCCATGTGTTTTTCTCCTTGTGCTAGAATTTTCAGGTAATCTGCATTTGTGAAGTAAAGTCTAAGCATTTCTGCTCTGTTGTAGAATCAAAGGGACCAACTGGAGGACTGGTGGGTGGGATCAATTCAGATTTCTTGGGTCTGATGACTTTGAGGACCTTTCATAAAGCTGCATACCTCCTCCCCCCCACCCCGTCCTGAGCACACAGACACACACATATCATGATATTCATCCCATTCCTTTCCCATGTAGCTAATTCCTACTGAGTTCTGGCATGATTGGCTAGTTCATAAGCCAGCCTCCCACCAAAAACCTATACTGATTTTCATCAGCCATTCACCCCAGGACTAGTGCTGCCCAAAGAGCAGGCAGCATCTGGTGCAGGGCCTGGGTAGGCCAGCAGGAATGTTTTATATTCTGAGTTAAATAGAGCAATAAGCAGGAAGTTAAGCTTTAGCACCATGAATTGAAGCTTTTCAGTCAATCAAATTAGAGTTCAATCAGTTCATTTTAATCACTCCTCCAGAGAGAAGTAAACCCACATGTTGGGGAAAATGCAGCAATTTTATTGATGGCAAGTTTAATTGTTTCATTTTTCCTTACTGTCTCTAACACTCTAGACTTTTAATCAGTGGGAGCTGAAGTTATAATGAAGGAAAGTCCACTTTTCCATAGTTCACAACTAGCTGAAAATAATTGGGCTGAGACTCCCATCCAGACACTGTAATGCCGTTGGCATTTTCCTGAAAACTACACTTAATTGCTTTGCTGATGTTGTTAAGTGGTCCTGAGGGGGATGAAGGAGGAAAGCTGCCCACATATGCAGGGTAACAATACCCCAAAATGTCTTAAAAGCAGCCTCAAAGCCAATCTGACAGAGGCAAAGAGGGAAAGAAAACAGAGTAAGTTTTCTTCTGGCAGGGCCCCGAGGGAACAAGCTGGTGTCGGGAAAATAAACGGTGGCTGTTTGATCAGCTTTGACATCAACATCAACATCAACATCAACAACTTTTTCCCCCTGAAATCTAAGCAGTATGGGAAGCACAGATGTTTCTTTTTTTGAGAAGGGGAGGTAGAATTTTCCCTGGTTTACAGCAGCAGGTGGCTGGCAATAGTATCTGGCCTGGATGGCTCATACCCAGAGAACTGGAGGAATGAAAGGGACCAAGCTGCTTCAGCTCAGGAAGGAGGTAGAGAGCTTAGATTTCTGTTATGGGGAAATTCTAAGAGGGATTTGCAGTTGACAAGGTGTTTTCCCCTGGGTCTAAGGAAGTCATCTAAAGGGAGTGAAGTGAGGATCACCTAGAAGGTCTCCTTCTTCCAAAGTTTTTGAAATTAAGCCATGAGAGAGCCATTCCTTTATCATTTTTCCTACAGGTATCCTCTATAAAAATACAAATCCAAAAGCACTAGAATCATAATTCAGGCAGTGCTCTGACCTTTGTGCCATGTCCCTCCCATATTATTTCCCCAATTAATTCATGGTATTAATTCTAGGTGGTTTCTATGAAAACCAACCCAGGCATCCTGGACTGTAGAGGAGCTATTTTTAGCAAATAGTGAACTTCCTTTTCCTCCCAGGGACACCACAGGTTATGTGGAGATCAGTACCATGGACAGCACACAGGAAATTTTTTTAATCTCCCTGAGCCTATGTCCATGGCACTGGACGGGATTACCTTCACTTTTCACTCCTATTTGGGCTTGGTATAATATCATATCTTGCTTATTGTATCCCCCCGTTTTTTAAAGAAGAAGCATAAAATAATAGAGCCATGAACTGGGAACTTCAAGGCTTGGGCAATTCTGACTGTTGCTTGAAGTTGTTGAAGTCTTAGGTGTTAATTCAGGGGTGGGAACCAGAGGCCTCAAGGCCACATGTGGCCCTGTAGGTCCTCAAGTGTAGCCTTTTGACTGAATCTAAACTTCACGGAACAAATCCCTTTAATAAAGGGATTTTATTGTATTATTATCTTATTGAGGGAAAGGACTGTTCTCTCAATACATCTTATGCAGTGCTTGCCACATTATATTACACATAGTGGGTACATAATAAATGTTGCAAGTTGTTTGTTTGAAGGGATCACAGAGGTAATTTAGCACAATAAATACCTGAAGCATGTATCTTCTATAATATTATTACTTATAATATTGACGAAATTCCTGTTGAACTATTGTTGTCTTATTCCATCTCTTTCTTTCTGGTATAGTCAGGGATCAGGGTTGTTATCTTCACAGGTTAAGTGAACATTTGTGACTTCTAGGTAAATGCTTTCTTAAGGCATGCTTTTTTGATGCATGCAAATGCATTGTGTGCCATATTATCACTAAGTCTGTGAGAGCCTTGGCTGACCTTGGGTACAGTGGAAAGAGAACTGGGCTGAAAACCAGGACATGTAGATCCACACTCTAGTACTTGTACCTTTTATTTTTTTTAAAAGTTGTTATTTTTGACTAACAATTGTATTTGACAAACACCAATACTACTCACTCCTTTCCCCCATTAAAAATAAATTCTTCTTCATGTAAATTAAGCATAGTTAGGTAAAACAAATCCACATATCAGCCATATCTGAAGTGGCACAGTGACTTGAGCACTGGTCTTGGATTCAAGAAGACCTCAGTTTGAATCCTTTCCTAAATACCAGTGACCTTGGGAAGGTCACTTAGCCTCAACTGTGTAATGACAAGGTTGGGTATGATATCTGTCTTTTAGATTCTTTTTAGTTCCTGTGTTCTACTGCTTTATTATTCCTGGGGAATTTGAGCAAACCATACCTTGTTACAAGAATTATTTCTAGCTAGTCAAAAATAGTAAGGAAATGCTATTCTCTCCTACCTCACCCCAATGTTGAGCAAAAGCATTAATGCACACACATGTACAGTCACATTCACATACCCAAGAAAGCACAGTTTATTTCTTATTGTACCATCACTCTGAATTCCTCCACTTCTCATCTTCAAAGTGAGTCAAAGGTACCCAAAGAGGGATGACATTGCCACAGTAGAGATGAGCAGATGCTTTGAATTTTTGCTGAGTGGACAGTTAGGGAAATGGGTGGTGTCACATTGTGTGGGTGTCAGAGCTTGAGCAATTCTTGCCAATACCAGTGGCTGATGGACAGTTGCCAGTTGGCTCGTCTGTTTAGTATTCATTCTTTCTTTTTTAAGACATGGAAGGGCTGGCAGTTTTATTTTTTTATGCCTCTCTCAGAAGTCTTTTTGGTCATCACTCAGTATATGACAGGCCTTATCCATATGCATGTGGTTGTGGCTCTGTTTCCTCTCTGAGTCTGACCTTTGGCTGACACAAACTAGTTCCTTCATAGTTGCAGATAGGTTGAAGAATACTCCTTCCCTCACCATAACCTCTGGCTAACTTTGAATAACTGACATTGCAGTGGGCATGGGGAACAGCCATCCTTGTGTCCTTCTAGGGGGGAAATATGAAAGGAAATCCTATTCTTTCATATCATTTGGTCTCTACCGCTTCAGTCATCTGCTTATTTTCCAATACATATTATTGGCTGCAATGATCATGCCAACATCTGGCCAAATCCATATCATCCCTGGGTCACCTTGAAAGTACACCTTCGTAACTCAAGATTCAATTGTAAGTCTAACAAAAGCACAGCCAAGGATTGGCTTTTAGCTGACTGGGCCTCTAGTCATGGACATCTTAATTTGTGGCTATTTCTTCATGTACCTCTCAGGTAAGGAAGTTGTTATAATATATCAGGTACAATTTATTTTGGTCTTGGTGGAAGTCATTCCCTACTCCCAATGCTTTCATTTTATTTCTCTTTCATTTTCTGTCATTATCTGTCAAATGATCCAAAAGCAATTTTTAATATCTTCACCTCCCACTAAGGAAGAAGGGGCTTGGCTCATTTCTACTGGCCCAGGAATGATTAAATGTTTTGCAGTCAGCCACCAGCCTAGCCCATAACAAATTATCCTAAGAAGGAGATTAATTCTATTAAAATCTCTTTGAATAACAAAATGACAAGAAAATTCCCCATAGCCTCTAGAACAGAAAGTTCTACTAAAAAAGTGTCCTTTTCTGGCTGGGGAGAACTTGGCTCCCCTCCACAGAATTTGCTTCCAGTAAGGATTCTTTCCCCAGTAAGGATTGATCAAATCTAGTTTTGTGTTAGATGCTTGGGGGTCAGAGGGGAAAGGTGGGGAAGTTCAAGGAAATGAAAAGGAATGGTCCTACTTTCCAGGGGTTTGTCATCTTGTTGGGAAGAAAAGACATAAGCACATGAAAAAAAACCTTAGGATAATTGAATCACAGACTGTCTGAGCTGAAAGTGAATAGTCCACCTTATTCACTTACCTAAGGAAGTATCTGTATGGTAGTAATTTGTTCAAGGTCACACAGTGAGTTTGTGAAAAAAGGTGGTAATAACTCCCAAATCTCTTTGTCTTGAAGTTCAGGATTCTTTCCATTGCTCCACACTTCTTCCAGTTTAAAAAAAGAACAATGCAAACCATATCATAGGGCTGTAACTATGCAGTTGCTAATTCACAGGACAATGAAGAAAAACTTCCTCATTTGAATCCTGTCCCTCTCCCCAATCAAAATTCAGGTGGTCCAATTGCTTGATTTTTCTGATTAACTAAGAATTGTTTTAACCACTACTGTCAAAGATGATTCTTAAATATTGGAGTCAGTTTTCTAAGTAAATATGCTTAGTGTCCATAATGGAAGGTTTTCCCACTAATGAAGGTCCTTATGGAGTTCAGAGTCATCATTCAAATGTCAGTGTTCATCATACAGACCTAGAGATTGGGATTTAATAAAAAGACAAGATATTAGGTCAAGCATAGTCTGGGCCCAAGACATCCTCTTTCAAGGGTTCTTTTCAAAATTATAGTAATGGTGCTGTTCTACAGCCAACTCTTAAAAAAATCTTTCTTTTAAAAGTAGAATATAGAGATCACTTACTGGTTAATTAAGACCAGTTAAATATGATTTACTTATTTTTATTAATATAAAGGTATATAGTCAATGCTAAATTATCCATGCTAATGAATGGGAGTGGAGGTGAGATAATTATAAGCATGAGATAATAAATAAGCAAACAAACATTTTTACTTCCATAGGAATCCATAATAGAATTGGCTAGCTTGTTTGCATGTGTTATCTTTCTAATTTTGTATTTCATGGACTCCTAGTAAAATTAGTTTGCATTTCATGACCATGTCCCAAATGGGAGTGATGAGGTGGAGGAAGGGTCCAGGAAGTATCACGTGTCACATTAAATTGCTGCCAGGTTGGTCTCCTTGTTTTCTAGGTTAATTCCTTCCCCATACTTTTGCTTGTGCTGATCCTATAGGGAATGTTCTCCTTGATCTTCTTCGTCATACATTCTTTAGGACCCAACTCAAGATCTTCCTCCTTTCCAAAGCTATCTCTGATTACTTTACCTCCTGATGACTTTCAGGGACTTTACTGAGCTCTCTGCTCTTAAAACATTAGAACTGGCCAGAGTCTTAGAGATTCCACTTCATTCAATTCAACTCAATAAATGTCTAAATTATTCACTATCATGTATTATTGTTTAATTGCTTCATGAATGTGAGTTTTGTCTCCTCAATGAGGTCTTAAACACCTTAAGGATGGTGGCAGTCTTGTTTCTTGTCTCCTCAATGCCTACAATAGCATTGGATCTGCAGAGCATTCTTAAGGACTTGTTGAATCTAACTGAATTGAATTAGAGAGGCCAATGGCCATTCAACTGGGTACCTGGCCTTGAAGAGATGATATAATGTTCATTGAATTCAAGTAATGTTGAACTGTATTATGATATTGATATATAACCTAGTACATCAACATAAACTTTTCACTGCATTGTCACGAGACATGGGGGAAAAAGGTTGGGAATGAAACTCTATAGGAATCTACTATAAGAAAGTAGAATGTCTTCTCTTTAATAGGTGGTAATATTGCAGTGGGGGGGAATGATAGAGGGGAGATCATTCCTTTGAATAAGAGATAAAGGAGGTAAGCTTATTATAAAACTAGATTTTTCTATGGAATTAATCTAACTTTCTTGAGGAAATTTTACTTATTCTGGATGAATTATTCTAATGATTCAATAATTTTTGCCAAATGGAAGAAAACCCTATTATGGAAAGGAAATTAACTGAAGGTAATAGAGTCCTCAGTACAGGTCCTTGTAGTGATCAGATTCACTGTGGATATTTATGATTTTATCACATATGAATTTGGAGCTTAAATGTGAGGTTTTCTTTTTAAAAAAGCATTGTATTCACTGGAAACTGCAAAAATAATTATGAATAATGCCTTAAATATTATCTTTTGATGTTAACTGAGTGCTAATGATATAGGAGGTAATGATGGTAAAATATTCTGGCCTCTGAATAGCAGAGGGAACATTATTCGAATACAGTGAAATCATTGTTGGTGATATTCATATAAATTTGAAGGTTCATTGCCAAGAAAATTAGAAAATTAGTTTGGTGTTTGTTCTATTAGGCTCACAGGAAAAAAGAAATCCACCAACCTGTTTCTATGCTTGGTCCCTGTTTGCTACAGAGATGAATACTAGGCTGATGGTGCATTGGCGGCTTGAAAAATGTACTTGGGATTTACTTTACATTCAAGATAAAAGATGTCTTTTATTTTACATTTAAAATAGGAGCACTGAATCAATAACCCCAGCCTAACCTCACCTACCAACTGCAAGTGGATATAGGGAGTCCAGCATAATTGATTACATGACTTCTCTTTCAGAACAGGGACAAGGGCAAAAGATAGTTGAGCCTAAGTAAGTATGGTTTTGAAGGGAATTGTAGTCTTTTAAAGGATGATTAAATCCTTTGGTCAAATTCCTTCACTCTGTGAAATGGAACATGAAGGAAACAGACTTAGGGATGTTAGTGGACCCCAAGGTCAGCATGAGTCAATCATGTTGTAAAGTCTCCTCCCCAATAATGCCATTTTAGACTGTATTAAGAGAAAGTATAGGACTAAGGAGGTCATAGTCATAGGATCATAAGGTCATAGATTTAGAGCTGGAAGGAAATTTGGAGGTCACACCTAACCATCTTATATGACAGATGAAGACATTGAAGCCTGTGGAAGAAGTAGAAGGACTTGTTCAAAGTCGCACAGATTAGAAAATAGTATAGCCAGGATTTAGCTAGGCAGCACAGTGGATAAAGCACTGGTCTTGTAGTTAGGAAAACTCATCTTCCTAAATTCAAATCTGGCCTCAGACACTTCGCTGCGTGACCCCAAGCAAGTCACTTAACCTGGTTTACCTCAGTTCCTCATCTGTAAAATAAGCTGGAGAAGGAAATGGCAAACCACTCCAATGTCTTTGCCAAGAAAATCCCAAGTGGAGTCATGAAGAGTCTGACACAACTGAAACAACTGAACAACAAAAATAGCCAGGATTTTATCAAACTCAAGACCTCTGTTTCAAAATCCATTTACTTTTCCAGATACAACTATATTCTGCTCAGGTCAGAAAGCATCTATAGTATTTTTTCCAGTTCTAGGAACCACATTTTAATAACACGGTAAAGTGGGAAAGCAACAGGATATAGAAAGATCTCTGGCTCTGTAGCCATGGTACCTGAGTTCAAACCTTGACCCTGATGCTTATAATCTGTATGACCTTAAGTATGCACTATATCTCTCTGGGCCTGAGTTTTCCTCTTCTCAAAAAATGATGGATTGGCTTGGATTACCTTTGATGTTTCTTTCAGTTCTATGCTCATTATCTAAAGTGCTCTAGCATCTAGGCAAGGATAAACAAGCTCATGAAGGGCCTTGAGATCATCCATATAAGGAATGGTTGAAGAAGCTGTAGACATTTACCCTGGAAGAGAGTAAGGGATTAGATTTGTTGTAAGGTAACCAAAATCACATGCCACCTGATTTAGAGCCTACCATTAAGCCACCATTAAGCCCCTTTATATTTGTCTTTGTCTTTATCCTAAACCCTGTAACTGCTTGTAACAGTTTAAAGGCATAGTCCTGGGTAAAGTGAATCACCCAAGGCATAGTTCCCTGCTCCCTTTTCTTTTCCCTAAGTTAGTACTTACCTAAATCAAAAAGCCTTGTAGCAGCAGTTTATATAAGGATTATGGTGCAAGTGTGCATAGAGATCATGGGGCAAGTCTATTCCATGTAAGAGACCACCCTGTTCTGGGATTCTGACCAAGCAGGGTCCCCCACACCCCCAGAACATGACCTTGACCTGTTCCATGACCACAGCCTGTTCTGGGGAATTCCACTCCCCTTGTGCCCTGCACCCTGTACCTTCCACCCTGTTCTAGGAGGGACCCCTGTCACAAGGAAGGTAGCACCCTTGTACCCTTGCGCCATGTTTCCCAATTAGCCCTGAGTTATAGATCCAACCAATGGCTGTTCTTGGCTTCTGTATGTCACTGCAAGCTCCCCTCCCCATTGTGGTTTTTGTGGTTTTTGCCTTTATAAGCATTGCCTGTATCTCAATTAGGCATGGCCTTATTTGAGTTTATACTCCAAGTAGTCTTGTGCCTCATCAATAAATACACATCTAAATTTATCTTTTTTTTAAACAAATGCTTTATTAACTTCTGTTTTACATCATTCATTTCTGCCAGATTTTGAGTTACAATTATCTTTCCCCCCTGTTTTTCCCCTACCCACCCTCCCAGAATAGCAGTCCCACAAGATATTGCTTCCTCCAGTCTGTTCTCTCCCATACCTTCTCCCATACCCCTTTTTACTTTTCCATTAGAGGAAGGTGAATCTCTGTATCCCAATGCCTGCACATCTTATCTCCCAATTACAAGCAAAAGAGTATTAATAATGGTATTTATATATATTTGAAACATTTAATTTTAACACCTCGAATTTCAGATCCATTCCCTTCCTCCCTTGTCACCCATTCCCTCTGGGGAGATAAGTAATTCAGTATATGTTGTACATGTCTAGCTATGCAAAACATTACCATAGTAGATATATTGTACAAGGCTGCTTATAATTCCCTCCCACTCATCCCACCCTCCAACCTGGTCCATTCCCTACTTGATCCTGTCCCTCTTCTATAGTGGGTACTTCCAACCTCCTCTCCCCCCAAGGATGCCCTCCCATCCATCATCCCTCCTCTCATCCCCCTTCCCCCTATCCTGCTGCAGATTGAGATATCCCATTTAGTATGTATGTCATTCTCTCCCTGAACCAAATTCAATGAGAATATGGTTCTGCTTTTTTGCCTTCCTATTCTTCCCCTCCCTTGCAGCCACTTCCCCTTGCTTCTTCTACATGAGATAGTTTACCCTACCCTGTCTCTCCCCATCTCCTCTTGCCACTTTCCTCTCTCACCTCATAATTTCATCCCTTGAGTATTCTCCCTTCCCAACAAATTCAACCTATGCCCTCTACCCATATATAACTGTAACCATATACACACACATTCACATATGTATTCATATGACCACACACCCTTCTTCCATTATTTTCATAGTGAGAAAGATATCATCAGTCACAGATATTGCTTTTCCATATAGGAATGTAAATAATTCAACTTTGATAAGTTCCTTTTGATTTCTTTTCCCTGATTACCTTCTCAGGCATCTCTTCCTTCTTGAGTCTGGATGTCAAATTTTCTATTCAACTCTGGTTTTTTCCTCAAGAATGCTTGAAAGTCCTCTATTCCACTGAATGACCATATTTTCCCCTGAAACAAAATACTCAGTTTTGCTGGGTAGGTGACCGTTGGGTTCATTCCCAGCTCTTTTGCCCTCTGGAATATCATATTCCATACCCTTCGATCCCTCAGTGTAGAAACTGCCAGGTCCTGGGCTATTCTGATTGTGTTTCCACAATATTGAAATTGTTTCTTCCTGGCTGCTTGGAGTATTTTCTCCTTGATCTGGGAATTCTTGAACCTGGCTATAATATTCCTGGGAGTTTTCTTTTTGGGATCTTTTTCAGGAGGTGATCTGTGGGTTCTTTCAACCTCTATTTTGCCCTCTGGATCTAAAACATCAGGGCAATTTTCCTTGAGAATTTCTTGAAGGGTGATTTCTAGGTTCTTTCTTTGATCATGTCTTTCATGTAGTCCAATAATTTTTAAATTGTCTCTCCTGGATCTATTTTCCAGGTCAGTGGTTTTTCCCATGAGATAATTCACATTGCCTTCTAATCTTTCATTTGTTTGGATCTGCTTAACAGCATCTTGATTTCTCATAAAGTCATTAGCTTCCATTTGCTCCAGTCTAACTCTGAAGGAATGAATCTCCTCAGTGAACTTTTGAGATTCTTTTTCCATCTGGCAAATTCGACTTTTTAAGGCATTCTTCTCTTCATTGCCCTTTTGGGCCTCCTTTGCCATTTGAGTTAGTCTATTTTTTAAGGTGTTGTTTTCCTCAGTCAGGCTGTTGACCCTCATTTCATACTTTTCCTGCATCCTTCTCATTTCTCTTCCCAGTTTTTCTTTCACTTCTCTTATTTGATTTTTAAAGTCCTTCTTAAGGTCCTCTATGGCCTGTAACCCACTCACGTTTTCCTTTGGGGCTTTTGGAGCAGGATTTCTGACCTCACAGCCCTCTTCCTGTTCTATGCTTTGATCCTCTTTGCCCCCAAAGTAGGAATCTAAGGTTGCATTTTTCTGTTTAATTTGTTTCCTTTGCCTTGGCATGTTGCCACTTAATTACTTGACTTTTGGGCTTGTTGCCACAGTATGGCTCTGCCGCCAGACAGGGGAACTTTCGTCCTGAACGTGTGGGGGACAGCTTCCATTTCTGGAAGCTGGAAATCCACCCACGACCTCCACCCCAGATCACAATCCAGATCCAGGGAGGTTAAAGCAAGAGCGATTAACCCCCAAGACTGATCGCTGGATCTCCCTACAGTTCGCAGGCCAGGAGCTGGAGCTGCCTCTGAAGATTACAAAATGGCGTTTCTCCTCAGCAGCTTCTAGCCCCCAGGGGAGGAAGCCGACGCATTCCCCAAATACTGGTCCCAAAGTCCACAGGGCACTAACCTCTCACTTTGTCCTAGGCATGTCTATGTTAATAATTCTGGAATCGCCACAGCTGCTGGTGTTCTGGGGTCCCCCCAGCTGGCTGCTGGCCTGGACGCCCTGGGGCTAAAACCGCAACTCAGGTGGACCTGTGCTCGGCTCCCTGCACACTGTGCGCTGTGCTGCTGGCTCCCAGAGCACTGCGCTGGTCTTTCCTGCAGGGCTGCTGGGCTGTCCTCAGCGGGAGGTTAGCTTCTCTGTGTTATTCTGTGGGTGCTGGGGCTCTAGAAGTTGTTCAGAGTCTCCTTTTACATAGTTTGGAGGTGATCTGGGGGGAGAGTGGCTTGGACGTGCTGTTTCTGCTCTGCCATCTTGTCTCTGCCCCGCCTAAATTTATCTTAAACTCATGTCTCAGTCTTGCTCTTATTCTCTTCACAACAGATTCATTCAACTTAGTCAAAGATGATAGAGCTAGAAGTAATGGGTGAATGTTACAGAAGGGTAGATTCCTGTTTGATATAAGGACAATCTTCCTAAGATTTAGATCCATCTAAACTCTGACTCCTTCAAGAGGTAGTATGTTCCCCTTCACTAGCGAAGACTGGATGACCACTTTCTTGTTCAGTTGATAATAACTTCCTAAGCACTTCTAAATATGTTGTCTTATTTTATCCTTATAACATTCTTGTTTGGTAGGAAAGAGAAGGACTTACTCTCCATATTGAAGAGATGGTAAACGTGAGGCATAGAAAGGGTACAGTGACTCACTTAATGAGTTAAGTTAATTGTGGGGCCAGAAGTGGAACTTAGATTCCACTTGGATTCTAAAGCATATCCTGGGAACTTCCAAAAGATCTAGATCATCATTACTCTATCCCCTTTCTCCGGATTCCAGACTGTTGTTATGGAGCCCAAACTGGGAAACAGTCATGGTTTCCTTTCTGTTTCCTTCACCCACCTTTCAGGGCTTCTCTTTTACATGTCAGCACCATCCCCTAAGGATCCCAGTGCCACCAAACGTGTGTCTAAAGGGCTCTACCCAGGCCTGTTCCCTCTGACAGACTAAAACTCCTGATTCTAAGTATCTTTTCTACCTATCATCTTGCCCTTTTTCCTAGTCCTGTGCTCATTTATTCAGAGACCTGCTAAATGATTGGCCAATTAATTATATAAGCTAATTGGAACTCAAATTTTAATTCACTATAAGGATAAATGTAAAACAAACAGAGCTATCCAAGGATAGAATGAAATTCCTTGTTGAATAGTGAGTTCCTAACTCCTAGAGGTATTCAAGCAGATAATGGAAATCACCATCAAGGACAGTGTAGAGAAAATTCTCACATGGGGTGGGAGATTGGAATATTTGACACCTACCAGCTGTGTGACCTTGGGCAAGTCACTTAAGCCCAATTGCCCTGCCTTCTCCCCTCCAAAGAAATAAAAATATGAAAAAAGAACACAAAGAAAAAAAAAGAGAATATCATTTCAACACTTCTTTTCAATCTAGGTCTTCAATAGTTCAAACCAGACACCATAGGCTGGAGCAGAGGTTCTAAACTGTTTTTATGTTGTGCACTTCTTTGGCAATCCATGGATCCCTTCTCAGAATAACGTTTTTAAGTGTACAAAATAAAATATATAAGATCACGAAGGAAACCAATGGTGTAAAAATACAGTTATCAAAACATTTTTAAATTGTAGTATATTAACATAGATTCTGGCAGGTCTAATAAGTACAAAGTAAGGAGCATAAATAATATCTTAAGATATCAGTAATGACTGTAATGTGGTATCAAAAAACCCCTCCAAATCCTGTGATTTCTATTGGTTGCAAAGTCATACATTCTATTGATAGTACTGTGGTTTGCTGCCTACATTCATAACTAAAGGAAATGCTAAATTTCAGTTAAAGATTAGTGAAAATAAAGTTTTATATATATATATATATATATATATATATATATGTGTGTGTATACACACATATATATGTATACACACACACACACACACACACACACACATATATATATATATGTATATATATTCACCCATCTCAGTTCAGCCACCCCAGCTTAAAAAACCTTTGCCCTAGAAGAATTTATACCCTGGTTATTGCCTCACCCTGACTATTATTTCATGACAACCTCAGCTTTCTGCTTCACTTCACTATCTCCTCTCTGTTTATCTTCTCATAAACCTCAATTGCCCTCTTGTTGCCCCTCTATCCCTTTCTCCCCACTCCCCTCTAATTCTGGAACTATAGACCAGATAAATTTCACCATTGTTTCAGGCTAGGGTATATCAGTCTATTTCTTTATGGTACCATTTATCATCACCACAACTTTCTGGGTCAAAGTGCCCCTGCCTTCTTTATTAGAATGTAAACTCCTTGAGGACAGGGACTGCCTTTTATTTTTAATTTATAGCCTTTAGCACATAGCCTTTAGTTTGGCACTTAGTTAATGCTTAATAAAAGTTTTTTTCTTTATTTCGTTAATTGTAGTCCAAATCTTCTCTTTTGGTGAAGGAAAAACAAATCAAAGAGGTATGGTCTAGAAGATAGAGCACTAGACTTGAGGTCAGGAAAATATTGGTTTAAATCTGACATTGGGACTTACCAGCTTTAGGACCCTGGGCAGGTCACTCTCTGTTTGTTTTCTTGTCTGCAAAATGCATCCTTTTCAGGCAACTAGGCAGTGAAGTGGGTAGAGAACTGGGCCTGGAATCAGTAAGACTCATCTGAGTTCAAAGCTGGCCTCAGACACTTACTAGCAGTGTGACCCTGGGCAAGTCACTTTGCAGTGTTTGCCTCAGTTTTCTCATCTGTTAAATGAGCTGCCCACTCCAATATCTTTATCCTAAATGGCATCAGACTGAAACAAATAAACAACAAAAACCATCCCTTTTGGTTCTGAACCTCAATAATTTGTCCAAGCCTACACAGCCAATCAGTGGCACAAAAAGAAATAAAATCCAAGTCTTTCTCCTGTCTTTAGCTAGAGCTTTTTCACTATGCCACACCATCCCACTGCTGAGACAGACAAATTGGTGGATGTCAGATGGATAAAAAGATTTGTACCACTTTGGCAAACCCATCCCACTTTCTCTGTCAAGGCGACGAAGCTGTCTGTGATCTTCATTCCTTTTACTGCACAGTCTGGGGCCTTGTGTTTCATTCTATCAGCCACGGCTGCTGGTCTTCACCATAAAATTCCTACAGATAAGTCACAGTCTGAATGCAACAATGCTGAGGGCTTCCAATTCTGGGTTGTTCCCCCTCTCCTCTCTTGGACGAGGTAGTCAATTTTCCTGGCATTAGAGGCATTAATGTTCCTTCTTTTCCCCAATTTGAGGAAAAACCTCAGCTTGATGTTTGCTGATGCTGTCAGAGAGACTGTAAAATACTTAGCGAGGTGCCTATTGTCTTCATGGAATACTCTTTTTCTCAACTTTATTAAGAACACTTCCCATCTCCCCTTCAACCCTTCCATCTTAGGTAGACTCATAAAAACTTCCTCTCACCTATGGTCATTTCCCCCTACACTCTCAATTGATACTCTGTGGTCCACCATTATTATGATCTACAGTTACTTTTCCAGGCCTCTATACCCCAGGATAGTCAATCAATAAATCAACATGCATTTATGAAGAGCTTATTATTAAGTATTCCTTAAAATGTAAGCTCTTTGAGAACAGGGGCCATTTCCTTCTTTGTTTTTGAATCCCTAGCACCTGAAACTGTGTCTAGCACAGAGACTTTTTGTTAATGCTCATTGATTGATTGGTTGATGCTATGTGTCAGACACTCAAGAAGCCCTGATATACTCTGGGATTACAAATAAAGTTAAAACAGTTGGCAGACCCTGCCCTCATCGGAAGATTGGCCATTGGCTAATGACTTTTTTAAACAGAACTACCCATAAAGAATAATTACTAAGTCAGGGACAAAATTACTAAGTCACCAACAAAATCATTGTTCTTTGAAAATCTAAATGCAGAAGTGTACAATCTAATTTGATGTTAGTCTGATGGGCTTCAGCTCCAATGGATACACCTTCCTTTTCCTTCTCTCATTATATCCAATTCAATAGTCTTCATTTAATTTTTGTTTCTTGTAGCCCTCTTGTTGGGTAAACTAGGTGGTTCAGTGGATAGTGTTGGGCCTAGATTCAGGAAGACTCATCTTCCTAAGTTCAAATCCAGTCTCAGACACTTACTAGCTGTGTGATCCTGGGCAAATTACTTAATCTTGTTTGCCTCAGTTTCCTCATCTGTAAAAGGAGCTAGAGGAGGAAATGGCAAACCACTCCAGTATCTTTGCCAAAAAACCCCAAGTGGGGTCACAAAGAGTTTTACACAAATGAAAGTGACTGAACAAGCCTCTTATATCTGGCTTCTGGTTTTGGGTAGGAGAGAGGTTAAAAATTGGAATGGAACTGTGCTGTTTCTCCTTCTCCCCTGATTTTCTGCAAGACTTCCTCAACACACTCTTCTTTTCTCCTTTTCTTTTTGTCACAGACAATAATCAATTTGTTTTTTATTCAAATTCCCATCTGAATTGGGAGGGGGAGGAGGGGAGAGATGGATACTATTCATCTTATTTTCTATGCAGGGAACTGAGGTCAAGACATGAGGAAGTTCACAGTGACACAGTGCAGCACAGATCATAGACTTATACAGTTGGAATGAACCTTAGAAAACTTTGAAGTTAACCCCCTCATTTCAAAGATTAGGAAACTGAGGAACAGAGAAGTTAAATGACTTACCCAGGATCATATAGCTAGTAAATGTTTGAGGGAGGATTTGAAATAAGGAATTTCTATCTCTAAAATGACATTTTTCACTATACCACAGGTATCAAAAAATTAAAAAAAATCCATGGACCACAGATCAAGAACCCCTGATATACAAGCACAGCTTTGAGTCATTATTAATGACAATTATTATTAATGATAATTAATAATATTATTCAATAATATCAATATTGTTGATGTTAATAATACATTTTCATAATAATAGTGATTATTGATAATAACTATAATATCTAGGTTCTAGTTTTCCCCCTTCTCATATATACTGGCTGTGTGACCCAGGGCAAATCACACAATGCCCCAGTGCCATAGGCAATATACTAAGACTGTAAATTATAGAGCAGTTGCCTATCTTCACTGGCAGAGTGATAACGCGGTTCCTCATTGGGAGCGTTCTATATCAAATGAAAACAGAGATCTGTGCAAAAAGAATAACAGGCATTTGTGTAGCACTTAAAGATTTGTTGGGTGTGCTGAGCCTTGAAAAAATTCTCTTAGGTGGATACTGTAGATACTACGATCCCCATGATCCCCATTTTTCAGTTGAGAAAAACTGAGGTTCAGAGACACATGACTTGTCCACAGTCACACATAGACCTATTAAAAATATGAAGCAGGATTTAAACCTGGTCTTCCTGACTCCCAGTTCAGACTCCAGTCACTATTCCTCACTGCCACGCCAGGGTTAAAAGCAGGGACAATCTATTACTGTTATCATGACAATTTGTTCCTTGGGAGCTGAGGAAGATACTTAGGCAAAGTATACATAATTGGTGGGGAGAGCTCAGTAAAGAATCGATAGAGGTAGAAGCCAAGACTCCACTGGGACTGGTAAGCCTAATGGGCAGAGGTAAGTCTGCATATGGGAACTGAGGCTGAATGATGAATTTAGAGAAGCTAGTAAAGTATCTGAGGCCAGATTTGAATTCACTGACTCCAGGCCCAGCACTTTATCCACTGTACTACCTAGTTGCCCTGCCCCCTGCCTACATTGCAATATATTAAGTAATGGTATAAACACTCTGGTCTATTTTAGGCAAACAAGTGGATTACTTAATGTGCTCTCTCTCTCTTTCTCTCTCCCCTCTCTTTACTCTCCTTCTCTCTCTCCCTCTCTCTCTCTCTCTGGCTTTTTTTCTCTCTGGCTCTCTTTCTTTCTCTCTCCTCCCTCTCTCTTCAATCTCTCCTCCCTCTTTTCTCTCTCTCCTCCCTCTCTTCTCTCTCTCTCTCTCCCCTTCTCTCTCTCTTTCCCTCTCCCCTTTCTCTCCCTCTCCTTCTTTCTTCCTCTCTCCCTCTCTCTCCCTCCCCCCTCTCTCCTCCCTCTCTTCTCCCCCCCCTCCTTCTTTCTTCCTCCCCCTATCCCACTTTCACTGAAGAAGCTTCCTTACTCTGAACCATGTCAGCAGGAGGCTGTTTTCATGCCTCCTCCATCAATCTTGGTTTGATTATTCTGTGATGGAGTGGCTGGATCTTGAAAGATTAAAACTCAGCTTGGGTGAGTGAGAAGCCGAGAGCTGCAGCACTGTTTGAATGTAAGCCAGACATCAAAACAGCTTCTGAAATGAAACAAGGCTGAGCTCATGCTTTGTCACGAAAGGAGACACAGCCTCAGGCACAGGGGGAGGCAGCCCTGCTTCCGACTCCAGCCTGGCCTGCCATCCCACCTGAACAACCCACCACTCAGTGGGATTCTTGGCTTGGAGCCTGTCAATAACACCACTATTAATTTACTAGACACAGCATATTGCAGCAGGAAGGACATTGGATTTAGAATGACAGGCCTTGGGTTCAAATTCTACTTATAACCTGTGTGACTTCATGAGCAAGTCACTGAATATTGCTGGGCCTCAGTTTTCTCATCTGTAAAATAAAATATTTTTTTCTGGATGATTCTAAAGTTTATGATCCTATAAAAATGCTTTGTGAATCTTAGAGAACAATGGAAATGTGAGTAATGAGTAAAAATATAATAATAATAATAAATAAATAAATAATTAAATGGGCTGATAAAAATTATCAATTACAATCCTTTATGTTTTCACTATACTGGTCCAACACCTATCTTCTAAATCACCGTCTTGGGCATTAGAATCAGGAAGTCCTGAGTTCAAATCCAGCCTCACATACTAACTGTGTGTCCTTGGGCAAGTCACATAACCTCTATTTACCTCATTTTCTTCATACCTAAAATGGGGATAATAATAGCACCTATCTCCCAAGGTTGTTGTGAGGATCAAATGAGATAATAAATGGCGTAAAAATGTAAGGTATTTAGTGGAGTGCCTGGAACATAATAAGCAGTATGTAAATGTTGGCTATTATGTTAACTATTCATAAGTCTTGAGTCCTTCTTAGAATTTAATCACATATATATATATATATATTTATACATACATACACACATATAGTGCTTTTTGGAGCAGGGAGAGCAGGGTAATTGGGTTTAAATGACTTGTCCAAGGTCACATGGCTAGTAAGTGTTATGTGTCTGAGGTCAAATTTGAACTCAGGTCCTCCTGACTCCAGGGCTGATGCTGTATTCACTGCACCACCTAGCCTCCCCAAATTTGATCATATTTGACAGAGATGAACTCTATGATTTCTAGGGGACACATCCAAGCCAAGAAGAAGGGATGACAGGTTTGTAGAAGCACTTTTCCAGCTATGATGCAAGAGTGTCATAGTAAACGGTTAACAAGCAGTTCTGTGAAAGTACAATCTACTTTAAAGTTTAAACTGCTTGCTTACCATTCTCCCTATCACTTTCTTAAGCCTAGACAATTAACAAAAGAATAAATCAAGCCTTGGTTTGTAATATTTGCCCATTTCCCAAGGTTTACACCTTGTTCTTATGGAAGATTTAACAATCTCTTTTCTTTAGCCAGTAGGAGCTGGCTCTAGCAAGCTCCTGCTCTAATATGACTTCGATCACATGGGCTCTTCTTCCAAAGATACAGATTGCCATCTATCCACGCCTCACCTTCACTTTTGATTCTTGTCCATATGTTGTCCATTTAGATCAGTGCTTCTAAACTTTTTTGTGTGTTATGGATCCCTTTGGCTATCTAGTGGAGTCTATGGATATCTTCTCAGGATATTTTTTTTTGTTTTTTTTTAGGATAATATTTTTAAATGCATAAAATAAAATGGATAGGATTACATGAATACCACTGTGGAACAGAGAAAGTGAATCTGCTCAAGACTGTCCTTGATAATAAAGAAAGGTGGGTGAGAGGCCAGATAGTCTATACATAGAAAGAACAATGAATCAAGAGAGAGAATTTAACCAACCCCCATGATACTCTTCCCCTTGGAAAGGGAGATGAAATCTCAGCAGTCTACCTGTTTTAGTGCCTCAGTCCCCCTTATCTGCCTGACCTTTGCCAGATATCAACTGCTGAGGTGGTGTGAGTGTGTGTTAAAAAAACACCCAAACCAGCCCAGAGTCTATTAAGCACTTTTATCCCCATGTAGCACCCTCCCTCAGCCAGCATCTTGCTGCATCAGTCTAAATTAACTTTGAAGCTGGGGATGATGGAATGGTGCAATATCGCGCGCAGAGAGAGCTCTGACCTCTGCGATCATCCCTAAGCATGACTGTGTCTTGCTTCTGGCCCTGCTGAACCCAAGCACAGAAATCCCTGCTAAGCATTTGGACAGCTGAGGTGAGGCTACCCACTTGGCAAGCATGCTTTTTGGCCAGGTTTCCCTAGCAAGGGCAGGGAGCAGCCTCTTCAGGAACCTTCTTGCAGATACAGGCAGGTCCCCAGCCCTGATGCTATCCATCTCTCTGGAAGCTTCAGCCTCAAAGTGGAAACACTCATCCCCATCTTGGAGGATCCAAGGAAATGGATGACTCATTCAGCTCTATGTCCACTGTCTATTGAATGATTATATGAATGAATGAAATTAGTAGGGAGCTCCTTATGTGGTGACATTTGGGAGGTTGCTTAAAAGCCTCTCCCCCAAGAAATGGATCCACTGTTGGTCCTGTTGTCATGCATATATTCTTATCATTATGCTCAGTCCTATGGGTTAAGGTATTGAAAACCTTTGCTGAAATGCATATATGTTACCTGTGATGGTTAACTCATTATACCAAGAGAGAGCTACAGTAGATACTTCAAAATATACGAAGAAGTTGACATTTCTTTCCATATGAGTCACCGAACAGCTCCAGTTGACTCTGTAGAGGTATCCAAAGTGGTCTATTCCTAAGAAGATGGTGAGGAGAGCCAGTCTTCTTGCTTCTGGTGGGGAGGAGGAGGACAAGGGGAAAGGATCTGTGCTGCTCACTTGCATTGCAAACTCTGACCTAACCTGGAATTCACTGCTCCTCTCTGTTCTCTCCCCAAACTCTTTTCTTACCCTAAGACTTGGATTTAGAGCTGAAACAGGCCTTATCCTAGTCTAACCCCACAGCTTGGATTCAAGCCCATTTTTCGCTGACTCTAAAAGCAAGTACTCTTTCTACTACATTCCCCCCACCCCCCATGATATGAATGCATGCTTCTCCTTTGCTAACCCTTTCTGTCTATTATTCCAGACACTTTCTATCCCCTTGGGGACATTCAGGTCTCTCCCCTGAAGTGATAACTCCTGGTTGAGTCTTTTTTTTTTTTTTGGCAGGGGGGGAAAGGCAGGGCAATTGGGGCTAAGTGACTTGCCCAAGGTCACATGGCTAATTAAGTGTTAAATGTCTAAGGCTGAATTTGAACTCAGGTCCTCCTGACTCCAGAGTTGGTGCTCTATTCACTGTGCCACCTATTGCCCCCTCCTAGTTGAGTCTTATCTCCATTTTGTATTAATAGTTCTTTGTAGGTGGGGAGGGCTGTATTAAAAACAATGCCAAAATCTTCTTCATGAGTTCCCTGTTTTCATTTCTCTATAAGTAAAATTATAAACTGAACATGTAGTATGATTTATTATACCACACTAGATTTATACTAGGAAATGCTGGACCAGCCATATCTAATCATAATAATAACTAGAATTCATACAGTGTTTTAAGGCTTGCAAAGCAATTTAAAATATTACCTCATTTTCACCTCACAATAGCCCTGTGAGGTAGGTGCTATTATCATTCCCATTTCCCAGATGAGAAAGTAGAGACTAGGAGAAGTTAAGTGACTTGCCTATAGGGCCACACAGTAAAAAAGTATCTGAGGCGGGATTTGAACTCAGATCTTCTTAACTCCAAGTCCAGCATTCTAGCCATTTCACCATCTAGCTGTCTTTCTAATCCTGTCTTGAGTTTTACATGACTTTATACTTCAGAAGCATTTTTGTGCTTCATTTAATTCTTATAAAACTGTCACAAGAGGTTGGTTGGGTTGTACAATCCCCTTTTCCACCCCACCTCCCAATTTATGGGAAACTGGGTCAGGGGAAGATGTATTCTTAAAAAAATATTACCTAACTCAAAACCAAAG
Organism: Gymnobelideus leadbeateri; assembly: GCA_011680675.1. NCBI lineage: Eukaryota > Metazoa > Chordata > Mammalia > Diprotodontia > Petauridae > Gymnobelideus > Gymnobelideus leadbeateri. The sequence goes on along the minus strand of WOXC01012043.1, from coordinate 221,371 downwards.
GCACCATCAGTCTATTGGAAACTGGGAGACAGGGATGTGCAAGCAGCAGAGGAAAATCTCATTTTATGAAAAGAAAATAAAAAAAGAGAAGATTCAGGCACTGGATCCTGTGATTGAATTAATAGTCTTATAAAAGACCTTTGCTCACAAGTTATATCTTGATGAAATTACAAATTAATAAATTGGCTTGTACCTGCATATTACATAATCTGTTATATAACTGATGGATGGCCCTGTCTGCCTTTTCCTACCAAGAAGTGCCAGCAGTCTCTGATGAGACCAGCTGAAGCTTGGAGATCCTCTAAAGATGACCAGATCCCTCTAATGCAGAGATATTCAAACACTCTTCTTTCTTTTTCACCTAAACTGCCTACCTTAAATGACTCCATTTATGTAGTTGGATGTGGGGAGAAAGGGTTCCAGATTATGGGAGATAAGAAGAGAAAGTGAAGTGGGCCACTGCCCAGCTCATCACCTCTCTTTGCCTGTATTGGGGCTAGAAATGTTGCCTTGCTTTTCTATAGGAGACCTTGTGGCATTGATGGAGAAAGAGTGTTTTGAAGGTGATTCTATTTTTAATCAATTTCATAGGATCAGAGGCTTCTTGTCTTTGACACTGAGCGAGTCATAGAATAGGGGCTGGGTAGGAAACATCAAAACCAAGAAGTATTTCAACTGTTAACAGGCAGGCTGGATTTCAGTGGGCCATTATTTCCATAAGATCATAGGATTCAGAACTGGAAGGGATCCTGGATGCCATCCAGTCCAACCCCCTCATTTTGCAGTTGAGGAAACTAAGACCCAGGCAGATTATGTGACTTGTTCAAGGTCACACAGGTAGTGACTATATCAGAAGTGGGATCTGAGCCCAAGTCTTCTGTTTTTAGAAACAGTGCTCTTTCCAAAGAAGCCTGATTGTTACATTAAGATCTCATGTCTCACACTTACTTTCACCTAAATGAGTTTAAACACACACACAAATTTAATTATAGAAATTTATCAATTTGCCTCTTTAAATTCAAGTGTTTCAGGATAGGATTTTAAACTATTGCCAATGTTTAGCAACAACAACAACAACAAAATGAAAACCTTCATTTCTCTTGGCCAAGGAGGCTTTTACAACACCTTATGTTGGTGAGAAATCTTATTAATCCATGTCTGCTGGTGCCCGAAGTCAAACTTTAGTAATTCTAGCCTGGACGTCATGAACTTTGTTGTAAAAGTTTTTCGTCTTGGGACTCGACTTTTCTTTAAAATTCCAACACAAGTATTACCCATGAAATCACATTCAGCACACTAGAGATCTTTTTTTAATTTTAAACTTTGGGAAAGTCATACAACAAGTTATACTGAGGATAACAGCCCCAGTGATTTGCCTGTAAGGCAGAAAAGTCATCTGGATAGTTCAGGTACACACACTGCTGCTCACTTTTGTCTCAGGTTGGGTCTCTATGTAAATAACATAATATGTACAAAAATATATGCACTATTATTTTTCTTGAAATATACAGATAATTGGATCAAAATGTATTCATTTACCTCAATTTTTCCAATAAATTTCTACTTATCCCTGGCCTGATTATACTGTTTCTCTTAGTGCAAGGTAGCACAGTGTAGCTGAAAAAGCAGTGGATTTGGGTTTAGAAGATGTGGGATTGGATCCCAGCTTCTCTATGTTAGATAGCTAAGTGGTGAAGCGGACTGAGCCCTGGGGCTAGAGTTAGGAAGACATGAATTCAAATTTACCCTCACACACTTACTAACCCTACCTTGGGCAAGACACTTAAGTTCTGTTTGTCTCAGTTTCCTTAACTGAAAAATGGGGATAATAACAGCATCCACCTTCCAGGGATATTTGAGGATAATATTTGTAAGGTGCTTGGCACATAATAGATGCTTTATAAATGTTCATTGCCATCCCTTCCCTTATGGACAATTCACAACATCTTTGGACCTTAGTCTCCTCATCTGTAAAAGGGGATGTTTGGAGGAGAGGATCTTTAAAGTCTCTTCTCCTTCTATGTGATCTCTTTAAAGTCATGGCCTATTTAGCTCTAGCTCCCCTAATAGTTAAAATTGAAGTGCTTCCTTGTTTTGATATTTCCCATCCAGCACCTGTTTTATGGTTGGGCAGAGACTCTATGGGTGGCAAAGGACAAGTCTAAGACCCTTTGGATATTCTAAAAACACCTACGCTAGAAAGGAAGGATAGTAAAATAGAAATGCAGAGTGGCATGATGAAAAGAACACTGGACTTGGTCATAGATGATCTGGTTTCAAATCTCAGGTCTGATACTGACTACATGTGTGATCTTGAGTAAATCACTTAAGCTCCCTGGGCCCCCTTTTCCTTTTTCTTTTCCCCAAAGTGAAGGGGTTGGGTTGTCATTCTCTAAAGTCCTTTCAGTCTCTACATGACATGATTACAATGTATTGAAGTCCCTTCCAAGGTGCCATTGATTGTGGACCACACTAATCTTTCTATTTTCTAATTACTTTGGCTTTGGACTAATCAAATAGCATATTCTACCTAATACCTTTCTAAGCCAGGATCAAACATTTGGAGCTTTTGTTTGTCAGCCCATTGGCCTTGTTCATAATTAAAGATTTGTCAAATTGTCCTTATCAGGGAGAGGCTTTTTAATCTTTGTACCCTGACAGACATAGCCATGGTGCCAGCACTGAGGAGGTAGAACCCTTAAGTGGTCCTATACATAGAGTGGAAATAGCATGGCCAGTAGGGAACAGGGTAAACATAGGCCTGATGAAGATTGATTCTAGTAGAGTAGCATGATGACATCATCAGAAAACTTTGGCAAGTTTGAAGAATCATGTACATGATGTGCTACATATATGTGTGTCTATATGTGTATCCTGAAAACACATATTTCTTACATGTATGACTGACTCCCTATTCCTACTCTTGTTTGTATGTATGTATGTATGACTAATGTATGTATGGATGGGAAAGCATGCCCTAAACTTAAAGATGAAATATTTCACTGCTACTTACTAGGCTATTTCATTGTGTCCTTGGGATGGCTAGTAAAGTAAATACATTAGTGGGGCTTTGTGAGCTATGATTTTGAGTGAATGTGGGCCCACAGAGTACCTAGAACTTGAGGTCGTTTTTCAATGGGTCTACATATGAAAAGGGATGCCCTGGCTGTTATATAGAGGAGGAGGTGTTGTACATTGAAAAGATCACCACTGATTGTAGAGTTGATGAACCTGAGTCCGAATTCTGCCTCTGATGATTATTGCCTATACAACCTCCTTGGGTCTCAGTTTCTCCATCTGCATAAAAAGGGGGCTGAACTAGATGACTTCTGAGCTCCCTTCCTTTTCTAGATCTCTATCACTGCTATTGTGGAGGCTCACTCAGAATTTCCATTTTGGATGCTGTAATACAGCTGGGATCCTTTGGAGGAAAACATTTTTATTCTAACTCTTTGGACAGCAGGGGTTTCCAAGTGTATGTGCAAGTGTGTATGTTTTACAGGTCAGACTGATTCCTTTAACATAATTATTGTACTGTTGTGTGTCAAGGTGCCATTGAAGTATTATTAGTTATTGTTATGAAAACAAAAAGTAAAAGTGAATGTTAAATCTCTTGGCTCACAGCAAGGCACCTAGAGTAATACAGAGCACTGCTAATTGGGGAACGCATCACCTCAAATAAGGGCATTGAAGTGTAGATATTTTGGGGAGATGTAAAGTACTTACTAATCTCTATAAACAATTATCTGTAAATTATTTGAATTAGTAGACTATTCTAAAATTCCTGGTATCATAAAAGTTTTGGAGAATATGTAGACAGTCATTACTAGGCTTCTTACTGAGGACAGTGAGTTTCCTGGAGTAGGTAACACCTGTAGAACCAGGAGCAGTTAATAGGTCTCTGCAACAGGTTAATTAAGCTGTTAATCGGTCTCTGCAAATCCCAGGGTATGGATCTAAGTACATCAAAGAAAGAAGATTATCAGAGGAGGCCACGTGTATCTCTTGGGAGGAATCATTTGAATCCTAACTAGGACATACAACTGAAGGACTGTGATAGTGTCCACTAGTGCTGATGCTTGGAAATGGGGTAGGCTAATGGAAACTCTTGAACAATCATCATTGGGTTTTATATTTGGTCTGAGGTCACAGTGCCTCCAACATGGATCTCCCCTATGAAGACACTTGGTCTAATTTGGCTTGTTTCTCAGTCTTGTTACCTTTAGTACCATTTCTGCTACACTTCTAGAATAGCTGGGATGGTGATGCTGGACTTTGGGTATGGGAGTTCTATCATCCTTGATGGTAAAAATAGCTTGTTATAAAAGTCTTTGCATATCTCCTCCATTGTTTCTTGGGTTGTTTTCCTCTTCCTTGTTTCATCCTTAAATACTATCAAGTTGACTTTGCTTCACTGAATCTCTTGCTAAGTTTTCATTCAACAGGTTCTATCCTCTATTGTTTCTTTCTGCTTTATGAAGGGATTCTGTTCAAAATCATTCATCATCCTTTTACAAAAAAATTTATTTTCTAAATTGGTGTTATGTTTTGCTTCCATCTTTCTCTGTTTGGCAAGTAACTCAAGTACTGTCTGGCTAAGGATTGTTTTAGTGTTTTTTTGGCCTTCTTGTGATCACAGTTGATTTATATCACTTCTACTTCTCTATAAAATTTTTAAAGTTGGTGTAGATGTCATTTCTCTTGTTCATTACTCATTTCACTCTGTTGCTATAAAAGAACTACATAGAGACTTTGGACATAGGTTAAAAGAAACTCCTAGAGCTGGAACAAAATCAATTCTATTGACCCCAAATGGCAATATGCATATGAATTACATATTTAAAGGATAGTACTACCTATTTTTACTACATATTTGGATAGTATAAAGACAAGAAGGCCATTGGAATTTGCATATATTGGGTATTTTTCTCCAGAGGATACAAAGAACATAAGTGACACCCTAGTAGTGAAAGATCATTTTATCTGGACTTCATGAGCATATCCAAAGAAACTTTTTAAAGTTGTTAAATCATTATGGGATAAGCATTACTCTATACCTGGCTTCTCTGACAGTATGCACTCTGATCAAAGTAGAGATTTTATTTTCTTTCTTTTTTCTTTATTAATTTCTTTTTTTTTTTTAGTTTTCAACGTTCACTTCCATATGTTTAAAATTTTCTCCCCCTCCCTCTCCAAGATGGCATGCAATATGATATGGCTGTACACATACATTTTCACATTAGTCATGTTGCATAGAAGAATTACACAAGACCATGATAAAGAAAAAAACAAAACAAAGCAAAAAAAGGAAATAGTCTTCTTTGCGTTCCAACTCTGTAGTTCTTTCTCTGAATGTGGATGGCATGTACCACCATGAGTCAAGGTAGAGATTTTGAAAGAAAACCACTTAAGACTGTATAAACCTTGTCAGAAGACATGAAATCTAGAACAACTTAACAGCTTCAAGGTGACCCATAGCCTAGGCCTTCCAATTGCATGTTGCTGACCATGCTAGGGGCTGAGATCTGGGGGAGCAAATGCTCAGTTAAGTTCATATGTGGCATTTCTAGGGCACAAAATATAATACAATATGGGCTTTGCTGCAAATCTATTGATGTTTGGAAAAGACCTGTTTCAATTCACTGTTGCTAGATATGCTTCAAAACATATCCATATATTTGATTACTCTTTGTTACTCTGATATATGTTGCATACCATTTATTGCACGGAATTTGCATTCCTAATTTTATGTATGTGAAAAATTCTGATATGTCTAGTGATAATGTATGAACTATTATCTTTGATTCATATATTATAGTTAGCTTTCTTTTAGTCAATCAACATGAATTTATTAAGTGCCTAATATGTATCAGGGACTGTGTAAGTATGGGGGCTACCAAGAAGCTTGAAATTAGTCTTCTGAGCCCTCAAGAAGTTCACATTCTAATGGGGTAGACCATACAAAAACAATTTGGAATAAACAAGATAGAGACAGGATAAATTGGGGATAATCAACAGAGGGAAGGCATTAGCATTGAGAAGGATCAGGAAAGGTAAGACAGAATTTCAGGTGAGACTTAAAGGAAGCCAGGGAAACTGGGAGGTGGAGAGAATATTCCAGGTAAGTGGGACATCCAGTGAAAATACCCAGAGTCAGGAGATGGAGTATTTTGATTCAGGAATAATAAGGAGGTCAGTGTTGCTGGACTGAAGAATATGTGGTGGTATAAGAACACAAGACAAGTAGGAGTAGACCAGGTTATGAAAGGCTCTGAATGCCAAACAGAGGACTTTATATTTGATCTTGGAGGTGATAGGGGATTCACAATAGGGGGGTGACATGGTCAGACCTGGGCCTTAGGGATATCCTTTTGGTAACTGAGTTAAGAATGAACCATAGCAAGGAGAGACTTTAGGTAGAGAGACGTACCAGGAGGTTGGTATGAGTCTAGGGTGAGATGATGAGGGCCTGTAGCAGGATAGTAGCAGTGTCGGAGGAGGGAAGAGATCATACAGAGGTAAAATTAATAGACCTAGGAAACAGATTGGATATAGGGCATGAGAGAGAGGCAGCTGTGTGGAATGTGTGACTGTTCCAGATTAGGTACTTATATGTAAATCTTACTATGTATTTGTGATGATTACTGATGACTGTGTTATATGCTAATTTCTATATCATGTGCTACATATCTATAGATATCCTGGTATACCCTCATATAATTTACTCACACTACAAATTTTTCATTGAGATAAAAAATAGGATAGGAGAAAGTATGGGAGGTTTGTTGCCCAGCTACATCTACATGTGAAATGTGATCTAGAAGAATAGAGATCAAAGACCTTGCACTCTTGGCTTAACTTTTGTGCTTGCTCAGATTCATGCACATGTCAATCCTTAGAATATCTTGGGAGCAAAGTTGGCCCAAGTTGTATGTGTGTTTGATAGAACTCCTTGAAATGGGTTTGGGGGCTGGGACAGAACAGATTGTTCCTAACAGTTTGAATGGGAAGAGGGAAAATTAACAAGGAATTTAAATTTTTTTTAACAATTTATTTATTTATTTATTATTAGTTTTCAACATTCATTTCCACAAGATTTTGAGTTACAAATTTTCTCCCCGTCTTTCCCCTACCCCACCCCAAAATAGTGAGCCTACTGAATACTCCTTCCCCCAATCTGTTCTCTCATATCCTGCCCCATCCCCCGCAACTTTCTTGTAGGGCAAGATGGATTTCTATACCCAAGTAACTATATATCATATTTCCCAGTTGCATGTAAAAAAAACAACATTTTTTTTAACATTTGTTTTTGAAACTTTGTATTCCAGAGTCTTTCCCTTCTTCCCTCCTCACCCATCCCCACTGGGAAGACAAACAATTCAACATAGGTTGTACATGTTTAGTTATGCAAAACATTTTCATAGTAGTTATATTGTGAAAGAGTAACTATATTTCCCTCCATTCTATCCTGCCTCCCACTTATTCTATCTTCTACTTTGACCCTGTCCCTTTTCAGAAGTGTTTGCTTCTAACTACCCTCCCCCGCAGTCAGCCCTCCCTTCTATCACCTCCCCTCTTATCCCCTTCCCCCCTGCTTTCCTGTAGGGTAAGATACCCAGTTGAATGTGTATGTTATTCCCTCCTTAAGCCAAATTCAATGAGAGTAAGGTTGACCCATTCCCTTTCACCTTCCTGCTCTTCCCCTCCGTTGTAACAGTGTTCCATTGCCTCTTTTATATGAGATAATTTATCCTAATATTTCTCTCCCTTTCTCCTTCTCCCAATATAGTCAGTCCTCTCTCATTTCTTAATTTTATTTTTTAGATATCATCCCTTCCTATTCAATCGATCCTGTGCCCTCTGTCTATGTATACATGCATGTACATATGCACACACTCATGTATTTACACACATACACCCTCCTATACATACATACACACACACATATGTTCCCTTCAGCTATCCTCATATTGAGAAAAGTCTTATGAGTTACAACGATCATTTTCCATGTAGGAATGTAAATAGTTCAGCTTTAAGAAGTTCCTTATGATTTCTTTTCCCTGTTTACCAGAAGGTAAACAGAAGTGTGAGAACATACTTCTCTTGCTTCTTGTATTTGAAAGTCAAATTTTCTGTTCAGCTCAGGTTTTTTTCATCAAGAATGCTTGAAAGTCCTCTATTTCATTCAGTGACCATATTTTTCCCTGTAGCATTATACTCAGTTTTGCTGGGTAGGTGATTCTTGGTTTTAATCATAACTCCTTTGAACTCTGGAATATAATACTCCAAGCCCTTTGATCCCTTAATGTAGAAGCTGCTAGGTCTTCTGTTATCCTGATTGTGTTTCCACAATATTCAAATTATTTCTTCCTGACTACTTGCAGTATTTTCTCTTTGACCTGGGAGCTCTGGAATTTGGCTATAATTTCTTTTTGGGATCTCTTATGTTGTTGTAATTTTTTTTGTCACCTCAGATCTCAGCCTTTATTTTGTTTACAGATTCACACACATTCAGGGGCCTTTTGGATCTTGTCGAAAGCAGTGATGTTAACGCTCTGCACATAACCTTCAAACTCGGTGATCTCATCCTCCAGGATGTCTGTGCCCACCTTGTTATCCTCTACCACACACTGGACCTGCAGCTTCCGGATGCCATACCCCACAGACACCAGCTTGGAGCCTCCCCAGACCAGTCAGGCCATCCAGCTGTATGGAGCAGACACACTCCTCAAACTTGGCCATGTCTGTTTTATCATCCCAAGGCTTGACATCTAGGAGGATGGAAGACTTTGCAATCAGCCTTGCTTGGCTTTCTTTTCTGCAAACTGCCAAAGCTGTTCTTCCCGAAGTCGGCCTTCTTCTTTGTCTTCTTCCTTAATGTCGCTACCAAACAAGTCAATATCATCATCATCTTCATTATTCTCTGCTGGGGTGGCTGCCTTCTTAGCGGGTGATGTGGTGGGTAGCTCCAGCTTCTGCATAGGGGATACATGCTGAGTCTGAGGAGCCAGAGGGTGGTGGGAGGGGGGGCATTTCTCCAGGGTACACAGCCAGATTTCAAGCTTGTCGATGGTGAGCTTTAGGTCCTGAATCACACTCTGAAGGCTCTGGTTGTCTGTCTCTAGATTGGAAATTCTGGTGGCCAGCTCACTTTGATCCCGACTGGGACCACTGGAAGAACTGGTGTTTGCACTTCCAGCCAGCGATTTCTGGATATTCTCCCTGGTTCTGGAAATGTCACAGAGGATCACACTGGCGCCATTCTCCTGTCGGGAAGAGACAGCTACAGGACCATTCATCTGCTCATAGAACTTTCTCTGTGTGTCATCATTAGTATTTTTGAGTCATTCATACTTGAATTTGTCAAACCAGATCTTCTCATGCACCAAGAAGCTGGTTGCCATCTTCACTCTGTGAACATATGCCATGTACCCTTCTTCAATTATTTTCATAATGAGAAAGGTTTCATCAAACACAGTTATTGTTTTTTCATGTAGGAATGTAAATAGTCCAACTTTGATAAGTTCCTTTTGATTTCTTTTCCTTGATTACCTTCTCAGGCATCTCTTGCTTCCTGTATCTGAATGTCAAATTTTCTATTCAACTCTGGTTTTTTTCATCAAGAATGCTTGAAAGTCCTCTATTCCACTGAATGACCATATTTTCCCCTGAAACAAGATACTCAGTTTTGCTGGGTAAGTGGCCCTTGGCTTCAATCCCAGCTCTTTTGCCCTCTGGAATATCATATTCCATGCTCTTCCATCCCTCAGTGTAGAAGCTGCCAGGTCCTGGGCTATTCTGATTGTATTTCCACAATATTGAAATTGTTTCTTTCTGGCTGCTTGTAGTATTTTCTCCTTGATCTGGGGATTCTGGAACCTGGCTATAATATTCCTAGGAGTTTTCTTTTTGGGATCTTTTTCAGGAGGTGATCTGTGGATTCTTTCAACCTCTATTTTGCCCTCTGGGTCTAAAACATCAGGGCAGTTTTCCTTGAGAATTTCTTTAAGGATGATTTCTAGGTTCTTTCTTTGATCATGGCTTTCAGGTAGTCCAATAATTTTTAAATTATCTCTCCTGGATCTATTTTCCAGGTCAGTGGTTTTTCCCATGAGATATTTCACATTGCCTTCTATTCTTTCATTTGTTTGGATCTGTTTAACAGCATCTTGATTTCTCATAAAGTCACTAGCTTCCATTTGCTCCAGTCTAACTCTGAAGGAATGAATCTCCTCAGTGAGCTTTTGAGATTCTTTTCCATCTGGCAAATTCGACTTTTTAAGGCATTCTTCTCCTCATTGCCTTTCTGAGCCTCTTTTGCCATTTGAGTTAGTCTATTTTTTAAGGTGTTATTTTCCTCAGTCAGGCTGTTGACTGTCATTTCATACTTTTCTTTTTTTTTTATTAAACAAATGCTTTATTAACTTCTGGTTTATATCATTCATTTCCACCAGATTATGAGTTACATTTTTCCCCCATTTTTTCCCTACCCACCACCCCAGAATAGCAGTCCCACTAGATATCCCCTCATCCAATCTGCTCTCTCCCATATCTTCTCCCATACCCCCTTCGACTTTGCCATTAGGGCAAGGTGAATCTCTGAGCCCCACTGCCTGGACATCTTATGAAACATTTAATTTTAAAACTTCGATTTTCAGATCCATTCCCTTCCTCCCCTGTCACCCACTCCCTCTGAGAAGATAAGCAATTCAGTATGTCTTGTACATGAATATATATGCAAAACATTACCATAGTAGATATATTGTAAAAGACTGCTTATATTTCCCTCCCACCTGTCTCACCTCCCACCTGGTCCATTCCCTACTTTGATCCTGTCCCTCTTTGATAGTGGGTACTTCCAACCTCCCCTCCCCCCAGAATGCCCTCCCCTCCATCATCCCCCCTCTCATCCCCATTTCCCCTACTCAGGAGAGTGAGTGAGGGTAAGATATTCCATTTAGTATGTATGTGATTCTCTCCTTGAGCCAACTTCAATGAGAATATGCTTTTGCCTTTTTGCCTTCCTGTTCTTCCCCTCCCCTGCAACTACTTCCCCTTGCCTCTTCTACATGAGATAGTTTGCCCTACCCTGTCTCTCTCCATCTCCTCTTGCCACTTTCCTCTCTCACCTCTTGACTTCACCCCTTAAGAATCATCCCTTCCTTGGGGGGGCTAGGTGGCGCAGCGAGCAGAGAGCCAGGCCCGGAGCCAGAAGGACCCGAGCTCGGATCTGGCCCCAGACACCCAACACACAAACAAAAACCCAGCCATGTGAACCTGGGCAAGTCACCCAACGGCAATTGCCCTCCAAAAAAAAAATAATCATCCCTTCCCATCAAATTCAACCTGTGCCCTCTATCCATGTATACCTGTGAACATATGCCATGTACCCTTCTTCAATTATTTTCATAATGAGAAAGGTTTCATCAAACACAGTTATTGTTTTTCCATGTAGGACTGTAAATAGTCCAACTTTGATAAGTTCCTTTTGATTTCTTTTCCTTGGTTGCCTTCTCAAGCATCTCTTGCTTCTTGTGTCTGAATGTCAAATTTTCTATTCAACTCTGGTTTTTTCATCAAGAATGCTTGAAAGTCCTCTATTCCACTGAATGACCATATTTTCCCCTGAAACAAAATACTCAGTTTTGCTGGGTAGGTGACCCTTGGGTTCATTCCCAGTTCTTTTGCCCTCTGGAATATCATATTCCATGCCCTTCGATCCCTCAGTGTAGAAGCTGCCAGGTCCTGTGCTATTCTGATTGTGTTTCCACAATATTGAAATTGTTTCTTCCTGGCTGCTTGTAGTATTTTCTCCTTGATCTGGGGATTCTGGAACCTGGCTATAATATTCCTGGGAGTTTTCTTTTGGGGATCTTTTTCAGGAGGTGATCTGTGGATTCTTTCAACCTCTATTTTGCCCTCTGGGTCTAAAACATCAGGGCAATTTTCCTTGAGAATTTCTTTAAGGGTGATTTCTAGGTTCTTTCTTTGATCATGGCTTTCAGGTAGTCCAATAATTTTTAAATTATCTCTCCTGGATCTATTTTCCAGGTCAGTGGTTTTTCCCATGAGATATTTCACATTGCCTTCTATTCTTTCATTTGTTTGGATCTGTTTAATAGTATCTTGATTTCTCATAAAGTCACTAGCTTCCATTTGCTCCAGTCTAACTCTGAAGGAATGAATCTCCTCAGTGAGCTTTTGAGATTCTTTTTCCATCTGGCAAATTTGGCTTTTTAAGGCATTCTTCTCCTCATTGCCTTTCTGAGCCTCTTTTGCCATTTGAGTTAGTCTATTTTTTAAGGTGTTATTTTCCTCAGTCAGGCTGTTGACTGGCATTTCATACTTTTCTTTATAATTTCTCTTCCCAATTTTTCCCCCACTTCTCTTATCTGCTTCTTAAGGTCCTCTATGGCCTGTAGCCAGCTTGTATTTCCATTTGGGGCTTTTGGTGCAGGAGTTCTGACCTCACAGTCCTCCTCCATGCTTTGAGCCTCTTTGCCCCTAAAATAGGAGTCCAATGTTGAACTTTTCTTTTTATTTTGTTTCATTTGCCTAGGCATATTGCCACTTAATTACTTGATTTTTGGGCTTGTTGCTACAGTATGACTCTGCCACCAGACAGGGGAGCTTCCACCCAAACGTGGGGTCTTCACAACTTCTGCCAGTTGTGTGGCCTCTGTAAAGCCTCCACCCACTCTGGCAAGTTGGATACCCACCCCAAACTTCCCCCCCCAGACCACAATCCAGATCCAGGCAGTTTAAAGCAAAAGCGATTAACCCCCAGACTGATTGCTGGATCTTCCTACAGTTCGCAGACCAGGAGCTAGAGCCACTACTGACACTGCAAAATGGCTTCTGTGCAGCTGTTTCTTCAGCAGCTTTTTGTCCCCAGGGGAGGAAGCCACGTGTTACCCAAATACTGGTCCCAAAGTCCATAGGCCACTAACCTCTCACTTTGTCCTAGGCATATCTGTGCTGATAATTCTGGAATCGCCACAATTGCTGGTGTTCTGGGGTTCCACCAGCCGGCTGAAGGCCCGGCCACCCTGGGGCTAAAACCGAGGACCTGGGCTCGGCTCTGTGGGCTGCGGCTGTTGGTTCCCAGTGCGCTGTGCTGCCTGCTCTCAGAGCGCTGCACTGGCTGCTCCCTGCAGGGCTGCTGGGCTGTCCTCAGCAGGAGGTTAGCTTCTCTGTGCTGTTCTGTGGGTGCTGTGGCTCCAGAAGTTGTTCGGAGATCCCTTTCACATTGTTTGAAATTTGTTTGGGGCAGGGCACATTGGAAATGCTGTTTCTACTCCACCCTGGGATCTCTTAAAGAGGTGATTGGTGAATTCTTTCAATTTCTATTTTTCCCTCTGGTTCTAGGATATCAGGGCAATTTTGCTTGATGATTTCTTGAAAGGTGGTGTCTAGGCTCTTTTTTTGATCATGGCTTTCAGGTAGTCCAATAATTTTAAAATTATCTCTCCTGGATCCATTTTCCAGGTCAGTGGTTTTTCCAATGAGACATTTCACATTGCCTTCTATTTTTTCATTTGTTTGGTTCTGTTTTATAGTATCTTGATTTCTCATAAAGTCATTAGTTTCCAATTGCTCCAATCTAATTTTTTTTATTAAAAGCCATTGGGGTTAAGTAACTTGCTCAAGGTTACACGGCCAGTCATTTTTTATGTGTGGGTGCTCATTTTCTGAAGCTAGAACCGATCCCGGGTCCCCAGACTCTGGGGCCGACACTCTTACTCGCTGTGCCACCTCACCACCCCTCCTATCTAATTTTGAAGGAATTATTCTCTTCAGTGAGTTTTTGAAATTCCTTTTCCATCCTTTTTAAGGCATTCTTCTTCTCATTGGCTTTTGGGGCCTCTTTTGCCATTTGAGTTAGTCTACTTTTTAAGGTATTATTTTCTTCAGAATTTTTTTGGGTTTCCTTTAGCAAGCTTTTCATGATTTTCTTGTGTCATTATCATTTCTCTTCCCAGTTTTTCCTCCATGTCTCTTAGTTGATTTTTACAACCCTTCTTGAGCACCTCCATGGCCTGTGACCAATTCATATTTTTCTTGGAAGCTTTTGATGCAGGAGTTCAAGTGTCCTCTTCCAGTTCCATTCTTTGATCCTTTTTGTCCCCCCAAAACAATTGTATGGTCTAATTGCACTTTCTCTGCTTGTTCATCTTGCCAATTACTTGACTTTTGAGCCCTTTGCCACAGTAGAACTCTGCTTACAGAATGGAGAGAGCTTTGTCCCAAATCACTGGGGTTTTGCAGCTGCTGGAGCTATTAGGAGGGTGCCCTCTCTGCAGCCACCACAAACTCTGGCACACTGGCCACACACCCCAGGACCACCACCCAAGACCCCAATCCATACCCAAGCAGGTCAAAGCAAGAGCGATTACCCTCTGAATTATTGCTTGGTCCCCCTACAATCTGCAGGCCAAGAGCTCTGGAAGTAGCCATGCGGCAGCAGCTGCAGCCACAGCACCTCAGCCACTTCTCACCCCAAGGGCAAGGGCTGGACTACACTCTCCCTTCACCCTTTCAACAGAGTTCCCCACTGACCAAAGACTTTGTCTTTGGTGTTTATGGGTTGAGAAGTCTGGACACCACCAGAGCTTCTGGTGGTTTACTCTCCTGAAGTCTGCAGGGGTTAGTCTGGGCCACCTTGGGGCCAGAACCTCAGCTCACGGGGTACTGTGCTCAGATTCCATCTAGCTGCAATAAACCTTTCCTGTTGGCCTGCCACACTGCCTTTAGGGCAAGATTTGTTTCTTTCTGTCTATTTGTTTGTTTTGTAGCTTTAAAATTTGTTTAGAGTCATTTTTTACAGGTATTTGAAGTGGTTGGAGCTAGAGCCCATGCCAAGATTATGCTTTTAGTCCACCATCTTGGCTTCACCTTCCAACAAGAAATTTCTAACCCTAAGTCAGATCATTGTCTGGAACATTTGGACTTTAATTTAGCAATAGATACCAGAGTCCAAAGAATAGACTAAATTCTTTTGTTGGGCATGTTTTCCTATGTTAAGCTTTTTTTTGGTGGTTTACTATCTGTGTGTCTTGGCTCATAGCTTTGGTTATGACCAAAGAGCTGTCAGCCTGCCTTTATAAGAAACTGACTTTCTAGTCATGTCACTATAACAGATAGAAGTCAAAATGACCAACCCTTATCTGGAGAGAGATAGAGAAAGAAAGAGAGAGAGAGAGAGAAAGAGAGGGAGAGAGAGAGAGAGAGAGAGAGAGAGAGAGAGAGAGAGAGAGATTGACAGACAGACAGACAGACAGACTAGTAGGGCACAGTAGTGCTATGGTACTTAACAGATCACAGACCAAAAAAATAGCACAATGACCATAGCAATTCTGCAAAAATTGTAAATATAAGTTGTCTCTCTAAATGTGTGTTCAGACCTCATGTGTTCTAGAGTTAGGTAGTAGCACAACATAAAGAGTGCTTGATCTGGAGTCAAGAAGAACTGAGCTCCAATCTGGCCTCAGATTCACACTAGTGAAGTGATGCTGGGCACATCACTTAACTTCTGTTTACCTCAGATACCTCAACTGCAGAAAGAGGATAACAGGAGTACCTGCCTCCTAGGGTTGCTGTGAGAATTAAATGAAATAATATTTGAAAAGTGCCTCCACATACTAGACCCATAATAAATGCTTGTTTCCTTCCTTGTTTCCTTCTACATTCACATTCCTCTTCTTGTGTGCCCTGGCTACATGTGTTTCCTATATGTATATTCCCATATATGATTCCTATAAATGCTTATCCTCTCCACTGATGGTGTGGACGATCAGGATGGTGTGTGCCCCAGGCAGGAATGTTTTTTTGCTACATTTCTTATTATGTTATTTCATTAAGTACCTTTGTTTCTAACTAAAAGTGTTCTCTGGCTGACTAGTAAAAGTAAACACATTGGTAGAGGCTTATCAGTTATGATTTTGAGTTGATAGTCCTTTGACCTACGGTAGATTTTCTGGGAGTTCATATGTAGGAGGTAATGCACCAGATGCTACATCTTATTCACTAATTCCTTCACTTATGGACTGTCAGTATTTGAAACATCATGTCTTCCTTCTTTTGGATCTCCATCCCACAGCACACATTAGTTGAGCAATAAATATTTCTTGATTGGTTGAGAAAAGTTAATCTTCAACTCATTTTAGATGCCTTCTACTCAGTTACATGATCTGATGAATTATTCCTATGATTTTATCAGTATAGATAGCCTAAGAGGATTTGGGATACAATTACCCAAATCACTTCTCCTCCTCTCTACTCTTGCCCATACTATTTCCTAAATATCCTTTTTTGAGGGCCAGCTCAGATGAAGCTTCTCTGGTTATCCCAACTGTGTGTTATCTTACCTGCTCCTCCACTGAACCCCCGAACAACTGTGTTCATACCTCTTTTAAAACCCTAATAACATTTTGTCTTCTATTATAGTAGACATGTCTTACCTCTCATACTAGACTTTAAGGCTATCGAGGAAGAAGGTTATTTCTGATTCTTTGTTGTTGCTGTTCCTCACAGTGTCTGGCATATAATACAACAAAATAAATGTTTGTTAAGTGAATAAATGTGTCACCGTCACTTAGTGACAGTCATTTCCTTAAGGAGTTATGTTGCTGCTGGTGCTGGGAGCAGTTTCATTGCAACTAATTTAGAGGAAGCTAGAAGGCAGGGCCATCCTCATAGACCCAGGCACAAAGATACCAGTGTCCGTGCAAGAAATGCAGGGCTACAAATTTATTGAACTTTGTGCATTTGATAATAAAACATTCACCCTGACTCCCAGACTACATCTCTTCATTTGCTTTTTGAACTTTGCAGGATCTTGATACTGAATCCTGTTATTTTATTTTATTTTTTGATCCATACAGCATCTTCTGCCTCTAGCCCCTTGTCTCAGCACCCTGTATCCCTGGCAACCAACTTCAGGTCTGCAAACCAATGCAAGGCTTCTGGACACTTCCTGATGAGAATCTTATGCCTGTGGCTTTTCTCTACTTCCTAGCTCAGGGAGCTTCAGCCTTTGTTCCAGAAGATTATCAACTTCTCTATAGGGAAGGTTGCATCCTTTCTCCTTCACAGCTCTTTGGTGGGATCAGGAAGAACAATACAAAGTGAATGAATAAATCAACAAATGAATGAATGAGTGTAGATGCAGCAGTAGAGGGGTAGTGAGTAGTTCAAGATAGGTAAGTGAAGATGCCCTAGAGAGGCCACAGAGATATGAGGAACAGCAGTGCCTGATATGCCCAAGCATCTTTCTCATTTTGAATCAAAAGGTGTCTCAACATGAGGGAAGGAACATATTTGTTCTTTGAGTTGGGGCCTGGCAAGGCACAAGTGCTGTTTTGGCAAAAAACCAATCTGACTGTTCATCTTGGGATAACAAATGGAGAGGTGTGAAGATGAAGATCATTTAAAACTCTCACGTGGTGTATTTGGAGAGTGAGTCAGGCAACAGACTTGTCAGCCAATGCATCCTGTGAGGGATGGCTTGTTGGGACCTAGGACTGGAGTGGGAGAGGGGGAGAGTTGAGAGAGCTAATGCTTAGAGGGACGAGCCTTCACTGATCTTCCTATCTTTGAATTAAGAATTATAATAATAAGACCAGGCCAAGTGTATTTGTTGGCCTAGGAGTATTTTAGTTCTAACATAAAAATGGGTTGTGATGACTCCTTAATTCTCCATAGTATGACTGTCCTTTCACACAGACTGATGGGGTACAATTAGAGAGGGATGGGGGAAGATTCTCAGCCCCCAGACTGTCTCCTCCATTAACTGTCACTCTTTCTAAAATCCCATCATTAGAGAGACTCTCCTTTGAGACTTAAAAGGAGATTTAACTTGCTTCTATTAAAATACAAACATTCTTGAGAAAGTAGAAATATTGAGATAACACTTGATAAGAAGATTGATTTAGGAGGTAGGTGAAAATAAGACCAACACAGAATAATATTTGGAGAGGAAGAGATGGTTGGGGTCACAAGGTGAATGAAAGGGTCAATGGAAAGATGGGAAATGGTCAGTGACTACCTTTTCTCCTCTTTATAATTGTAGCAGGGAGTATATTGTCTGAGAGGTTGCATTCATAGAAAATCATAAAATCAAGAGGTCTTCCTTTCCTTGAAAGCCCAGGAAATGTTTCTGCCTGTGGTTATGACCCCAGGTCCTGTAGTTGGCCAACTGGGAGTAAGTTTTATTCTTATACATCTCTACTGAAGTTAATGCTGATTCTTGTCTTTCATCACTTAAAGATTACCAAAAAAGAAAACCTACCCATTGTTTCATTTTTATCTTCTGTTCTTTTTTTCTCTCCTCTTCAAAAGTTGGCCATCCTACTTTAGTCCCTGTGCCAGGGTTATTGTGATAGTTCCTTATTTGTCACCCCTACTTCCAACCCTTTCCCTCTCCAATCCATTCTCCACAAAGTTGCCAAAGTGATATTCCTAAAGCTCAAGTCTTACCAAGTCAATCCCTACTGAAGAAGCTCCAGTGTCTCCTTTTTTCCTCTGGGGTAAAATGCTCTCTTCTGTTAGGCATTTAAAGCCCTTCACAGTCTGGCTTCAATCTACCTTTCCAAACTGATTTACATTACTCCCCCTCACTCACTCTTCTCTGCAGCCAGATTGTTCCACTTGCTCTTCCTGGCACAAGCCATTCCATCTCCTATAGCTGTGCCATTGCACACTTTGTCCCTTATGCCTGGAATTCTCACCTCACCCCAACCTCTGAGAAAGCCTAGTTTCTTTCAAAGCTCACTTAAAATGTCACCTCTTAAAAAAGGTTTGTGCTGATATCCTAACTCCTTCCTTCTCTCTCTGATTCCTCTTCCCACTGGCATGCATTTATTTAGAATATAGTCCAACTCCTAACCAAGTTGGGCTGATGAGGGGAGACTTGTGCCAGATTTCAATACAGTTGCTGGTACATGGTAAGCACTTAATAAATGCCTGTTGATTGATGGTGCTGCTTGCTACCTGCATAATATGATTCTGGGTTCTTGTGGAGAATGTAGACATACCTGTCATTGACCTTGTGAGGGGCTAGGTTGCTGTGAAAGCTTTGGAGAGGAGGGACCTTCATTTTTGCTTCAAGAGAGGACATACATGGTTCTAGACTTGCTTGGGGAACTAAGGGAGACATGGGGAGGGAGGCAAGGAGGGAGAGAAAGAGAGAGACAGAGAGAGAGACAGAGAGACAGAGACAGAGAGACAGAGACACAGAGAGACACAGAGAGAGAGAGTGACAGAGATGTGGGATAGGGAGACATTGGAAGGTATACATGTAGCTGAAGCTAGCACTTCAGCATTTCTTCCTTCTGATGTGTGTCTCTCTCCTTATGTCCTGAGTTGGTCCCCAAGAGGATCTGGAACAATGTGTATCTTCTCTTGCAGAGGGAATGAAAACTTTTCTCCTCTCTAAAGCTCTCACACCAACTCTACCCTGACACAGGCACACAAGCTTGCATCAACATTCTCTCCACTGATATGTAGTCATGCCTAAGTAGCAGCAAGCAAAACACCTCAGACTTGGAAACCCAGGTTACAGGCAGATAATATGTATTTATTTTTTCCTTTTACATGTTGTTCATCCAATGGAATGTGAGCTCCTTGAGAATAGGGATGATTTCATTTTTGGTTTTGTATCCTCCGTGTCTGATGCACAGTTGGTGCTTCATAAATACTTGTTGAATCCAGTCATCTGCAGGTTAATAAGCAAAGTAGAATGAAGTCTACATTCTGACCTGAGTGGCAACACATGGTCCCTTACCTAGAATGATGTATTTCTCCTTTGGTGAAGCACTCACTTTAATGGATGTTCCAATTTCTAGCCCCACCCTTCACTCGGTTGCAAATGTTTCCAACTGGGTCAGGCAGACTCCAAATTTGTTGCCCCAAATCTGACTCCCCAGTGACATCTCCCACCCCCATTCCAGCTCTGTGACCAGTTTACAAAGGTAACAGACACAAAGTACCTCTACCTCTTCCTTTCATCAATGTATAGGTAACTCTAAAACTATGGCTACTCTACTCTCTTCCCCAGTCCACTTTCAGGGACCATCTGCCTCTGGGCCTGACTATGCCTATGTAGTAAAAGGCAGGTCTTGGACATGATTGCCTCAGAAGTCTACTTTTCCAACCTGTTTTGTCTGGGAGGAAGTGACCTAGAAACCTGCACTATCAGAGTTGGAAGGGACCATAGAGCTCATCTTCCTTAATCTCATTTTGCAGATGAAGGAACTGAGGTTGAATAATTTTGACTTAAGCAAGGCCACACAACCATTTAGTGGCAGCTGGAACTAGAGCTCAGGACTCTAAATTGCTGGTCTAATTTTTTTTCTACAGCACTATACTGCCATAAAATCAAGGCCAAATACAGACCTGAGAAATTTGACTGCGGAAGATTCAGAGCTCAGTCAGGCCAAGCAGCAAGCAGCAAGGAGGTTGGGTCCTTGTGAAGGTTGGTCCATTAAGCGCAAGTTAGAAACTCAAAATATTTCTCAGGGTTTGTTGTAATGAATGACTATTTCTTCTAAGTATCTATAGGTTGGAAAACCTGGAACTGAAACTCAGCTGAATTGTTGCCTCTGGGTTATTTAATGGCTAGTTTAGCTTCCTGTGTGGGTAACCTAATGGCACCATTGAAGGTGATGGATCAGTGGGCCACAAAGACCTGCCTCAGCCCTGGGTTCTGAGCCTCCTTGGTTCCACAAAGGGGGAGGCTGAAGGTCCCCACATAACAGCACTTGGCATAGGGCTGCTGTCGGTTTCCTCTAATTGGCTTGGCAGGCTCCAGACAAGAAATGAAGTTGGATTGTGCAGCAGAGGACAGAGAGGGATGCCTTCTGTCCGCCATCCTGACTTATGATTTCCAACTGCCAACTAACAATGCCTCTGAGGAGGCTAAGAGTGGGGAGAAGCAGCTCAGAAGTAGGCGGGGTCTGAGATGAGATTCTGTAAGATGTTTGGGGAGTCATCCCTGTGGCTGTTCAGAGACTTGGCACTAGCTCCATGGTCATGAGAGAAGGTGGGTGAGGGGAGGAGGAGATGAGCTAGAAATACAGAGAACCAAGAGGCATGGATGATGGTGGGGGTGAGGGTGGGGAAGAGAAGAAATCCATCATCTGCCATATTTATTTATTTAAAAAAACTTGAACTTGAGGGTTTCTCTCCAGCAGGAGCAGCCCATACAGCTGCGGGGGAAAAAAAAACAACAGAACAAAGCTCTCCAACATATTCATCACCCTGGGGTTTGCTGTTATGCCATAGCACACATGAAACGGGAGATTGAGGCCTTACAACTAGAGAGAAGGCAGCTGGCGTTTTAAAAATGAAACTCTTCTGCCGCTGGTGATAAAATATCATCTTCCAAAGTAAATAATCACATGTTCAATAAGAAAACCAAGGGCCTCCTTCCTCCCTCCATATTGCCCTCCCCTCCACATCCGCTCTAAACTCCCAGAGTCTCCTGGGCTCAGCAGGCTGAAGCTGGCTGTGTTTCTCTCACATAACCTGAATCCCTCTTCTTCTTGTAGATCCCGGGGAGGGGGAGGGGGTGGCGGGGATTCCTAGGGGACAAATGGTATCTGCGATGAAGCCCTGGAACTCGCCTTGTGTGCCCCTACCCTTGAGAAATCATAAGGTCTCTTCAACCTGAAATTTTGTCTCTGTTAGAAATACTTAAAAGAATAGCTTGGGGTAGAGTCAGGTGTGTTTTCTCTCTCTCTGTTCCCCAGAAGTGCTGGGACCGTAGGTCCAGACCTAGAGGGAACTTTAGAGGTCATTTAGGTCATCCCCCTCCTTTTACAGAAATGAAGGCCTAGGGAGGTGATTACACTTGGCTATGATCACACAGGTACTAAGTGGCAAAGCTGAAATTTCTATATTTCATATTATGCACTGTACAGAAAAACTATTATTTAAACCAGGGGAAGGTGCCTTTCTTGGAGATAGGTCCAAGCATCCTAATTTGCATTTAATCAACCAATTAACTAATTAATCTATCTTGGGCCACACATGATTTTGCCAAATCAACATTTATTATGTGCTCCTTGTATGTTGGGCACTGAGCTAAACATTGTGGGAAACAGTCACTGTCCTCAAAGAACATGTATCCTAAAGGGAGGAAGACTTTTACATATGTAGACATATACAGGATGCAGTAAAGTGGGTACAGTGGAATCTTATAGCAGACAAGGCACTACAAAGTTTTCTTGTCTACAAGAAATAAGCCGGAGAGACCAGGAAAGGATTCCTGAATATCAGTAGAAATAGCCAGCACTTAGCAAGTGTTTTAACATTTGTCAAGTACTTACATAAATGATCTTCTCACAAAACCAGGTAAGATTATCATCTCCATTTTACAGATGAGGAAATCAAGGCCCAGAGAGGTAAAGTAATATATACAGGGTCACAAAGTTAGTAAGTGTCTGAAGCAGGATTTGAACACAGGTCTTTCTGAGTGCAAGCCCTGAATGCTATCCACTGGGCCACCTAGCTACCTGAAATAGGAGAAAGAACAGGAAGGGGAGAAGGTAGATGGGAACCAAAAGCAGTCAGGGCTATGAGTCTAACTAATTCAGCTTATCCCAGCCTGACCTGATTCCCTAAAGGCCCTACTAGACCCAAATAGGGAATGAAACATGAAATCTGAGAGGATGACAGCTGGGGAGCGGGGTGCATGGTCACACAAATAGTACCTATGGGAGGCAGGATTTGATCCCAGGTCTTCCTGGCTCTTTCCATGAAACCATGCTGCCTCTTGATTGACTACTGTGTTATAGAGTTTTAAGGTTTGCAAAGTGCTTTCCTTACACCAACCTTGTCAGATAGGTAGGTAGTACAAATATCATCCCAGTTTTAAAGATGAAAAAAATCAGAAGGCCAGAAAGGTGCTATGTACCATGCCTGTGGTCACATAACTAGGATGTGTTAGGGGTGGAATTTGAATTGAGGTCTTTTGACCCTAATTCCCATCCTTTTTTCCCCTCTCCCCTCATGCTGCTGTCAATCTAAAAGTTTGTCCAAATGCTTCATATATTAGTCTCTGTCTTTTTAGAATATACTTCCTATTGGAGTCATATGATTCCATGTGATGAGATGACATTGTGTGAAACAGGATCTCTCTTTGAATTGTAAAATTTTTTTTGGAGGGGGGAAGGCAAGGCAATTGGGATTAAGTGACTTGCCCAAGGTCACACAGCTAATATGTCAAGTGTCTGAGGTCGAATTTGAACTCAGATCCTCCTGACTGACTCCAGGGCCAGTGCTCTGTTCTCTAGCTGCCCCAAAGTTGTAAATCTTCAAACATATTCTTTTAATTTTTGTGGGGGAGGTCCTATAGTCAGTCCCAGGGTCTTGGGATTTGGAGAATTGTGCCTGAGTTCACACCCCAGCTCTTATCCTCCTTTAGGGATTTTTGAGCCATTCCACTCAAGCTTCATCAGCCACGAGCAGAAAAAACACTCGTGTAGGAAAGTCAAAACCAAAGCTCACATTTTCAAGGGTTAGAGGATATCCTCATTGGGGCCCAGAACTTGTCAAAAACAGTGGTGTCAGGAAGGGCGCTTGTCTTTCCTGCACCTTTTAATGCTGCTTTCTTAGTTAGGAGCTTTCTCTCCCAGCACTCCCAACATGGAGTTATTGACACTGGGGAAAGTGATGGAAAAGTGCTGGGAAAGGGGAGGGAAATTGAGGCAATTCAGGGTTTGAGATGAAGCTTGGATGTTCGGCCGTGGAGGTCTTGCGCACTTGTTATTGGTGTGTGATACTTGGCCCAAGCTCGAGGGATCAGTGGAATTTCTTTGGCTCACCTCTCTGCATGGGGAATGGAGGCCAGTCATTCCCATCTCAAATGGGAGAGCTACAAAATGGAGGAATTAATAAAGATTCTAGCCCTTGTGATGCATCATCATCGGAAACTAAATTACACATTTATCCCATTATCATTACCATGCTTTTGGGTTAATTACAAAGTGGGGAATTAAAGTTATTAATAGGAGAGGAAGCCTCCCAAAGGTTGGGGAGGCCCATCTCCCCCTCCCTGCCAGTAGGGCCCTTCTACTCCCTTGGCCCCAAAGCCTTCCCCCACCTGGATGACCCCTGGCACTGAGAACCACTCTTGGGACTTTCCCACTCTTCCTCAATGCAGGCTTATATACATGCCTTCAGCCATCACATTAACAGCTCATAGCAATCACATTAAAACCAAATGTGCTCATTATACCTGATGGCTCTCACTCCATGTGAAGGAAATTAGTAATGATTAGGACATCATTAGAGGGAGATGTCTCTCTTTCCCCAAAATATTGACAGTAAAAAACACACAGAAACAAAGCCCAGTGGTACAGAGAACAAATTGGCAAAACTTAAAAGCACCAAGTATAGCAGTCATCAATGTCTACAGCCCTAGACAGCTGGAAGCAAGGACACTGTTGGCAAATGTTTCTGAACACAAATAAGGTGAAGAAATGTGCTGTATTGAACAGCAACAGCAGCAGTAGCATCAAGGAGCTGGGTCTGAATTGCGGTTCTAGACTCCACTCTATCATTCACTTGCTGTGTGGCCTTACACTAGTTTCTTTCCCTCTCTGGGCTTCAGTTTCTTTCTTTGTAAGATGAGGGACCTGAGAATGTAACTGAATCCTATGCAGTCATAGTTAACAAGCTTGTCTCTGAAGAAGGGATGAGGATATATGCCACCTTTGTCCCTTCTTCGCAGAAGTGGGAGGCTATGGGTGTGGAGTGTTTCCTATATGATTCTGTTGCCTATGTAACTTTGTTGAATTGCATTTTTTCTCATTCTCCTTTCTTCATTGCTGCAAGAGATGGCTGGCTGGGGAGGGAAGAAGATGGGAGGGAGCAAGCTATGTGAAAACAAAAGATATTAATAAAAATTTAAAGAAGAACATTTAAAAAGAGGGGATGAGACTGGAGAGTTTCTAAAATCTCTTCCAGCTCTGACACGGTCTTACATTCTGAACTGCTGGAAACAAAGCTTTGCTTTCTGATCCACTCTGGTCTTTATATGTCAACCCCGCTTTGACCTCTCCAAAATCAGATCCTGCCTGGGACAAAGGTTTTTGCTTCTTTCAACTGAGGCCTGTTCCTTCCTTCACGACCCAGCACAGGCCTCGAAGAATGTAGTGCTCCATGAACGCTTATGAATATGTTGTTGACTATGAGTCATTTGTCAGGGGAAGAGAGCTGGGGATGGACTTGGGCTTCCTTCCCCAGCAGAATGTGCTTGGTCATCAAGCCCAGATGTGGCCTTTGTGGATGCTCCACAGCAGCCTTATTTCTCATTGAGGGCTCTAATTAAGACAGTAATGCTGTCCGTAGGCCTGACACTGAGCAATTTGATACAGTACAAATATGGTCTCCCAGTTTAATGTGCGTCAGTCATCTCTTTTGCCAAGCTGGCTGCTTAGCTCGGCTCTGGAGTTGGGAACTGTTGTCTGCTCTCCCAAAACTTTAGGGTTATCACCTACTCCAACGAACCAGTTTTTTTTAATTTCTTAGATTTAAAAATAATAACTAACATTTATATAGTACTTATGTGCCAGGCACTGTGCTGAATGCTTCACAATTGTTATCTCATTTAATTCTTACAACAACCCTGGGAGGTAGGTTCTATTATTATTCCCATTTTACAGATGAGGAAATTGAGGCAAATTAGCTTAGGGTGACGAGGCTAGTAAAGGTCTGAGACCTGCTTTGAACTTAGGTCTTCCTGATACAGGGGCAGCTAGGTGGCCCAATGGATGGAGCAATGGGTTTGGAATCAAGAAGACTCATCTTCATGAGTTCAAATATGGCCTCAGTCACTTACCAGCTGTGTAACAATGGATGAGTCACTTAACCCTGTGTGCCCCAGTTCCTCATTTGTAAAATGGGTTGGAGAAGGAAATGGCAAACTACTTCAGTATTTTTGCCAAGAAAATCCCAAATGGATTCATGAAGAATTAGAAGCAACTGAGATGACTCAAAAACAATAACAAAAAACTTCCTTTTTTTTGCTTTTTGGAAGGCAATTGGGATTAAATGACTTGTCCAAGGTCACACAGCTAGTTTTTGTGTTAAGTATCTGGGGTCGGATTTGAACTTAAGTCCTCCCAACTTCAGGGCAGGTGCTCTATTCACTGTGCCACCTACCTGCCCTGACAAACAAACTTTTTGATTCCAGGCTCAGCACTTGAACCACCTAGATGCCTCAATTTTGATTGGATTTAGGTTTGGAGGGGACCTCCAAGGTAATTTAATCCAGCCTCCTTATTTTTCTTTTAAAATTCACTTTTATTTTATGTTCCAGATCCTCCCCCTCCCTCCATGCTTTTCCTAACCACTGAAAAGGCAAGAAACACAAACTCCATGAAGCCTGTTTCCCCTCATTTTACAGAGGGAGAATCTGAGGCCCAGGGATGCTAAGTGTCTTGTCTAAGGTCACACAAAGAGCAAATAAAAGAGTAAGAGACTGAATCCAGGTATTCTGCCCTAGAGATGTTTCTTCCTCTGCACCATGTCGAAAAGGAAAATGGTCATTGTTGAGGACAAGAGATGTGTGTTAAATGCTCTGAGCAATTTCTGGGAAGACTAGAGATTTACTTGACCTCTATCAATCAATGAGTTCATATTGAGGGTCTGCTGTGTACCTGGCTCCAGACTGTGGAGATTCCAAAAGTATTCTGTGGTCCCTGCCTTTGTTCTTGCAATCTGGCACCTGGGTGCCTAGGTGGAACAGTGCTGGGTCTGGGATCAGGAAGACCTCCATTCAAATGTGGCCTCTGATGCTTACTAGCTGTGTGATCCTGGACAAATCACCTATCTTCTGTTTATCACAGTACTCTCCCATGGATAATAATAATAATAATAATAATAATAATAATAATAATAATAATAAAACCTACTTCCCAGAGTTGTTGTGAAGATCAAATGGGATAATAATTGTGAATACTTAGCACAATTTGTGGCACATGGTAGGTGTTTTATAAATTTTAGCTATTATTGGTGGTAGTAGTAGAACAGACAAGACAGACAGACAGACATATACTATGGGTTCATAGGATCATAGATGCTGAGTTAAAAGAGGCTTTAGAAGTTCGGAGTCCATTCTCTCCTTCCCCCCATTTTTTTGAGCAGGAAACTGAGACTCAGAGAGATTAAGTGGCTTGCCCAAAGTCACACAGGTAGGTGAAAGAGCTTTTATTTCTAGAAAGTTCGACAATTTACAAAATACTTTTCTATCAGTTATCCTACTTGGATCTTAATGTCAACTTGGGAAGTAGATAATACAAAGATGACCACTCCCAATTTACAAATGAAGAAAGGTTCAGAAAAGTTGTTGATCCTTCTAGCCTTCTACTACTCCAATGAACAGTTAGTGTGAAATATGCGTCAAAGGGATGTAATAAAGAGAAAGATTGTGTGGGGCAGAAAATAGAAGCAGCAAAAAAATGTGAATGGAAGTCACAGGGGTGGCCTTGAGCCAATCCTTGAAGGAAGTCTGGGACTCGGATGAAGGAAAGGGTATGGGAGGTTATCTCAGAGTCAAGCCCAGAGTTTGGAATGGGCATGGTGTGTGGTGGATGTGGTGGATGATGGTGAAGAGAGACTAATCTGGTTTCTGTTAGGCAGTAAGTCAGAATCATCACATGGGCTCTTTGTTTTCCATATTGCTTGGTCTGTGGTTTAGGCTTAGGGAGAGCAGATTTCATCCAGACTAGAGTGTCTTCTTTGGAGAGACTCCATCAGGAATTCTGTCCATGCAGGTGACCGAGGTAGCCCAAGAACTCTCAAAGTGAGCAATGGTATAATTTAATAATGCAGAACATGCCAGGCAGGCTCAGTCAGATTAGCAGCAGTGATTAATAACCACAAACAGCAGCTGGGACTTGCCTTCAGAGGTGAAAGACGGAATTTTTTTCTTCCCTCGTTCTACTGGCACATGTTGCCTACGCTCATTTAAATCTTAGACTTATTCCTTAAATTGTCCTAGAGAACTTTGCACCTCTCCTTTATCCCCAGCAATATGCCTTGTAATAGAATTATCTGGGGCCATATTTTATTCTATAATTTCCCACCTCCTCCTCCCCCAAGTAGCATATGATCTCTTTGAGGGCAAGCATTAAGCACAATCAATAAATCCACAAGTGTTTATTAAGGACCCTTTGTGTGCCAGAGACTATGTTAGGGCTTGGGAGAGAAAGAAAAAAATGAAACACTCCCCTCCTCAGGGAGTTTATTTTCTCCCACGGAGGAAAGTATATGGCTGCTATGATCATCAAGTCAACCTATATAGATAAAATACATTGTGTGCATGTGTGCAACAGTGTACGTGTGTGTGTGTGTGTGTGTGAAGTTACTAGCAATTGGGGAGAAGAGGAAAAGCTTTATGTAGAAAGTCTTGGAAATCGTAAGGCCTTAATATATATTTGTGAATTTGAATTGAATTAGTATTTAAGGAAGATAGCATATGGCTCTATTCATCAACTCAAAATATATACATAAAATACATTGTGTGTATCTGTGTATCTGTGTGTATGTATGTATGTGGATATGTAAATCTGTGTGTGTGTGTGTGTGTGTGTGTGTGTGTGTATGTAGCAAATGGGAGAGATGAAGAAAAGCTTTATGCAGAATGTCTTGGAAATAGGAGGGGCTTAATAAATATTTGTGAATTTGAATTGAATTAGTATGTAGGGAGGCAGCATGGTATAATGGATAGAGTGTTGCATTTGGAATCAAGAAGACAAGTTCAAATCCTGTCCCTGGTATTTATTATCTGGGCAAATCATTGAACCTCTTTGTACCTCGGTTTCCTCATTTGAAAAACTAGGGGAATAATATTACAAGGTTGTTTCAAAGCTTAAGTGCAGCAGCTTGTAAAGCCTTAAAACATATCTATCTAAATGCCGATGATTTATTGAGGCCACATAAGGGAGATTCAAAAACACCATTGGATTCCTTCCTTTCCCACTCTTTAAGTATAACATAAAACTGGAAAGGTGGACTGGCCTTTGGTTGTGGAGATGCAGTTCTCTCTTGTTATACGGGGGGGAAGTCACAAAAGGGTTTTGAGCTGGGGAATGCCCTGATCACTGTTGTGCAAATAGATGTATAAACCGGCCCTGAATAAATTTCAAGATCCGAGGCTCAGACAGAGAGGTAAAGTGACTTGCCCAAGGTCACAGAGGCAGCAAGTTATAGAGATGGGTCCAACTCTAGAACAAGCACTAGTTCCATTGTACTACACTGCTACTAAATGCACAGAGCAGTTAAATAAAAATCCAAGGCCATGGTATGATTCAGTTCTGAATGAACGAAGTCACGAAAAACATTGTGTTCACTGTGTGCCAAGCACTGAGGGATCCAGATAAAAGAAACTCAATGGCCAGAAGCAGACAGAGAAGACAGCCTGCAGGAAGTGGTACAAGAGCTGAACTTTGAAGAATTTCGGTAAGAGGAGGGTGAGGCTGGGGTATGCCAGATATGTCAAAGTCAAATAGAAGCCATACATAAATATTCCTCCCCATGTGTCATATATCAACTTAGAAAACCACATGTTAATATCGTGTTATTGTATTTTTGTTTATTTTGCTCAATGTTTCCAAATTATGTTTTAACTTGGGTTTGGTCAGACTCACAATATGCAAGCTGGCTGTGTGTTTGGTACCTTTGCTCTCTCTAGGCAATAGAAATAGCATGAGTAAAGGCATGAGGTTGGAACCCAGGCTGAGCTACTAAGGGAGCCCTGAGGAAATCAACCCAGCTGGAATGACATGTGCATGTGGGAGAGAAGTGGGTGTGCAAGGCTGAAGATGTATGATGAACTAGAATTCAGCAGGATTTTAATTCCAAGTTAAAGAGAATAGATTTGACCCTACAGGAAGTAGGGGGATCCCCAAAGGGTTTTGAGGCATTTAATTACAGAATTGGGAGGGACCTCACATGGAATTTGATATTTACTTGGACTAAGCAGGAGCCCCCTCAACAGCCTCCCTGATAAGTGATCATCTGGTCTCCACTTGAAACCTACAGTACTAACTCATCTTGTTGTTAGGCAGCTTAAGTTATTATAAAGCTCCTTTTAATCGAATTAAATTTGACTTAATGTGCAAGATAATACCAGAGCTAAAAGCTGAGAATACAAAGACAAAAATAAAGGAGTCTCTGCCCTCAAGGAGTTTACATCCTTCTAGTGGGACACAACATGAACACAGATAATTACTAATTAATATATACAAATTAATGCAAAGAGATTTTAAAGATTTGTTGCTGTTCTGTTGTCTTTAGTCAAGTCTGACTCTGTGTGACCCAATTTGGGGTTTTCTTCTTGAGTCTTCCTGACTCCAGGCCCAGGTACTGGAGTTTGCCATTTCCTTCTCCAGCTCATTTTACAGATGAGGAAACTGAAGCCAACATGGTTAAATGACTTGCTCAGGGTTACACAACTAGTAACTGTCTGAGGCTTGATTTGAACTCTGGTCTTTCTAACTCCAGACCTAGCACTCTAGCCATTGTGCCACTTAGCTGCCTTTTTAAAACTTAGGGACCATTAATGGCTGAGTTGAGAAATAGCAGATTGGGAAAGACCTTATGTAACAGATGGCCCCTGAACTTTTCACTATAGTACAGTGGATAGAGTACTGGCTTTTGAGTAAGAGGATATGGATTCTAATCCTTCTCTGAAACTTTCTGTCTTACTTTGGACAAATCATTTAACCTCTCTGAGGCCTATTTCCTCAATCTACAGAGGCACTTAGGTAGCACTATGTGTAGAGTGCTGGGACTGAAGTCAGGAAGACCTGAGTTCAAATCTGACCTCTGATACTTACTTTTGGGAAAGTCACTTAGCTGTTGTTTGCCCCAGTTTCTTAAACTGTAAAACAGGGCTAATGATAGCACCTATCTTGGGGGGTTGCTGTGAAGATCAAATGAGATATATGCCAAGTGCTTAGCACAGGGCCTGACCCAGGTGTTATAGTTTTGTTGTTGTTTAGTCATTTTAGTCATATCTGACTCTTTGTGACCCCATTTGGAGTTTCCTAGGCAAAGAGACTGGAGTGGTTTGTCGTTTTCTTTTCTAGTTCATTTTACAGATGAGAAAAGAAGCAAATAGGATTAAATGACTTCTCCAGGGTCACACAGCTATTAAGTATCTAAGGCCAGATTTGAACTCAGGAAGATGAGTCTCCCTGACTGCAGACCCAGTATTCTATCCACTGCTCATAAATGCTAGCTATTGTTATCTGTGAAACGAGGAGGTTGCATTAGATTATTTCTGAGGTCTTTTTTGGCTCTAAATAGAAGCCACAGAGGAGGAAGATGGAATGTCTCATATGGAAGACAGTAGGCA
This sequence comes from Gymnobelideus leadbeateri, assembly GCA_011680675.1. Classification (NCBI taxonomy): domain Eukaryota; kingdom Metazoa; phylum Chordata; class Mammalia; order Diprotodontia; family Petauridae; genus Gymnobelideus; species Gymnobelideus leadbeateri. The sequence goes on along the minus strand of WOXC01012043.1, from coordinate 190,005 downwards.
GACTAATATAGGTGGAAATAAGTGAAATGAATTAATTTGAAATGAGAATAGAAAGGTAGGAGGGAATCAGCTTGTGGAGGGCTTTAGATGCTGTGGCAAGGATTTTGTATTTTTCCCAGAGGTACCTGGGGACCACTGAAGGTTTTTGAGTAGGGGAAGGAATCAAAGTTTTTCATTCTTCAAGCCTAAACCTTCCCTGTAACTTCTGCTCACTGGTCCTTGTTCTGTTCTCTTGAGCCATGCAAAATGCATACAATTCGCCTTCCACATAGAAACCTGTCAGCAGTGACCGTGTACCTCCAAAGCCTTCTCCTATCCAGTTACTATCCCTGCTTTCTTCATCTGATCCTTCTGTAGCAGGGGGATTCTTGCATGGCATGGTTTGTAGGTCCCTCCCAGTTCTGGTTGCCTTCTTCTGGATGTGTTTCATAAATAAAGCAATATTTTTAGGAAGATCATCCTAAAAGCCTGATCAGGATGGGTTGGAGGATGAGAGAAGAGGGGACGAGACCAGTTAAAAGGCTTCTGAGGACCCTGACAAGTAGGATGTTGCTGACTACAGACAGGCAAAGGCTGAGATGCCACCAATTCTTACCATTGCTCTCTGCTGTCCTATTTCCTTCTCATCCAAAATTACTCAGATGATAAAATCAAATAACAAAACACAGGGCACATAAAGCATGTTATAAGACAAGGTTTAAGAACTCCCTGATTCCATATTTACTCCCAAACATTCCAGAAAGTGGAATCACTTCAGGCTTGTAATGAGAATGGTTTGAAAGCCCAGTGTTCAGCAAATTTGGTCTCAGCGCATTTAGGGAATTTCAGAAGCTGAGGTCTACTCACAGCTGACAGCAGTGGACTGTTAACGTTGCCAATCAGAGAAAGAACAGAATCTCCTCCTTGTCCACCCCACTCCCAGCCCTACCCCCTCATCCATTCCCTCTATTATGAAGTGTCATAGGATTTTAGTTGAAAGGGCCCTTTGAGATTGTCTAATCCAGCCCTCTTATTTTATAAGTGAAGAAACTGAGGTTTATAAAACTTTGATGACTTGTCTAACATTATTTAACACAGGTAGTAAGGGGCAGATCCCAGATTTATCCCCAAGCCTTGTGGTTAGAAATTCAAACCAATCCCATGCTCTGAAAATTCCAACCTCTGAACCTTCCACAAAATCAGTCACTGGCTTGAGCTGCCTAAAACCAAGTTAGTGATTTTTGTGGGATGAGCTCATAGCATATTGGTGCAAGGGAATGAGGAGCTGATGTGATTTTAGCGCCGTGGTATCAGACAAATTAATGTGTAAGTGATATGGAAGATAATATGGAAATTGGGGTATGATGTTTTTAGTCTGTAGTCAGTCTGCATGTACAGAAAAAGGCTGTAAGCTGTCTCAGTTCCCTTGATATAATGAGAGCCAGGCAAGACTATTCCGGGGGTGGGGAACCTATGGCCTCAAGGCCACATGTGGCCCTGTAGATCCTCAAGTGCAGACTTTGACTGAATTCGAAGCTGGGATTCAACTAAAGGGCCACACTTGAGGACCTAGAGGGCCACATGTGGCCCTGAGGCTGCAGGTTCTCTACCCCTAGTACCCTTTTCCACTATTCTCTGTCCTGGCTGGCCTATTTACTATCTCTGTGATCTTGGGCAAGCCAATTCACATCTCTGGGTTTCAGTTTCCTCATTTATAAAATAGAAATATAAAATAATTGCATCGAAGTCCTTTGATTCTATAGTCAGTATGGTGCAGTGTACAGAGATCTGAACTCAAAGCCAAGGGAACCTGTGATAAAGTCTTGTCTTGATCATGGACTGTCTGGTTGACCTGGGCAAGTCAACCTCTCAGTGCTCTTGAAAACTTTATGATGATGAGTTGCAGAGAAGAAGGTACCAGCTTGCTCAGGGTAGAGTGAGTTTCCTCACCTGTGCCAGTGAAATTACAGATAAGCTCCTTGAGAATAGGGACTGTTTCTTGCCTTCCTTTGTATCCCCAATATTTAGAAAAATACCTGGCATATATTAGGTGCTTAATAAATGTTTGTTGACTTGAATCTCCCCTAATATCACCCATCTTGCAGAATTGTTGTAAGAATCTAATGAGATGATATATGTAAAGCATTTTGTTAAATCTTAAAACACTTTATAAATGTTAGCTATAATTCTGATTATCTTTAAAATGAGGAATTAATTATAGGGCTGGGTTAGATGGCATCCAAGGTCACTTTTCTCTCTAAATCTGTGATCTAGTGGTTCTGAGTGTTGTTCTGGTGCCTGACTTCCAGCCTTGACTCTACTACTAATTCATGGTATGACTTTCTTTTTCAGGGCCTCAGGTTTTCCCCCCTGGGGAAGAGGGCTTTGGATGAGATGCTCTCTCCAGTTTCCTTCTGGTTCTGACATCCCACGATACTCCTCCATCAATGGGCCTTCGTCAGTTCTTCCTGGATACCAGAAGCTGGTACTGATGCTCCTCAGAGGACTGTGACTATTGCTACTTTTGCTCCTTAAAGAACCTTTAAAGCCTGCCTTTTCTCCCATACCACCAGTCCAGGTGAAAAAGCACACTCCTCTGAGTGTGTCCTTAAATGCCGAGTTTAGCTCGATGCAGGGTTTTATGGATGTGATAAACCCTCCACCTCAGGTTTACAACAGTGGCAGATCTTTAGTATTACTATACAAACAGACCTGCTATAATAAAGCCCATCTCATTGGATATTATATTGTATCAAAGGCATTAAATACACATTAGAGAAGTGTTTCAAGGCTCTTTTCAGTAAGTGGCAGATGTTATGAATAAAAACCCATAAAAATCCTTCTGAATTCTAAAAAGGTGCATTCCATAAAGCTTTCCCATAAATCTTCCACATAGCCAGGGCACATAGAACAGTGATTAGAGGCAATCTCTAATAGTATTAAACTGTTAGAGGTAACTGGGAAAGGAATGAAAGGCTCCAAATAGAAAATGAAACCAAAGTGAATGATATAGTGTCTTATTTAAATGTGATGAGAAAGGGCTTTTCCACTTAGACTTTAGGCGGGGCCCTTCCTGGTGGCCAGGACTCTCTGGGCATCTTTCCTCAACTGTTAGTGTCCTCCCTTCCAAACCACTTTCTATTAAACTAATTTGGATTTATTTGTTCTTATTCTCTTTATTCCATGTTCCGATACTTACATGTGTATTTGTATGTGTGTGTGTCTATACACGCACACACACACACACATGCACACACACATATACATATCCTTATGTTCTGAATTAGAATGTTAGCTCTTTGCAAATGGGGCCTTTCCTACACAAAACCTTTCCTGATCTCCTCAGTTGCAGATGTCATCCCTGACCCTTCTAAACTACCTTGTATTCAACTTTGCATTTCTTTATATTTATTCTGTGTATACTTACCTATGTACTTGTCTTTCCATTAGAATGTAAGTTCATTGTGAGTAGGAATTGTTTCATTCTTTCTGTTTCTATCACTAGTACCTAGTGAAGTGCTTGGCACATAAAAGTAGGTGCTTAGTCAATGCTCATTGATTGATTGATTGAATATACATGTAAATGCAATATTTCACCTTGACTTATGTCAATGAATATGTATTTCTTTATAGGAAAAATCAGCAACATTCGCCCACTATTTAAACAACCGGTTTTAATGGAGTCACACAGAGATAAAGTGCAGGACAGGGGAAAAAATGAATGACCTTATCTACCCTCCCTTTAGTGTGTCTTGAAAAACAAATAAAATAAAATTGAGTTTAGCAGCAAACTAAACAGCTCCGAAAATACAGTCCCAGTGGATCTTACTTCCCAGGAAGCAGTGCTGTTTAAGGAGAGCGAGACCGAGACAAAAGCCAATTGCAATAAAGTCTGGCTCAGTGAAACTTAATTAACCCCTTAGTGTTGACACAGGGAGAATTATCAGCACAGCTGCTGGAGCAGGTTGACACTGTGCCTGGCACCAATGGGTTAAACTAATGTAGATAAGAAGACAGTAACCAGTCAAGTCTCCTACACAGAAGCCAATCTTAGGCCATGCAGGGGTCTTTAAAAACAATGGGAAGATGTGTCTTCTGCCACAATTCTTTAAGCCCTACGATGGCTCACATGAGGAGATCTGCAAATCCATTTGGAGAGGCCAAATCCAATCGAAAAATAATGGAACAGGGTGAAAGGATCATTTTCCCACTGGATAAAATTTCCAACAGTATAGGGAAGAGGCTATAAAATGAAAGGGACAAAGACTGGGGAAATCTTTTTTCTTTTTCTTTTTTGGATTTGTTTCTTTTGGATTGGTCCCCAATCCTTCTTGAAGCCTTTGCCTTTGGTGACCTGTGGGACTCTGGACTGTATCCCCAAAGGATGAACACTATTCTCAAATTGCTTCCCTGACACCCATGATGGCTGTATTTCATAGAGGACTCTGAAACTCCTAAATATTACATGCTACAATGGTAAAAGCCCAAGTAAAGAGACCTGGGTCCAAGTCTTGGCTCTACTACTAACTCATCGTGTAGCTTTAGACAAGTCACTTTGCCCCTCTTGACCTCAGTTTCCTTATTTATAGACTAAAGGGTTTAGACTAGATTACCTCTGTGGCTCCTTCTAATGCTAGGATTCTCAAATCCTACAAAATGGCAGCTATTATGTACTGTATAAAGTAGTCTTATAATTACTGTATCACAGCATCTTGGTACTTTAGAGGTCATCCAGTCCAACCTGAATGTCCTGAACAGTAATTCTCTATGCAATGTTGATGAGAAGAAGTCTTGTGGCTTCTGTTAGAAGACTTTCAGTGATGGATCATGGAATTCAGGACTCAAAGGAATCTTATCAATAGATCACACATCAAAGATTAGTATAGTACCTACTACATGCCAGGCTCTGTATTAGATACTGTGGATACAAAGACAAAAAAGTGCCTGCCCTCAAGGAGCTTACATTTTACAAAGGGGAAAATATGTACAAATGTAACATACACAAAATATTGACGAAATAAGTGCAAGACAATTTGGGTTTTTTTCTTTTTTGGAGGGGGGAGGGCAGGGTAATTGGGGTTAAGTGACTTGCCCAAGGTCACACAGCTAGGAATTGTGTCAAGTGTCTGAGGCCAGATTTGAACTCAGGTCCTCCTGACTCCAGCAGATGCCTCTAAGACAATTTTTAAAGGGAAAGGCACTAGCAACTTTGAAGATTAAGGAAGGATTCATGTAGAGTTTTGAAATATATAAGGGATCCTAAGAAGTGAAGATGAGGAGGGAGGGCATCTTTGGAAGGGGAAACAGTCTGGGAAAAGGGAGATGGTGAGCTGTGTGTGAGGTACAGCAAGAAGTCGGGTTGTCCAGACTATAGAATATGTGAAGGAGAGTCATGTATAATAAGGCTGAAAAGGAAGGTTAGAACCACTCTGAAGGACTAAATGACAAACATATGAGTTTACATTTGACCCTAGAGGTAACAGAGAGCCTCGGTTAATAGGGAAGTGGTATGGTCAAATTTATACTTTAGGAAAGCCACTTTGGCAGCCATGTGAAAGATGGAGTAAAGAAGGGAGAGATTTGAGGCAGGGAGACCAATTAGGAGGCAATTATAATAGTCTAGGAGAGAGGTGTTGAGAGAGTGAGCTAGGTGACTGTCTACAAGTAAAGAGGAGGTGACAGATGTGAGAGGTCTCATGAGAGTAAAATTGACTAAAAGGATTGCGATGCTCCTTATAGAAATAGAGAAGTTCAAAACTAAATCAATCAATCAGCAGCCATTTACTCAACACCTAATATGTGACTGACACTGTACTAGGCACTGGGGATATGAATATAAAGAATGAAACAATCCCAACTTTCAATTAGTAAAGGTAGTTTTGATGGGACATGTTTTGGACATATTGAACTTGAGATGCTTATGGGACATCTAGTCTAACATGTCTAATAGGCAGTTGGTGATGCTAGATTTGAGCTCAGTAAAAACTAAGGTTAGATATATAGATTGGGGAATTGTCTGTATAGGGATGATATTAAAATGCATGTGTTAGGGGATGTCTCCAAGAGATAGATTCTAAAGAAGAGGAAGAGGACCTTGGAGTACAGTTAGGGGTAGGAGAGATATAGGATAACTTGACAAAGGAGACTAAGAAAAGGGCAGTCAGATGGGTATCAGAATCAAGAGAGAACAATGCTATGAGAACCCAAAGTGGAGAAAGTGTTGATGAGAGGGTGGTCCATAAACTCAAATGCTTCTGAGAGGTCAAGGAGGGTGAAACCACTGGATTTAGCAATTTCACAATTTAGAAAGCTTTGTTACCTTTGGAGAGATCAGGTTTATTTCTGTGGTGGTTTGAAAACTTGATTGCAAATGGTTGACAAATGATAAGGAGAGGAAGTGAGAGTACTGAGAATACAGTTTTTCTCATTCTATTCAGCTGTGAAATCGAGAAGAGAGATGGCACCATAGCTTGAGAAGAATTATAAGATTAGAGTAAGACCTTTTCAAGGATGGGCACAGAATTTTTGTGAGAGTGTTTTGTTAAGTAGAAGAGAAGGAACCAGTAGACAGGGAGAGAATGAAGACATGAGAAAGGGGAGGAATGATTGTGGGTACAAAATGCTGGAGGAGACGAGGAGGTGGGATAAAGGGTGCATGTAAAAGGGTTGGCCTTGGGGGCGACTAGGTGGGCAGTGAATAGAGCACTGGCCCTGGAGTCAGGAGGACCTGAGTTCAAATCTGGCCTCAGACACTAAACACAAAAACTAGCAGTGTGACCTTGGGCAAGTCACTTAACCCTAATTGCCCTATCTTCCCCCCTCCAAAAAGCAAAAAACCAGAAAAAAAAAAGAGTTGGCCTTGGCAAGGAGAAAGGTCACCTCTTCATCAGAGACTGGTGTAAAAGATGAGCGAATGAGTGATGTTGTCATTGGGGGTGTATTATATTTCATGAAGGGAAAAGAGGAAGCTTATGGAAAATTGCCACAAGCCATCACTTTAGCCATGGGAGGCGGTAATGTGGAAAGCTTAAGACAAGATTTAGAAGAGATATTGTGGGGAGGGCGTTGAGAAGACATTGACACACATGTTGATGTTTCTTAGTATGAAGGCAAAAACTGAGGTGGAGGGGAAGACTGTGAACCATAGGCTGAACCAGGAGAGGGGAGGAAGATGGATATTGGAGCTGGGAGCTAATGATCAGCAGGATCTGCATTGGGTGACGTTGGGATGAAGGGAACATAAAGGAGAAGATTCTAAGTGATGATGGCAGAGGGAGGGTCTGGAAATATTAATAGGAACCTAAGAGAGTTCTGACTCCACCTCCATCTTACATGTCTTGTAGACCAAGTCTATTTCACTCATTTTACAGATGAGGAGATCAAGTGACTTGCCCATGGTCACACAACTATAATTGTGAGGGGCTGGATCTGAGCTCAGCTCTCCTGATTTGAGAGACTATATGGTATAGTGGATAGAATGCTACAACTAGTATCAGCAAGGGCTAGGTTCAAATTCTGCCTCAGATACTGACCAGCTTTGGATCCAGGGCAACTTACCTTATCTCTGTAATCTCATCACCATGATGCTGACTCAAGTCTTGACTGACTGGACCTTTTTCAGCCTCCTCTTCCCTCCCATATGAGGGCTGGACGGTGGAACAAGATGTCTGTATGCCAGGTACCCCCTGGTCTCTCCTCACCCCTCTCTCCTATTTCTTGCCTCCTTTTGTGTGTCTCCCCCCATTAGATTGTAAGTACAATCAAAGAGGGCAAGGATTGCTTTTCTTTTAATTCTATCCCTAGCACTTAGCACAATATCTGGCACATAGTAGGTGTTTCATAAATGTATATTGGATCTTTCTGAATCTCCATTTCCACATCTGTAAAGTGAGGGGTCTAGGCTTGATGAAATTTAAGATCCCTTGTAGCTCTAAATTGGATATTATAACTCCAGGATATTATAACTCCTGTAGCCTTTTCAGGAACTCATTACTTGTTAAGGCAGTTCATTCCACTTTGGTATAGCTCTTATTGTCGGGAAGATTTTCTTTATACTTACTAAAATCTACTTCTTTGAAAATGCCACCTATTTTTCCTAGTTTTGCTCTGCAGGGCCAAAAAGAACAACTCTTGTCCTTTTTTCCACATGCATTTTTACTGGCTTTCTCCCCCTCCTCATCTCTATCTCCTTGCTTCCCTTAAGTTCTAGATAAAATCCTGCCTTCTTGGAGAAGATTTTCCAAATGTCCTTCCGTCTAAGATTATTGCCAATTTGTCTTGTCTGCATCTTTTTTGCTCGTGTTTGTTTATATGCTATCTTTATTAGACTGTGACCTCCTTGTGAGCGGGACTGTTTTTGCCTTTCTTTGTATTCCCAGTGTTTAGCACAGTTCTTGGCCCATAGTAGGTGCTTAATAAATATTTTCTGACTTGTCTTGGAAGCACTTGAAGACATTTGTCACGTACCCTCTAATTCTCCTCTTCCTTAGAATGAACATACCTACTTCCTTAAACCGAGTCCCATGTGGAAAGTTCTTCTCACCAACTTGGTTTCCCTATTGCCTAAGGAAGGAACCATGGGGCATGTGGCCTGGTCCACATCCCTTGTAATACTGTATTTCCCTCTAGCACTCACATTTGCAACTTCGTACATCTCTTCCCAAACCTTGAAAAGTTATCTTGCTGGTTTTGAAGCTGGGCCTAGAGTGTGATCTTGGCTTCTGGGCTGTCCCATCCCCCTCCCTGGCCCTTGGCGTGTTTGGGCACTTCAGTTATGAGGACAAAGCAGAATCCTTGGCTCCCTGAGACCAGTAGAGCAAAGGTCTGGAACCAAACAGCTGGGGAGGCAAAGTGGATGGCAATAAAGAGGGGCTAATATTATCCTTCGAGCTGTTTTTCATTAGCACAGCAGATATAAAACATTTGACTCACCTGGGGCGGCCCAGGGAAAGGAATAGCTCTACTGGGCCCAGTCTTGCTTTATCCACAGGATGCTTCATTTAATTTCTCTGCCCAGCCGAGCTCAGGGCTCAGCGGAGACCTGACTTAGTCCTGGGAATCTGCTGTTATCTTGGCCTACTTTACTAACTGACTCATGGGAGATGCTGGGAGGGCCTGGTGGGTAGAGTTAGTCTGGGGGAGTCAGGAAACTTGCCGTTGATTTACTGTGAAAATTCAGCTAAGTCATTTAATCTTTCTGTGGCCAGTCTCCTCATCTAGGGGATTCAGTTATGTGGACTTTAATGACCTTATAGAGAGAGATATCAGCTGATTTAGGAAATGACCTTTCACTGTAGTGGATGATGACCTTAGCGAGGGACTCCTTATGATTGCCCTGAAATATGTTCCTCCATATCCTACTATAAAAACTTCCTATATCTGCTCTGTAGAAGTTGACTTCTCTAGCACGCCTCACCATAAGTTTCTGATTTAAGAAACTTGTGAAACTTTTATTCTGACCCTTCATGCTAAGAAGATCATAGATCTAAAAACAGGAAAGAACCCTGAGACCCTCTTGTCCCACCCCCTCATTTTACAGCTGAGGACACTTGGACCTAGGGAGGTTGAGTAACTTTGTCTAAGGTCACACAGGTAATAAATGTCAAAGTAGGAGACATTTGAACTTGGGTTCTCTGAGTCCAGAGCCAATGAATGCTCTGTACTCCTGTACAGAACAGTACAATACTTGTATTTGCATCTTTGGAATGCCTTACCTCACATCTTTCTTCTCTTGCCACACAGGTTATGTAGCTCCATCTAAATTTCTTCTTGGGCACTGATCAAAGAGTTGGGGTAGACAGAGCCCATAGTGTCTATCTACAGCTCAACCTATTTGGCTAGAAAGATGAGCTTGGTAATAATCCTGGCAAAATCTAAAAGCCTTCAGAGTTTTGTCACTGGGACCTTGGATACCCTATTCTGCACCTTGACTCTCTTTATCTCAGGAAGCCTCTGAATATATTTAACATTCCTGTCCATTGAGCAATACTAAGCCACTGACACATTGTTTCTGAATGGAACCTGGTAGGCCCCACCAAGCCCATTGCCAGTGAAAACAATGATGGGGGCTCTGAAGTTGGATTAACTGCCCCATCTGCCCCGTCACCTCTCCAGCGGACCTCATTGTCTTTTGCCAATGCCTACCAACAAACTTACTCACAGAGTTAATCTCATTCACATTAGGTAGAAATAATAATCACAATAATATCAACTCACATTTTCATAGTACTTTAATGTTTACAAACATTATTTTCCTCACAACAACCCTTTGAGTTAGATAGCACAGAAATTATCCCCTTTTCATAGATGAGAAGATCCAGGACCATAGAAATAAAATAACCTGGATTGGATTATAGTACTAGTAAGTGATGGAGTCTGGATTCTGCACCTGTATTGTATAACTCAAGACCAATCTAAAATGTGACCCTTCTCAAGAGCAGAGAGCTGAGGGTTCAATGATAGAATTTTAGGTACCAGACATTCAGTAGGAGAGGATTTCTGGGGAAATATCTTTTCCTACACCCTAAAAAATGCACCTTGTAGTGTTTACAGTTCTCCATTCTCCACCCTGATACACCCTAATCTCAGGGAACCATCTACCAGTCCATTTGGCAAACCCAAGTCACTAATGCATTGTTTCTGAACAAGATCTGATGGTTTCCACTGAGCCCAGTGGAAACAACGATGGGGGCCTCTATATTTTGGTAACTTTGTCTTTGGTTGTAAGCAGGTCAGGTAACAACCTGGGCTTTTCTTATAGTTTCCTTCAAAAGCCCAGAAAGAAACCAAGGGCACTCTAAAAAGGGAAAAAAAAACTAGAGAGACATTAATTTTTAAGATAAAGAAAAGCTTTTTTTATTTGAACTTAACTACTTTGGAACTACTGGACTATACGTTCCATGAGGGCAGGGGTTGTATCCTGTCTAAACTCTGTATCTTCCTCCAGCAATTAAAATAGCGCTTTGCATACAGTTGGTGCTTAATAAATGCTACTGTGAACTTTCCATCATTAAGGCCAGACCACAGCAGTAGGGATATTATTTAGTTTTGTACCATCTATGATGAAAGAGTTGCTAAGTAAATCAAGAGTAAAAATAGTATTTCAGTGTGCAGTGCACATTGGAGTGAGAGTCAGGATATAAGTGTTCCAACCTTGTTTTGCCATTTACTCACTGCATGACATTGGAAAAGCCTCCATCTCTGACTCTGGCATCTGAAAGATGAGGAAGTTGAAAGGAGGATGCTCAGTGTAGTAGAAAGGGCAGTGACTTTAGAAGTGGAAGACCTAAGTTTGGGGCACAGCTCTGCCATTTACTCTCTGCATGACACTGGGCAAGTTACTTCCTCTTTCTGGAACTCAGTTACTTTAATTAGTTAAATGTGAGAAGGTCACGTCTAGAATTGCTCTTAGCTCAAGATTTCTGTTTAACCTAAGAGAACAAACCTTTTGGAATCACCGACAATCTATGTGGCAATTACAAATCAATACCTATTCAATGCAGGTGGGTGGGAGTAGAATGAGCTCCAATGAAAATAATGGAACAGGGGATTCCATTGTGAGGCTGCTGTCCTCTCTCTGGTCTGGTCAGGCTACTTCTGGAATGCTACAAGATTCTCTGATTTCATGAATGGGAAGTAGAGGAACATTACCAAGTCAACAACTAAGTCAACAGCTGCTTCTTTTCAGACACCTGGAGAACAAATCTGCAATCATCATTAATGGAAGCTGGGTGGGGGGAGAGATCTGCTTTGGGATTTTGTTCATGCTTTTGTTTAGCCCGAGGGCCTCCTTCCCTGAGATGTTTGCAAATTCATCTTTGCCCTACCGGGCACATTTACTTTGTGAATAACCCACCATTTATTAATGGAAGGCAAGCTCCACAGAGCAGAGGCATTAAACATCATTTACAAAATTATTTTCCACTCAGCCCCATTCTTAAGATTTTCTGTCAGTGCAGAGAAAGCTGCTAAACATCTCCAAGAACCTCTAAGCACTGGATCTGGAGTCCAAGAAACTGAGTTTTAATCAGAGCTCTGCTACTTTTCACTTGTGTGACCCTGGATAAGTCACTTCATTTTCTTGGTCCCTGAGCATTTAAAATAAAGGAATTGAATGAATATCTTTAAATCCTAAGATTCCATGATTCTGATTTATGATTCTTGTCTAAACTAACTTTTACACTTTAGAACCCTGCTTCAGAGACATCTGGTATTGGAGTTTCCTGATGATCCAGGATGAGACTCATGAATGTACATTAGCAAAAGAACTTGAAGAATTTTCTCTCTCAAAGAATACTTGGTAGAGTAAATAGACTCTTTACTGGCTAGCTAAGTATACTCCAAAGAAAGACCAGAACTCTCCCCCAGCTATGGTTCAGTTCTGTGGTCCATAGTCCAGGATTCCATCTCAGATAGGAGCACCAGGGGATCCCCACTCCTCACCCCTGATAAAATTGATTTCTCCTTCTTCATGTTTTCCTAAAGCATTTTTTGCATTTTTCCTTTTTCTCTATCTTGTATCATGCATCCTAAAGCATTTTTTGCTCTATCTTGTATCATGCATCCTAAAGCGTTTTTTGCATTTTTCCTTTTTCTCTATCTTGTATCATGCTTTGCATCATTTGTATCATTATTTGCATATTTGTGTCTTCTTCTATTAGACTATAATTTCAACATGGGCAGGGGTCAGGTTTTAATTTCATTTTTTGTATATCTGCCATACCTTATGCCTCTGAGTATAGCATATAGTCCCCAAACTGCTGCCAGTATGGAGGACCTTCTTATCCTCCATCATCCTAGGATAGTCATATCTACCACCCCCACCCCCACCCCCACCATTAGATTGTAATTCTTTGAAGGGAATAACTCTCAGCACCTAACTTAGCTTCTTGTACTTAGTAATTTCTTTAAAAGTGTTTGTTGAACCAAATCCAATTATATTTTTTCATTCTGAGCTTAGATACCACCAACCAATTAAAAAAACTACATTTCTATATACACAACAGAATAGAAAAGAAGGTTGTGTACCAAGGTTGTGTATTTAAACCACTTGCTTAAAAAGCGATATAATAAATTCCACTCATTACTTTCAATACTGTTTAGCTTGTCCATGCTTCCCTTTGAACTTCTTTTTATTCTTTGCATTAAAAATGTTCCAATGGCCTCTTTTTTCATCAGTGTTATCAACTTTCACTCGCCCTCTCCAGCATCCCTCTCCTCCACAATGTAACAAATACATATAGTTGAGCAAAACAAATCTACACAATGAACATATCCAAAAATGTATGTTTCTTTTTGTGACTTAAATAAGTTGCCTTTTTGTTAAGAGGTGCATAACATTTTTATTAAAGATCTTCTGGATATATGGTTGGTCACTACTTTGATCAGGGTTCTCAAGCCTTTTGAAGTTTTTTCTTTATAATGTTGTCCTTGTGTAAATTGTCCTCCTGGTTCTGTCCTACTTTCCAGAATTCTTTGAAATTATTTTCTTCATAATTTCTTTCAGTGTAGTAATATTCACTTATATTCATATTTACTACCATTTGTTCAGCAATTATCAAATTGTTGGGCATTCTGCCAGTTCTTTGCTTCCTTTCCCCACCTCATCCCCATTTTAACCTCCCTTTCAGGGTTGGAAAGTTTGTTTTGCTCCCAGCTAGTACCTCTGAAGTATTATTCTCCCTTTTACTTCTCCTTCCAATCCACTTATTTACCGCTTGTGTTTATTGTATTTTTACACTAAATTGTATTCAAACTTCCTTTTTCTTTGGTTCAGATAAGAGTGAGATTCATCTGATGCTTATTCCCTTCACTCTTTCCTTCATGTTTGTACACTCTTCTCACATATTCCAAATTCTTAGAAATAGCTAATTTTGTTCCTTTATTTATTGTTGTTATTATTTGTCCTCCATTCTCAAAGAGGATCATGACATCAGGGGGGTTATGTCATGACATGTAGGTGACTTGGATTTAAGTGAGGAAAGGCAGTCTCACTTTCTCCTCTGGCATCATCTGGGTCCAGTGGCCAGATATAGATCAGGATGACTCCAGATGGTCTAGGATGCAGTGGGGGACCTTGGCCTTTTTAAGCTAAAATCTTTAACAGGTCTCAGTTTGATGGAGGTGACACCTATTCAGTGATTAAAGTTAAGTAAGAAATGAGGCAGTGAATGACCTTTTTACCTAGTTAAAAAAAATCAATCTGGGAGAAGACCCTCAGGCTTTTGGGCCAAAACAGAAACAACTGCTATTTGCAATCATTCTGATCCAATCAGGGCCTAAATAATTTTTTTTTCCTTAGAGACCAGTCTTAACCCCAAATTACTCTGGCTCTCATTGATTGACCAACAATAGGTCCCTGGAAAAGTCTTTTCTTCACTTTTTTAACATTAGTGTATCCCTTTTATTCTCCCACCTGTTTCCCCTCTTAGACTCTTCATAACAGAACCAATCCCATCCACTCCCATAAATCCTCTGTTTTTCTTACTTAACCCTCTCAAAGCCCTTTGGAGACATTTTCTTCTCTTATTAGATCATCTTAAATATGGTCTCTTCTAATTGTTCAAGTAAATTTACCTTTCTACGTTCCTTCAGATTCATGTTTCCATTTCAATGTTTTTATTTGGTTCTGATCTTTAATCAGAAATACTTTAAAATCATTTATTCCACTAAAGATAAGTTCCTTTTTGTAGAAATATACTCAGTTTATTCCTAGTTGTAAGCCCTATAGCTTTTGCCTTGTGGAAAATTATATTCCAAGATCTCCTCTCTTTTAAAGTTAAAGCTAATAGATCTTGTGTGATTTTGACTGTGGTTCCTTGGTGTGTGGATCTTCTTTCTGGCTATCTGTAGCATGGTGGCTATGACACTCCTGAGACTTTTCTTTGGGGAGTCTATTTCTGAAGATGATTAGTGAATTTCTTCTGTTTTCACTTTGCCTTATGGTTCTAATAGATATGAGTAGTTTCTATTTATTTATTTACTTATTTTTTGAATTATAGCGCCTAGGCATTTTCTTTTGTTTTCATGATTATCAGGTGGTCCAATAATGCTTAAATCATCTTTCCTTGTCTTATTTTTTTTTTTTTTTTTTGCAATTGGGGTTAAGTAACTTGCTCAAGGTTACACGGCTAGTCATTTGATTTATGCGTGGGTGCTCATTTTCTGAGGCCGGATCTGATCTCGGGTCATCCAAACTCCGAGGCCGACGCTCTTACTCACTGCGCCACCTAGCCGCCCCTTTAGGGCAATTGGGGTGACTCAAGGTTACGGCTAGGTTTTTGTTGTGCGGATTAAGTCTCGAGGCCGCTGAACTCAGGTCCTTCTGATTCCAGGGCCGGCGCTATTCACTGCGCCACCTAGCCGCCCCCCTTGTCTTATTTTCAATCTCAGTTGTTTCTGATATCAGATTGCTTTCATTTTCCTTTATTAAATTTTAAAAATTTTGCTCTACTATATGTTTACACATCTTATATGTACACACATGTATTTGATTTCTCAAGGAGCCGTTTATTTCTGTTTGTTCTATGCTAATTTTAAAATATCTATTACTTCAGAAAATTTATTTTATTTCTTACCTCTTATTTTGTTTCTTCTAGGTATTTACGAAGTCCTTGTGGAAAACCTATTTTTCTCTTTTTAGTTTTTGCTTACAGTTGTTATGGTATTATATTCTTCTTATTATTATATTTTTTGGACATCTCTGATTTATAATAATTCTTTAGCATGGTCAGTATATTCTTTGGTTTACTTATCTCTTCAGCCTCCATTCCTGAACTTATTGTCAGGAACAGATACTATTTACTGCTAGACTTTTGAATGGCTAGTCAGTCCTGCTTGATCTCTGGCTAGGTCATCTGGGTTTCTGTACCGACTTCTACCACCTACAGTTAGGTTTCCATGAATCTTTGAGGTTCAAAGCACTGGATCTTTAGGACCTCATTTCATTTCTCAGAACAAAGTACTAGGAACTGCAGAGGTCCTGGGTTCTCTTGCTTCTCAGAACACCCATGCTTACACTTTCCACTGCTATTTTCAGAGGCTTCAAAGGTCTATGTTGTAAGTTTCTATCCCCTTGGGACTTTCTCAGGGAAGCTCTATATTCTTTCTACCTCTAGATACAGAGCCTTGCCTATATCTGGCCTGTCTCTGGTCACACTTGGAGCCTTCTGGCTTGTTTGGCATTGGTTTTGCTATTAGGCCTTTTTCTTATTGCTCCTGGGATTCTGGCTGACTTTTTTGTATAGTTCTGGGGTAAAAGAGGTCACTTACTGTTATTTCTTACTAGATTTATTGGTTATTATTTGCTCTGTTGCAATTTTAAGATTTTTACTGGAGTACATATGGGGGGACTAGGCTTTCTGCTTCTGTTTTGGCATCTTTCTTGGCCAGAAGTCCTTAATACAATTATTTGTCAGAAAACATAGTTTTCTTTTCTAATGAAAGCATCATATATTAGTGATGGCTCAAATTTTCATTTTAATAACCTATCCATTAGCTATCATCATACCAAGAGTTAGGGGAATGCATTAGATGATAAAATTATATAGATCATACAAAATGATCTATAAACTATAAAGTATCATGACAGTGACAGCAAATGTTATATATGATGATGAAAATGATGGTTATGACTGTGAGGTAGCTTTTACCCCATCCAGTTTGAGTCTTTATTCAGTCCCTTAGAGGAATTCTTATAAGGTTGTCATGAATGACTATGCTCTGCCTAGAAGGAATGCATTCCCACACTGCCCAGCAGTAATGTAACCACATGAAAAGATAACAGGTTTGATGAAGAAAAAACCAGGCTTAGAAATGGCTTGTGTGAGCCGATCAGAAAGGAGAAAAGAAATTAAGTCATTAGCTTAATTAAGGGGCAGGAGGGAATGATGAAACATCTCTGGCAAAACTAAATTAAGCATTGAAAAGATATTAAAAATTCATTTGAATTCCATTGGTGATACAGGTTATAATAACACTTTCCAGGGCCTGGCCTTTTAATGGGTCAGTTTGATACCAGAAAGAAATACCTGAATCCCTCCCTGCTCCCTCACTCTCTATCCTAATCTCTATCTCTATCTCCTCTCACTAAGTACCTTGTCCAAATTATATCTCAAAGTAATGGCCAAAGTCCAAGAGTATAGACCAGGTCAGGGAGTGGTACGATCTCTTTTTCCATCTGTTTGTCTCTTTCTCATTATTAAGGATGGTAGGGTTTTGACTATTGGTGGGGAATAATTAAGGAAATGTGAGGCTGAAAGTAATAAGATGTGGCCCTAAGGGGAGTTGTCTTGGACAAGATCACTTAGCTTAGAGGGAGAGAAGCTATGTGACATACTTCCTGGACACCAGGAATGGCGACTGAAGGTCAGAGACCCAAAAGCAGAATGGCAGTGATGGGGGTGGGGGTGGGGGTTACTCTAAGGGAATTGCCACTGAGTCTGCTTTTTCTTGACTATGAACAATGAATCAGCCATAGTGAGACACCATCAGAATTCCTTGTCAGTGACAGGTCTCTGAGAAGAAAACTCCTAACTGTCAGAGTTTCAATCTGTACCAGATTCTGGGTACATGTTACTATGCTGGAGGAGAAATCAAATCTTGGGTCCAGGACCTTCACCTTATGCCCAGTTCTACTGGATGTGTGAGTTAAACATCAGTTGAAAAATGTGTTGTATTGTCTATGTTCCCTTGCCCACTTGTTGGAATGGTCATAGGGCAGGGAGAGCAGAATCATGCATTTCCTTGATCCTCTCGGTTTGGCACAGCCTATATACCACTCACAGTTTTAGGGGTCAAGGAGAGGCTCTAAGTGAAAAAGTTTCTGTGGTAAACCAAATACTACATATTGTTTTATTGCCTTTAATAATTTTATTAAAGAGCAAAATACTGTATATTCTATCTAAGAATGCCAACCATTTCAACTCCATTATGCCAAGGCCAAACTACTAGGAGTTGGCAAAATAGAGCAAGTTCAAGGAGGAGGGGTGTTTAGAAGGATGGAGATTCAAGGTCTGATTCTGACTGGGCAAATCCACACTAGCCATACACCTTGCATTTAGCAGTTTGATTCAGGCACCTCTAGGGAAAGAGAAGTGGGAGAAAATGAAAGGTCTCCATTTTCTGGGAATCTTAGGAAGCTTGACACTTCCCTAGCATATACACGTAGCATAATGAAGTGCTGAAACTACCAGGGTTATTGTGGGATTCACCCATTTTCTGTTTCTTCCTGTTGAAGAGGATTAGGTTAGTGGCTAATTGCACTACTTGGTCATTAAAGGAAAGGGGTACTTGTCCCACCCCCTCCCCAAGCTATTCTTCTACACCAGTGGCAGGCAACCAGTCCTCTAGAAGCTCCACTCCACCCCACCCAGTATAACCCACATCCTGTTATAGGTTCTGAAGAACCTATATTCACATCATTGGTGCCAATTCCTATTTAACTTTTTAGGAGAAGAATATAAGCAGTTCTATAAATATATACTAGCCCACAATGTTACTTCCCATGTCTAGCCTGTCTTTAATGCAAAAGTGTCAAAGATAGGTAAATCAATCAATTAATTAATTTTAATTTTTAGTTCCAAATGCTCTCCTTCCCTCCACACTTCCCCTACACTTTGAGAAGGCAAGAAATAGGATACCCATTACACATATTAAGTCATGTAAAACATTTCTACATTAGCCATGTTTTTAAAAAGAGCAATTAAAAAAAAAGGAAAAAATATTCTTTTATTTGCATGCTGAGACCACTAGTTCTCTTTTAGGAGGTGGATAACATTTTTCTGTCATGAGTCTTTTGCAGTTGTAGTGGATCATTGAATTAATCAGTTACTAAGTCTTTCATGGTTGATTGACTTTACAATATTGCAGTTATTTTACAGATTGTTCTCCTGGTTCCACTCATTTCATTTTGCATCAGTCATAAAAGTCTTAAGTTCTTCTGAAACCATTGCCTTCATAATTTCCCATAGCACAATAGTATTCCATTACATTTATATACCATGATTTGTTCAGCCATTCCCCAATTGATAGGCATCCCCTCAGTTTCCAATTCTTTGTAATAATAAAAAGAGCTACTATATATATATGTGCACATATGGTTCCTTTTCCTTTGATCTCCTTGGAAATATAGAACTAATGGAGATATTGCTGAGTCAAAGGGTATGCACCATTATATACTCCTTTGGACATAGTTCCAAACTGTTTTCTCTGGAATGGTGGGACTAGTTCACAGCTTATGGAAATTATTTAAATTCATACACCACCCTTCAACCATTGAGGCTTAAATTTCTATATCACATCTCATTTCTTCCTTCTTTCAACCATTTTCAAAGTCATTGTCTCATTTGATAATTTCAGCACCCCTGTGGAGTAGCTAGGATAGGTACTATTACTCCCATTTTATAGATGGGAAGACTGTGGCCCAGAGAATGGAAATGATATGCCTAAGGTCATATAGGGAGCCAATCATAGACTCAGGCCTAGATTCTGAACATCCTGAATCCTAGTTTAATGTTCTTTCCATCACCACACTGTTGCTTTTCTATACTCCGAACCAGACCCATAGAAAACCATGTACTAGAGTAGATAAGCCTCTCAGCTCTGAACTCCCACCCTTAGACCATGCTTCTCTAAACTGGACTTCTACTACCTTCCAACCCCCTCTCCCTTATCTCCCACCCTCCCACTGTCCTTTCTACTTGTTCTCTGACAACTGTAATCAAAGCAACACAGTCATTCCTTGGGAAAGGGTGTGTCACAAAATACCATCCCCTAGACACCACTCCCCTGGATGTATTCAACTCTCCTTATTTACAAACAAGCTCCTTGAAGGCAGAAACTATTTCACCTTGGTATTTGTATTTCCAGCACTTGCTGGGAATGTAGTCAATGCTTCATAAATGCTTTTGAATTCATTGAAATATACATTCATGGGGGGGGCTAGGTGGTACAGTGAATAGAGCACTGGTCCTGGAGTCAGGAGGACCTGAGTTCAAATCCGACCTCAAACACTTAACACAAAATTAGCTGTGTGACCTTGGGCAAGTCACTTAACCCCGATTGCCCTACTGTCCCTCCTCCAAAAAGCAAATATAAAAATCTAAAAAAAATTTTAAAAAAATAAAGAAATTTACATTCATTCATACTAGACCAGTTTAATGTAGCCCTTCTTGGAATCTTGTATACATAGGTCCACACCACAGATATTTTAAAAATGCATAAGAGGGGGCGGCTAGGTGGCGCAGTGAATAGAGCGCCGGCCCTGGAATCAGAAGGCCCTGAGTTCGGAGCCGGCCTCTGACACTTAATCCGCAAAAACAAAAACCTAGCCGTGTAACCTTGGGCAAGTTACTTAACCCCAATTGCCCTAAAGGGGCAGCTAGGTGGCGCAGTGAGTAAGAGCGCTGGCCTCGGAGTTTGGATGACCCGAGATCAGATCCGGCCTCAGAAAATGAGCACCCACGCATAAATAATGACTAGCCGTGTAACCTTGAGCAAGTTACTTAACCCCAATTGCTTTAAAAAAAAAAATGCATAAGAGGAAGGGATAAAGTCAATTCATCTCCCAACACTCAATCATTTTTGGGAAATGATCAGGAATAGCTTAGCAGGGGATTTCACCACTATGTGCCAGCTTTTAAGCAAAGTCAAACATGTAGTCTGGCTGATACTGTGGGGGAAAAAAATCACATTAACTTTGTCTGGTGACCTTGTTGGTCCCAGAACTGGGACTAGGAACTTGAGGAACTGTATATTACTTGGATGTGCTATGCTTTGAATGAGTATTCACTTCCCCCATTATATGACATTCCACCATCCTCCTCTTCGCCTTCTCAAAGTTTCTCTCCCATACCTGGAACGCTCCCTCTAATTACTTTCACCTAGCCTACTCATGGTTTAGCTCATGTGTCATCTTCTGCAAGTGGCTTTCCTGATGCCCCATTGCCATTGCCCCTCCCAAATTACTTTGCATTAATTATGCATATTTGAAGTTTTTCTTATTTGTTTATATGCTATTTCTTTCATTAGAATGTAAGGTACTCAAGGGCAGCAACTTTTTAATTTTTGTCTTTGTATTCCCCAGCACACAGAACAATAAATGGTACATAGGACGTGCTCAAGAAACACTTGTTGAATTGAATTAAATTCAAACTATCCACATAAACCCAACAATAATAATCAGTACAAATCAAAAAGTCTTTCCCTGAGCACTCACTATGTGTTAGTCACCATGGCAATCATTTTGGACCATATAGGTTTAGACCTTAAAGGGACCATAGAAGTCAACTAGTTCAACCTCTTTATTTACAGATAAGGAGACTGAGACTTAGAGTAAGTGACTTGCCCATAGTCAGGGGACATATTAAGTGGTAGAGCTGACATTCAAACTCAGGTCTGCTGATTCATAATCTAGTGCTCTCTTACAGTATTACACTGACTCCTATTAATTAAATTCAGCAAATATTTATAGAGTGCCCACTCTATGTATGACACTGGGCTAGGTGCTTGGAATACAAAGACAAAGCAACATCAACAAACGAGTTCCTCCTCTCAAGAACCTTTGGTCTCCTAAGGAGTAAATAGGTAAGTATATACAGTACAGGATAATTGGAGGAGGGGCTGGGTTGGAGAGCCACCAGTAAGCAGGAAGGCTTCCCATAGGAGGTGGCACATGAACTGAGCCTTGAAGGAAGTTAGAGATTCTAAGAGATGGAAGTGAGGCAAAAATGCATTTCTGGCATGGCAAGAAAGCCTAGGCAAAGGCATTGAGGTGGGAGAAGAAATGCAAAGACAGTTCCTGTTCCTGTGGAGTCTGGCAGGGGGGATAAGACACACAGTGAAAAAGAGGATGGAATGATGATATCAGCACACATTTGTATAGTGCTTTTCTCACAAATAACCCTGTAAGGCAGATCATGTGAGTCTCCCCATTTTACGGATGAGTAAATGGAGGCTGAGAGGAGTCACATGACAGTCACACAGTTAGTGAATACCAGGGTCAGACTTGGGACTCAGATCTTTTGACTTTCAGTCCCACTGTACCACTGCAATCTGGTCAACTGTCAGAATGAGTGGGACAGACATTAAATCCTATGAAAGTAGAGAGGAGGTATAATTCTCTGTGTCCTGTGGGTGGGGGCAGTCAGGGAAGGCCTCATTGAGAAGATATGATTTGGAAGGACCTTAAAGGAATTTGGAGGGAAGGAAATTAATATAGAAGGCAAAGAAGTGGGAAGGACCTCCAGGGTAGGGGAACAGCAAGAAGAAAGACTGCGGCAGGAATGAGCATCTAATATAGTCAAGCAATAGTGTTGGGATTTTTACTCATAGCTAACCCAAAGATTATACACAGTTGTGCTCTGAAATCCAAAGGTCAATACAGAATGCCATCTATCTACCAGCCTTGGGTATGGGATGCAGAAAATTTAGAACCATAGAACAATGGATTCTAAGAACTATGTAATTGTTGAGAAGCTGTCTAATTCAACACATACCTAAATAGGAACTATCTCTATAGTATCCTGATAGATCTTGTCATCATCATATGCAAGTGCCACTCGAAGACCTCCAGTGATGGGATATCATTACATTTCTTCCCACTTCTATAAACTATTAAAAATGTTTCCTTTTGTAATTTGCAAAACATATGTAGAGTTGCCTAGGCCACTTCCAGAGGAACATTTGCTCACTTCTGAAGAACTTATCACTTTGTGATGATGCAACAATGAGTAGTTCCTTGGTCCCCAACTCCATGGTAGCCAAAGGGAACAGGGTATGAATAAGTCAGAGACTCTTAGATAATACTGGTCACTAAGGCAGGAGACCTGGCCCACTCAGGGGACCTTAAAAAAAGAGCAGTTCTAACTTGGGTCTGTCTTCCTTTGACTCTCTAGTGGAATCATGAAACCCTGGTCCTTAATGCGTAGAGTGAAGAAGAAGAGGCCACACCATTCCAACAGCATGCTATCTACCAGCATATAGCAGCTAAAGCAAGAGTTGGGTCAGGTGACCTGAATGTGGGCCTTGGAAACCCTGGCTGTCTTTTATGCTTTGTGTTTCCTTCTCTTAGCACAGGTGAGAGAAATGATCCTTAAATTGATGTGTTCAGCCTTGTGGGGTGGTCATGTCAATTTGAGAGGTTGAGAGATCCTACGTCTCTAAGTCAGAACTGAAATTTTTGCAACAGAGAGGATGGCTATTGACAAGAAGTTTAACCCAACCCTTGGCCAGTATTACCAGAAGACATGGACCTGAAGGGAATTGTTTGTACAGTACAAAGCTGAGGTGAAATGTAAAATGCTTATTCAGTAGGTCTGCAAACTGCAACATGTTGATGTTTTGAATATTAACCTCCCAGAAGAGTATAGCATCAATAAGTAATTACTGGTGCTTATTCAAGTTTTGCTATCAATGCATGTTTGTGAGTCTGTTGTTTTAGCATTTATTTTGAAAAGAAGACATAAATAGTTGTCCTCTAGCTGGTCTACATTTGCTATTGGGTACCTGTAAGCTCCCTGCTTTTGTGGGGAGAACTCAGACATGCTCCAAACGTAAGTATTAGGCCATTTTCTCCAGGAGTCTGAGGCAGGGCATAAAGCTCCAAAGACAAAATAAGCCCAATGAGTCTGAGTCTTCTCTTTGTGGGTCCAGGTCCCCAGAAAGCTTCTGAGCTGAGAGAGGGCCCTTAGTGGAGAGGGAGAGGACATAGTACTGAAGCCACCATGGCCCAGCAGCAGTTCTTGTTATACTTATATTAACCAAAATCTGCCTTTTTTCAACTTCCACCCAAAAAGCCTGGCTTAGTCATTTGTCCTTCTGAAATATATCAAAGACCTCTTTGTTAATTGCTTGTGGATTTTAGACCTACTTCTAGCTCTTTCATCTAAAAATCTACCTGAAGGGAAGAGAATGAGTATAGACAACATGAATTCTCTGCTTGGCATGTGTGTTCCTCTAAACGAGTCACTTTATCCTCTTGAACCCCAGGTTCCCCTGCCTTGGATAACAATTCTTGTCTACTCTGTGCCTTACAGAGATGATACAAGGATAAATGAGACTGAAAAGCAAAGCACTTTCTGGTCTCTGGACCATAGAGTATTTTAGGAATTCAAGAAATCCATTTGCAGTATTAGATTTCCCCAGATTTGGTCAGCTAGAGTGATTTAGAAAGATCTTCTCATCCACTGTCAACTCAATTACCTATACTCTTTTCCATCTCTGGGGCTAGTGAGAAAGTAAACTTTTCCTGAATGGATACCTCCTCTATTAGTTCTAGTATCTCTTACAAAACCAGGGAAGAAAACTTGGGGGGTCTGCTTTGCCCAAGTCACTCTTTAGAAAGAGGGATTCAAAAAGAAAATACATTTTCTATCTTCTCAAATTCTTTCTAGGACCTTCACTGTTTCTTTAAAGTGGTTAATTATGGCCTGAGAAGGGAGGGGGGTGGGCAGCCAATTTCATCTTCTTGGTACTCTGTTGTGCTCAACTCCTCCAGGAAATCTCTGATGGTTTTGATTGGCATGTGGAAAAAGGAAGGCAGGTACTGAGATAGAGAGGGAGAGGCCAAGGCAGAGAGAGAAAAAGAGGGAAGAGGAAAGAGGAGACAGACAGACAGAGATAGAGAGAGACAGAGAGATAGAGAGAGACAGAGAGAAAGAGAGAGACACGGACAGAGATAGAGATAGAGAGAACAAGAATTTACTATGGGCCACTGCTAAGCCCTAGGGATACAAATACAAGCAAATGAGATTGTTCCTGACCTCAAACTGCTTACACTCTAATGGGTAAAGACAACATATAAAGTAAGCAGGAAACAGGTAAAGGTGAGAAGGGTAAAATTACCCCCAAACTCAGGACCATTTACACTATTGTATCCTCACAGCATTGGGCTGAAGTCTGCTGACGGGGGTAATAGGTAGAAAAAGTCAATAGATGGGGTGGGTAAGTGGCACAGTGAATAGAGCACCCGCCATGGAGTCAGCAGGACCTGAGTTCAAATTCAGCCTCAGACACTTAACACTTATTAGTTGTGTGACCTTGGGCAAGTCACTTAACCCCAATTGCCCTGTCCTCCCCACCTCCAAAAAGAAAAAAAAAAGATGAAAAAGTCAGTAGCATCTTGATTTCAGGAACCTTCTTGCTCACTTTTGGAAAGCCTTCTGTCTTCCCTGACATATTGTTCAAAATGAGCCCCTTCTGTGCAGAGTTCTATCCCAGCCTCTTCCTTGTGCTCCTTAGCAGTCCCACAACAGAGACATCTCTGGCTCCGCGTCAGCCTCTAGCTAGGGCTACAAGTTCCTTGGCTGCTTACCACTCAATTGACTGCCTGTGGCTGAGGAGAAGAAAAAGGAAATTAAATTGCCAAAAACAGGCCTTCTGAAGGAAAGAATTGCTCTCTCTTTCTGACAAGTATTGGAATGAAAGAGAAAATCCTCTGGGAAACCTGGATGTTTGCCGGGCCCTTGAGCACTATAGACAATAACCAGGAAGTGGCTGGCTGGAGCAGGAGACACTGGCTAGGATAATTGAGATGGCCCCTGGGGACAGGATGAAGTTAGTGTCTTCTCTCTGTGGTTTGGAGGAATGTGCCAAATCCGGAGAAAGGGAGCATTGGGGGTTTCCTCTTCATGCCTTCCTTCCCTTCTCCCTTTCCCCAGGGACTGTGTGTCTGGGAGGGATAGCTCAGCCCTGGGACAAGTAGAGTTAGCAGAAACACCATCCATCATGACCCTCTTTGAATTGGCAACTTGAGTTGGCTTCAGTTTATCCTTAGGGAGCTCTGAAGGATGTGAAGGATTCTCTTTGTTGCTAATCAGGAATCCAAAAGCAAGTTAAGTTACTATTTTTTTTGACTACTGCTCCCTTTAGCAGGATCCAGTCCTATGCTTAATGCTATGGGGATATAAAATTAACACCTTTAAGGAATAGTGTCAGGAAAAGAGCAGAATGATAGAATGTTAGAACTGGAAGAGAATTTAATTTCATTTGACAGATAAAGAAACTGAGACCAAGAGACATGAAGTCCCATAGCTAGTTTGGGGCAGAGCCAATACAAGGACCAAGGTAAGCAGCCTGTCTCCTCGTTCAGGACTACACAACAAACCCATGTTGACTTGGACTGTTGTTGTAAATTAACCTCATTAAGTTGTTCTCTTTAATTTCTTTTAATATTTTTTGGAGGGAGGATTAACATACCAAAAATGTTTCTCTAATTCTTGAGAAGGTTTTCTTTGCATTAATTTAGATTAGCCTTTTACAACTTCTACCTGGGCTTCTAGTACTGCCCTCTGTGGTTAGGCAGAACATGATTAATCCCTGTCTCACTTGATGGCTATCATATGTCTCCTAAGTTATCCCTTTTTAAGGCTAAAATTTTTTGGTTCTTCCAAGGGATCTTCAAATGGCATAAATCTGAAGCTCTTTACGATTGAGATTGACTTTTTATTGATATTCTAGTCACTTCTTAATCAATCCATTAATGAGCATTTATTAAATATCTACAGTGTGCTTGACACTGGGAATCCAAAGACAAAAATGAACTGGTTCTTGCCTTCAAACAAGTTCTTTGCCCTTATTAAAATATGACCTCTGGAACTGAACAGAATACTTGGCGTGGTTTGAGCAGAAGAGCACAGCATTAGAATCTCACTGGTTTCTGATGTTATACTTCTCTTAATCAACCAATCAATAAACATTTATTAAGCACCTACTATGTGCCAGGAGCTATGATATGGCCACTCTTTACTTATCCTGTGAAATTCATTTTTTGAACCCAATGTTGGACTTTGAATTTATCTCCATTAGATTTCATCTTATCTTAAAATTCAACCCAGTCTATTGTGAACTTTTTGAATCCTGACTGAAAGATATCTTATGAAACATTCAAGTGAAGATGCTTCCCAGACATTTGATAATGTAGGACTGCAGTTCAGAAGAGAGACTGGGTCTGGTAAACTAAATTTGAGGTTCATCTGTATGGAGCTTGGGAAGTGATGAGATAACTTGATAAAGAGACTATAGGGCAGAGTCTTGGGGAATACTCACAATTAGGGGACAGCAAAAGAACTATTGTTGCAAAAAAGCCTCAGACACTTGGGAAGAGACTCTGGAGTAAGAAGAGTCACAAAAGCCAAAGCAAGAAAGGGGAGGTGAGAGTGGTCAACAGCATTGCAAGGGTTATGAAGACCACACCATTGTATTTAATAATTAGGAAGCTGTTGGTCCTCTTGGAAGGAACAGTTAAGTGGTGGAGTCTGACACTGGATTTCAAGGGTGGAGTGGGAGATAAGTGGAGTTGATGAGGACGATTTTTAAAAAACATGCTCTGGCTGGAAAGAGAGAAGAGCCAGCAGCTTGAAGGGCATGGCAGTCTCTACCAAAGTTGTGTGTTTTTAAGGAAAGACCTGATGAGCATGGGTACAAATTCAACCTCTTATACTACCTCTATGATTTCAGGTGAGCCACTTAACTTTTCTGTGCCTCAGTGTTCTTCCCTATAAAATGAGGGAGTTGGAGTAAATGGCTTCTAAGGCCCCTTTCAGCTATCAATCTATGAAGCTATAGTTCCAGGCAAGAGGAAGAAGTCTGCAGATAGAGGGAGAATGAAAATCAGGGAGAGAATGATTTTCTTGCAGTTCTTGCAGGAAATGGAGGGAGAGGAGATGGGATCACAGGGCCATAGAACCATGGACATAGAACTGCATGGGACTTTAGAGTCCTTCTGGCCCAAACTTCTCACTTAGCAGATGAAGGAATTAGGGCCCAGAGAAGAGAAGTTACTTGTGTAAAGTAACCCAGGTGGTCAATAATGGGATTAGAATCTGAACCCGAATCTTCTAGATACTAAATCTAGTGTGCTCTATTCACACTGCTGTTAAAATTGGTTTTCTCTTCTCCTTTATATTAAAAAAATGCAGTTTTGGTTGTCTTTTGTTTTTACATTGCTTAAATTTTCTCCTGAGTCCACTTTCCTCTTTCCAGAGAGTCATTTTACATAACAAAGGATTTTTTTAAAAAATAAAAGAAAAATGATAGATTTTAAAAAGCATCAAATTGTCTTTCTTTTTTAAATCTATATTACAAGGGAAAGCTCACTGGGTAGAGGGAGAGGAGGGATATATTCAGAAATGAATGTGATATGAAAATTAAAGGTCAGTAAAAATAATAGCATTTTATAAAAAAGAAAATGGCACTTTAGATGCTGTTTGTGCCACATCTCATATTGTGGGGACTGAATAATCCTTTGAAAGCTGGATTTGGTGATCTTTAATGCTTTCCAAGTACCAGTGATGTACAGAGATGGTATAAGGGGTGGGTAATGTTGCTTTCGTATCAGATTTGAACATTAAAAAAATATAGTATAGGCTTAGCAAGAATCGTGGACTCAAGGAGAAGGCTTGACCTTGGAAAAGTATAATGGATACATTTCCAGTACACTTGTACTTGCCTACTGATTCATCTCGCAGTTGTCAGACATCCCAATACATGAAGTACTGAGCAAAAGCCCTGAGTGAATGTTAACCTATTTTTTTCTTTCTGTGATTTCATGGGTTTAGGAAACTCTGAAAAAAGCTCTCTTTACCAATTCAAGACTATACCTGCTCTGTGATTTATGGCCTCAAAGAGTTGCCTGGGAACACCAAGAGGTTAGGTAAATAGCTTAGGGTCATATAGGCAACATATGACAGAGTGGTAATGTGAAATCAGTTCTTACTGACTCTGCTAGCTTTCTATCTATTATATCATACTGACTTATACATATGCAGCATGCCTTAAAGTTGGGGGGGGGGCTCTCAGAAAATTAGAGTTAAATTACAGATTTTTTTTTTCTGATATGATTTGGATTAGATTTCTTTTGAGGTCCCTTTAAATCATAAAATTCTGTGATTTTGTGATAGTAGATTCATGACCATTTCATCAATGATAAGATACCTGGGTTTCAGGCATCATTCTGCCACTTCCATTCTCTCATCAACAACTGCCTATTGGACATCTTGAACTGACACGTCCTAGTGACATCTTAAATTCACCAAATACCAAACCAAACTTACTATTTTTCCCAAAAACTCTTCCCTTCCTCTTAACTTCCCTCTAACTGGAATCTTGATTCAACCTTATCACTCAATTGAAACTACCCTCTCCAAAATTATGAATTATCTCCTCATCACTGAATCTAATGGTGTCTTCTTAGTCTGAATCCTCCCTCATCTATATGTAGCATTTGACAATTTACCACCTTCTCCTCCTGTATATTTTTCTAGTTAGCATTTTCAGGACATTATTCTTTTTTAGTTTTCCTCTAACCTATCTGATTACTTCTCAATCTCCTCATGGCTGAATCTTCATTCACACTATGCCCAGTAACTATGAGTGTGGTCCCAAGGCTCTGTCCTGAGTCCTTTCTCTTTATACTTTTTTTTCTTATTGATCTCATCAGCTCCCATAGTCTATGCAGATGACACCCCTTACACCATCTCTGTATATACCATACCTGTATCACCAACTTTCTATGAGGCAAACAAACTGAATGTCCCATAGGCACTTCACACTAAATATATCTGATACAGAACTCATCATTTTTTCCTCAAAACTCATCCCTTTTCCAAACTTCCATATTACTCTCAAGGGTAATGATCCTATGATCCTTCCATGCATTCAGGTTCTCAGTCATGGGGATCCCCATTGAATCCTTAGTCTCACTATATCCAAACAATTGCCAAGTCATGTCCTTTCTAGCTTCACCACCTTCCTAGCATGTCTCCTCCTCTCCACTCCACTATCCTAATTCAAACCCCTAATTCAAAATAACTTCTTGCCTGGACTAATGTAATAACCTATTTGGTGTCCCTTCTTGAGGTCTCGTTCTACTATAATCCATCCTTCATACAACCATAGAAGTTATACTCCTAAAATGCAGGTCTGATTATTTCACACCCTCTACCCCAACCCCTCAACCCAACAAGCTCTGTCGGCTTCTTCTTATTTCCATTGTACACTATAAACTCTTCCTGTTCCTTGTAAATGAGGCTTTGCCATCCAGATCCATACTCCAGTCATGGGTTTCATCAACATCTGTCAAGTCAAATGGTCAGAAGATTACAGGTCTAGAATTTAAGAGACCTTAGAATCCAACTGTTTCACTTTATAAATGAGGAAACTGAGCCCTAGGATGTGTTCACGGCAACACAGTAAATGCCAAAGACTATATTGAAACCTGACTCCTCTACTATACCAGGTCCAGTTTTTCCAACAAGATATTTCACATTGCCTTCTATTTTTTCATTTGTTTGGATCTGTTTCATAGTATCTTGATTTCTCATAAATTCATTAGCTTCCATTTGCTCCAATCTAATTCTGAAGGAATTATTCTCTCCGGTGAGCTTTTGAAATTCTTTTTCCAGCTGGCAAATTCAGAAAATTTAAGGCATTCTTCTCCTCATTGGCTTTTTGGGCCTCTTTTGCTATTTAAGTTAGTCTACTTTTTAAGGTGTTATTTTCTTCAGTCAGGTTGTTGACTCTCTTTTCATGATTTTCTTGCATCATTCTCATTTCTCTTCCCAATTTTTCCTCCACTTCTCTTACTTGATTTTCAAAATCCTTCTTGAGCTCCTCTATGGCCTGTAATCAGTTCATATTTTTCTTGGAAGCTTTTGGTGCAGGAGGAGTTCTGACTTTGTTGTCTTCCTCCTGTTCCATGCTTTGATTCTTTTGATTTCTGTGCTTACTTTGCTTCCTTTGCTTGCACATGTTGCTACTCAATTACTTGACTTTTGAGCTTTTTGCCACAGTAGAACTCTGCTTCCAGAGAGATGAGCTATGTCCCCAATTGCTGGGGTTTTTGCAGTTGCTGGGGCTATTAGTTGGGTCCCCTCTCTGCAGTCCCCACTCACTCTGGCTCACTGGTCACATACACCAGGGCCTTCACCTAAGACAGAGATCCAGATCCAAGCAGGTTAAAGCAAGAGCAATTACCCTCTGAATGGTCACTTGGTCCCCCTATGATCTGCAGGCCAGGAGCTCTGAAGCAGCCATGTGACAGCAGCTGCAGGGCCATTGCTCCTCTGCCACCTCTTGCCCCAGAAGTTAGGGGCTGGACCACACCCAGTTCCAACAGAAATATACACTTACCTTTTAATTTGTCTTTGGAATTTATGGGTTGATAATTCTGGAAACCATCACAGCTGCTGGTGATCCACTCTCCCAAAGTCTGCTCCAGCCTTTGCTGGTATGGTCAGGGCTGCCCTGGGGCTAAAACTGTGGGCTCAAACAGGGTGATGGACCCTTTGTTCCGGCCTGCTGTGCTGCCTTCAGCAGGAGATTTGTTTCTCTCTGTCACTTTGTGGGTCCTGTAGCTCTAAAGTTTTATTAGAGTAATATTTTATAAGTATTTGAGGTAGTTATGGGGGGAACTCATGGAGTTTTCCTGTTTCTACGCCACCATCTTGGCTCTGTCTCCCCCACTCCCCATCCCTTTCTTTTCTTTTTTTTTTTTATTTTTTTTTATTTTTTTTTTAAAACAAATACTTTATTAACTTCTGTTTTACATCATTCATTTCCGCCAGATTTTGAGTTACAATCATTTTCCCCCCGTTATTCCCCTACCCAACCTCCCAGAATAGCAGTCCCACAAGATATCGCTTCCTCCAATCTGCTCTCCCATACCTTCTCCCATACCCCCTTCGACTTTTCCATTAGAGGAAGGTGAATCTTTGTGTCTCAATGCCTGCACATCTTATCTCCCAATTACAAGCAAAAGAGTATTAATAATAGTATTTATATATATTTGAAACATTTAATCTTAAGACCTTGAAATTCAGATCCATTTCCTTCCTCCCTTGTCACCCATTCCCTCTGGGGAGATAAGTAATTCAGTATATGTTGTACATGTCTAGCTATGCAAAACATTATCATAGTAGATATATTGTACAAGGCTGCTTATAATTCCCTCCCACTCATCCCACCCCCCACCTGGTCCATTCCCTACATGATCCTGTCCTTCTTCTATAGTGAGTACTTCCAACCTCCCCTCACCCCAAGGATGCCCTCCCATCAATCATCCCTCCTCTCATCCCCCTTCCCCCTATTCTGCTGCAGGTTGAGATATCCCATTTAGTATGTATGTCATTCTCTCCCTGAACCAAATTCAATGTGAATGTGGTTTTGCCTTTTTAGCCTTCCTTATTCTCCCCCTCCTTTGCAACCACTTCCCCTACATGAGATAGTTTACCCTACCATGTCTCTCCTCATCTCCTCTTGCCACTTTCCTCTCTCACCTCATAATTTCATCCCTTGAGTACTCTCCCTTCCCAACAAAATCAACCTATGCCCTCTATCCATATATAACTGTAACCATATACACACACATTCACATATGTATTCATGTGACCACACACACTTCTTCCATTATTTTCATAGTGAGAAAGATATCATCAGTCACAGTTATTGCTTTTCCATATAGGAATGTAAATAGTTCAACTTTGATAAGTTCCTTTCGATTTCTTTTCCCTGATTACCTTCTCAGGCATCTCTTACTTCTTGTGTCTGGATGTCAAATTTTCTATTCAACTCTGGTTTTTCCTCAAGAATGCTTGAAAGTCCTCTATTCCACTGAATGACCATATTTTCCCTGAAACAAAATACTCAGCTTTGCTGGGTAGGTGACCCTTGGGTTCATTCCCAGCTCTTTTGCCCTCTGGAATATCATATTCCATGCCCTTCAATACCTCAGTGTAGAAGCTGCCAGGTCCTGGGCTATTCTGATTGTGTTTCCACAATATTGAAATTGTTTCTTCCTGGCTGCTTGTAGTATTTTCTCCTTGATCTGGGGATTCTGGAACCTGGCTATAACATTTCTGGGAGTTTTCTTTTTGGGATCTTTTTCAGGAGGTGATTGGTGGATTCTTTCAACCTCTATTTTGCCCTCTGGATTTAAAACATCAGGGCAATTTTCCTTGAGAATTTCTTGAAGGGTGATTTCTAGGTTCTTTCTTTGATCATGGCTTTCAGGTAGTCCAATAATTTTTAAATTGTCTCTCCTGGATTGATTTTCCAGGTCAGTGGTTTTTCCCATGAGATATTTCACATTGCCTTCTAATCTTTCCTTTGTTTGGATCTGCTTAACAGCATCTTGATTTCTCATAAAGTCATTAGCTTCCATTTGCTCCAGTCTAACTCTGAAGGAATGAATCTCCTCAGTGAACTTTTGAGATTCTTTTTCCATCTGGCAAATTCGACTTTTTAAGGCATTCTTCTCCTCATTGCCCTTTTGGGCCTCCTTTGCCATTTGAGTTAGTCTATTTTTTAAGGTGTTGTTTTCCTCAGTCAGGCTGTTGACCCTCATTTCATACTTTTCTGCATCCTTCTCATTTCTCTTTCTAATTTTTCCTCCACTTCTCTTATTTGATTTTTAAAGTCCTTCTTAAGGTCCTCTATGGCCTGCAACCCGCTCATGTTTTCCCCTGGGGCTTTTGGAGCAGGACTTCTGACCTCACAGTCCTTCTCCTGCTCTATGCCCCCAAAATAGGAGTCTAGGGTTGCATTTTTCTGTTTCCTTTGCCTTGGCATGTTGCCACTTAATTGCTTGACTTTTGGGCTTGTTGCCACACTATGGCTTTAAGGCCAGATAGAGGAATTTTCGTCCCGAACGTGTGGGGGGCAACTTCCGTTTCTGGCAAGCTGTAAACCCACTCACAACTTCCACCCTAGATCACAATCCAGATCCAGGGAGGTTAAAGCAAGAGCGATTACCCCCCAAGACTGATCGCTGGATCTCCCCACGATTTGTAGGCTGGGAGCCGGAAATGCCTCTGAAAACTACACAGTGGAGTGTCTCCTCAGCAGCTTCTAGCCCCCAGGGGAGGGAGCTGACGCATTCCCCAAATACAGGTCCCAAAGTCCATAGGACACTAACCTCTTACTTTGTCCTAGGCAAGTCTATGTTGATAATTCTGGCGTCTCCACAGTTCCTGGTGTTCTGGGGTTCCTCCAGCCGGCTGCTGGCCCTGCCGCCCTGGGGCTAAAACCTCGGCTCACGTGGACCTGGGCTCGGCTTGGCTCCTGTGCTCTGCGCGCTGCCGGCTCCCAGACCACTGCGCTGGTCCTTCCTGCAGGGTGCTGGGCTGTCCTCAGCGGGAGGTTAGCTTCTCTGTGTCGTTCTGTGGGTGCTGGGGCTCTAGAAGATTTTCAGAGTCCTTTTTTACATAGTTTGTGGAGAATCTGGGGGCAGAGAGGCTTGGACGAGCTGTTTCTACTCCGCCATCTTTGGCTCCGCCCCCCCCCCCCATCCCTTTCTTTTCAATCTAAAGCTCTACTGGTAAGATTTGTAAAACAAAGCAAAGACAATCTTAATGGCCCTTGTTAGGGATACTTCACACTTAGTCAAGAGCCTGGTATTCCTCTTTTTTCAGGTGCTGTCCAGAAATCCGAATCCTATTCTCAGACATCTCCCTAACTCGCAATTCACTTTCCAAATCTTCCTTTCTCTTCTGCTGATTTTGGTGTTTTTGGCATCAATCCTTCTCTGCACCCCTAAGACTTCATATGGGATGCTTTCTAGATTCATGGCAGTTTCGTCAACACCCCCATGGATCACTTACAGTGAGTAGTAGTCATCTGTCAACAAATTGTAGAAAGCTCTCTGCTTTATCCCAGATACGAGCCCTAGGAAGATGGTAGGTATCTATTGTTGATAATAGGGTGACGAATAGCTGATTCAGCACCCTCGGTTGGGAGTCACAACTTACCAACACTCTTTTTCTGACATTTACCAAATGTTCTTTCATCTGAAAGCACCTATGGAGTTCCATCATCATTTCAAGTAATTGCTTTGTCTTCAGAGGATACAGCTCATGTCTTTGGGAAGAAACCCAAACTCTACTTACTAGGGTGTGTTCAGTTGTTGTCTTCCCTTTTTCCCCTAGTCACATCCTTTACTCTCCCTAACCTTCTGGCACTGTTCAGGAGCCTTCTATCTATGCCTTCTACCCCTTTCCTTCTTTGTTTAACACTGAAGACTTTCTTCCATTTTTATTTTTAAAGGATTTCTGATACATACCTGGAAAATGATCCCCTTTACCTTCTTTTCTACAAGGATGGCTACTATCCACCTTAAGGAGAGATAGAGTTCCTTGGTTTGGGGCAGAAATACAGATATCATACACTCTATGCAGGCCATTACAAATTTCTCCTGCTCTTAATACTTGTCTCAGTCCCCTCATAGTCTACTTGGAGACTACAGTTTGTCATCAACTCTAGAGCTATTGCCCTTTTCCTCATCTTCTTAGCACCTTCTTACATCATTGATGACTTTTTACCTACTAACACTTTCATAATTGCATTCCAATTCCTCTTCCTTCTCTTGCCAGTTTCATGCTTTGCCTTACCAAGATTTCTTACTTACCTTGTGTTAGCAACTTCTCCTCCTTCTTGAGTCCTCTTCCCTTTTGTCTCGTATTCTTACTCCTCTGCCTTATTTCTATCTGCTTCTTTCTTCCTGGAGTCCTCCTCCTTCAGCTTTGGGATCTCTTTCTTCTAAGCTGCTTATACTTCTCCTCTACAGCTTCTTCTGTTCCTGTATCTTGTCCTTTATTCCTCCTCCTCTTCACATTCTTCTCTTTTTCTTTCATTTCTATCCATTCTCCTTTAGCCTAGCTCCTTTTTCCTCTCCCCTGTCAAATCCTCTAAAATTTTGACTGTCCAAAATTTAATTTTTGACTTTCTTTACAACCCTGAAACCCTCTCAATCTCATTCAGAATTTTTTTCTTTTTTCTTCTCCTCCCCCCCACCCATTTTCCAGCTCAATTCCTCATGCTCCTTCTTCCACACAACTTTTCCCCTATTAAGTCTTGAAGTTCATTTAGATCTTCCTAAATGGATTATTAGGCCAATTTGTTGTGGTCAACCATGGATCTTATTGAGGGGGCTAGTAATGTTTGAGCATTTGTAAAATCAGCACTATATCACCTATAAAGAGGAACATCTGGAAAAGCATTTGTAAAATCAGCACTATATCACCTATAAAGAGGAAATTCATCTTCTCTTAGTATTCAGCCCAGGGTCTTTTCCATAACTGTGTTGAACACCTTTGGTGAACATATGTCTCTCTGTGGGTGTTCTTGGGCATTATTAT
This sequence comes from Gymnobelideus leadbeateri, assembly GCA_011680675.1. Lineage (NCBI taxonomy): Eukaryota > Metazoa > Chordata > Mammalia > Diprotodontia > Petauridae > Gymnobelideus > Gymnobelideus leadbeateri. The sequence continues at coordinate 153,901 of WOXC01012043.1, read as the reverse complement.
TATGCATATTTTTCTGGCATTTGAGCAAAATATAAATTCTTGCCTTGCCTTCAGTTGCCCCATTGACACCGTGTTAAGTATGATTGGAGAAAAGGCATAAGTATTTATTATTGCCCAATATATACCAAGGACTGTAGAGCACTTTACAAATATTATCTCTTTTTTTTTAAACAAATGCTTTATTAACTTCTGTTTTACATCATTCATTTCCGCCAGATTTTGAGTTACAATCATTTTCCCCCCATTATTCCCCTACCCAACCTCCCAGAATAGTAGTCCCACAAGATATCACTTCCTCCAATCTGCTCTTTCCCATACCTTCTCCCATACCCCCATCGACTTTTCCATTAGAGGAAGGTGAATCTTTGTGTCCCAATGCCTGCACATCTTATCTCCCTATTACAAGCAAAAGAGTATTAATAATAGTATTTATATATATTTGAAACATTTAATCTTAAAACCTCAAATTTCAGATCCATTTCCTTCCTCTCTTGTCACTCATTCCCTCTGGGAAGATAAGTAATTCAGTATATGTTGTACATGTCTAGCTACGCAAAACATTATCATAGTAGATATATTGTACAAGGCTGCTTATAATTCCCTCCCACTCATCCCACCCCCCACCTGGTCCATTCCTTACATGATCCTGTCCCTCTTCTATAGTGGGTGCTTCCAACCTCCCCTCCCCCCAAGGATGCCCTCCCATCCATCATCCCTCCTCTCATCCCCCTTCCCCCTATTCTGCTGCAGATTGAGATATCCCATTTAGTATGTATGTCATTTTCTCCCTGAACCAAATTCAATGTGAATGTGGTTTTGCCTTTTTAGCCTTCCTTATTCTCCCCCTCCTTTGCAACCACTTCCCCTTGCTTCTTCTACATGGGATAGTTTACCCTACCCTGTCTCTCCCCATCTCCTCTTGCCACTTTCCTCTCTCACCTCATAATTTCATCCCTTGAGTATTCTCCCTTCCCAACAAATTCAGCCTATGCCCTCTATCCATATATAACAGTAACCATATACACACACATTCACATATGTATTCATATGACCACACACCCTTCTTCCATTATTTTCATAGTGAGAAAGATATCATCAGTCACAGTTATTGCTTTTCCATATAGGAATGTAAATAGTTAAGCTTTGATAAGTTCCTTTTGATTTCTTTTCCCTGATTACCTTCTCAGGCATCTCTTGCTTCTTGTGTCTGGATGTCAAATTTTCTATTCAATTCTGGTTTTTTCATCAAGAATGCTCGAAAGTCCTCTATTCCACTGAATGACCATATTTTCCCTGAAACAAAATACTCAGTTTTGCTGGGTAGGCGACCCTTGGGTTCATTCCCAGTTCTTTTGCCCTCTGGAATATCATATTCCATGCCCTTTGATCCCTCAAGCTGCCAGGTCCTGGGCTATTCTGATTGTGTTTCCACAATATTGAAATTGTTTCTTCCTGGCTGCTTGGAGTATTTTCTCCTTGATCTGGGGATTCTGGAACCTGGCTATAATATTCCTGGGAGTTTTCTTTTTGGGATCTTTTTCAGGAGGTGATCGGTGGATTCTTTCAACCTCTATTTTGCCCTCTGGATCTAAAACAACGGGGCAGTTTTCCTTGAAAATTTCTTGAAGGGTGATTTCTAGGTTCTTTCTTTGATCATGGCTTTCAGGTAGTCCAATAATTTTTAAATTGTCTCTCCTGGTTCTATTTTCCAGGTCAGTGGTTTTTCCCATGAGATATTTCACATTGCCTTCTAATCTTTCATTTGTTTGGATCTGCTTAACAGCATTTTGATTTCTCATAAAGTCATTAGCTTCCATTTGCTCCAATCTAACTCTGAAGGAATGAATCTCCTCAGTGAACTTTTGAGATTCTTTTTCCATCTGGCAAATTCTATTTTTTAAGGCATTCTTCTCCTCATTGCCCTTTTGGGCCTCCTTTGCCATTTGAGTCAGTCTATTTTTTAAGGTGTTGTTTTCCTCAGTCAGGCTGTTGACCCTCATTTCATACTTTTCCTGCATCCTTCTCATTTCTCTTTCCAATTTTTCCTTCACTTCTCTTATTTGGTTTTTAAAGTCCTTCTTAAGGTCCTCTATGGCCTGCAACCGCTCATGTTTTCCCCTGGGGCTTTTGGAGCAGGACTTCTGACCTCACAGTCCTTTTCCTGCTCTATGCCCCCGAAATAGGAGTCTAGGGTTGCATTTTTCTGTTTCCTTTGCCTTGGCATGTTGCCACTTAATTGCTTGACTTTTGGGCTTGTTGCCACACTATGGCTTTAAGGCCAGCTAGAGGAATTTTCGTCCCGAATGTGTGTGGGGCAACTTCCGTTTCTGGCAAGCTGTAAACCCACCCACAACTTCCACCCTAGATCACAATTCAGATCCAGGGAGGTTAAAGCAAGAGCGATTACCCCCCAAGACTGATCGCTGGATCTTCCTACAATTTGCAGGCTGGGAGCTGGAGCTGCCTCTGAAAACTATGAAATGGCATGTCTCCTCCGTGGCTTCTAGCCCCCAGGGGAGGGAGCCGACACATTCCCCAAATACAGGTCCCAAAGTCCATAGGACACTAACCTCTTACTTTGTCCTAGGCATGTCTATGTTGATAATTCTGGAGTCGCCACAGCTTCTGGTGTTCTGGGGTTCCTCCAGCTGGCTGCTGGCCCTGCTGCCCTGAGGCTAAAACCTCGGCTCATGCGGACCTGGGCTTGGCTCGGCTCGGCTCCTGCGCTCTGCGCGCTGCCAGGTCACAGACCGCGCTGGTCCTTCCTGCAGGGCTGCTGGGCTGTCCTCAGCGGGAGGTTAGCTTCTCTGTGTCGTTCTGTGGGTGCTGGGGCTCCAGAAGTTGTTCAGAGTCCCCTTTTACATAGTTTTGGGGGAATCTGGGGGCAGAGTGGCTTGGAGGAGCTGTTTCTACTCCTCCATCTTGGCTCTGCCCCAATATTATCTCTTTTAAGCCTCACAACACCTCTGGAAGGCAGGTGCTGTTATCCCCATTTTACAGTGGAGAAAACTGAGGCAAACATTGGTTAAATGACTTGCCCAGGGTCACATAGCTAATAAGGGTCTGAGGCCAGATTTAAACTTGAGTCTTTTGCACTTCAGGCCATCACTCTATTCACTCTAGTCTACCTAGTTGCCTCAGTTGATTGATTGACTGTTAGTTTGTACACCTGGGCCACAACCTTAACCAAAATTATTAGAAAACTGAGAGGGAAAAAATGGAGAAGTAGAGCTTGGATGTCAGTCAGTGAAAATCTAGCCATATACACATGAGAAGCTCTTTGTTGGAGGAGAGTCTTTAAAGTGTATTTTGCATTGTTAAATACATTTTTTGTAATCCATAAACAATAAAGACATGGGATGCTACATTCTCTTTCCCTTAAGTTAGCTTTAACTATAAAGATGTAGTCTCCTATAGAATATTTTTTTATTCTTAAAAATTTATTTTTAGTTTTCTTTTTATTTTTTTTATTTGCTTATTTATTTATTTATTCATTCTTTTTTTTTTAATTAAACAAATGCTTTATTAACTTCTGGTTTACATCATTCATTTCCATCAGATTATGACTTACATTATGAGTTACCCACCACCATGAGTTACATTATGAGTTATCCACCACCCCAGAATAGCAGTCCCACTAGATATCCCCTCATCCAATCTGCTCTCTCCCATATTTTCTCCCATATCCCCTTCGACTTTGCCATTAGGGCAAGGAGAATCTCTGAGCCCCAATGCCTGGACATCTTATGAAACATTTAATTTTAAAACTTCGATTTTCAGATCCATTCCCTTCCTCCCTTGTCACCCACTCCCTCTGAGAAGATAAACAATTCAGTATGTGTTGTACATGTATAGCTATGCAAAACATTACCATAGTAGATATATTGTAAAAGACTGCTTATATTTCCCTCCCACCCATCTCACCTCCCACCTGGTCCATTCCCTACTTTGATCCTGTCCCTCTTTGATAGTGGGCACTTCCAACCTCCCCTCCCCCCAGAATGCCCTCCCCTCCATCATCCCCCTTCTCATCCCCCTTTCCCCTACTCAGGAGAGTGAATGAGGGTAAGATATTCCATTTAGTATGTATGTGATTCTCTCCTTGAGCCAACTTCAATGAGAATATGCTTTTGCCTTTTTGCCTTCCTATTCTTCCCCGCCTCTGCAACTACTTCCCCTTGCCTCTTCTACATGAGATAGTTTACCCTACCCTGTCTCTCTCCATCTCCTCTTGCCACTTTCCTCTCTCACCTCTTGACTTCACCCCTTAAGAATCATCCCTTCCTTGGGGCGGCTAGGCGGTGCAGCGAGCAGAACACCGGCCCCATAGCCAGAAGGACCTGAGCTTGGATCCGGCCCCAGACACCCAACACACAAACAAAAACCCAGCCGTGTGATGCCGGGCAAGTCACCCAACCCCAATTGCCCTCCAAAAGGAAAAAAAGAATCATCCCTTCCCATCAAATTCAACCTATGCCCTCTATCCATGTATACCTGTGAACATATGCCATGTACCCTTCTTCAATTATTTTCATAATGAGAAAGGTTTCATCAAACACAGTTATTGTTTTTCTATGTAAGAATGTAAATAGTCCAACTTTGATAAGTTCCTTTTGATTTCTTTTCCTTGATTACCTTCTCAAGCATCTCTTGCTTCTTGCGTCTAAATGTCAGATTTTCTATTCAACTCTGGTTTTTTCATCAAGAATGCTTGAAAGTCCTCTATTCCACTGAATGACCATATTTCCCCTGAAACAAGATACTCAGTTTTGCTGGGTAGGTGACCCTTGGCTTCAATCCCAGCTCTTTTGCCCTCTGGAATATCATATTCCATGCTCTTTGATCCCTCAGTGTAGAAGCTGCCAGGTCCTGGGCTATTCTGATTGTGTTTCCACAATATTGAAATTGTTTCTTCCTGGCTGCTTGTAGGATTTTCTCCTTGATCTGGGAGTTCTGGAACCTGGCTATAATATTCCTAGGAGTTTTCTTTTTGGGATCTTTTTCAGGAGGTGATCTGTGGATTCTTTCCACCTCTATTTCCCCACTGGGTCTAAAACATCAGGGCAATTTTCCTTGAGAATTTCTTTAAGGATGATTTCTAGGTTCTTTCTTTGATCATGGCTTTCAGGTAGTCCAATAATTTTTAAATTATCTCTCCTGGATCCATTTTCCAAGTCAATGGTTTTTCCCATGAGATATTTCACATTGCCTTCTATTCTTTCATTTGTTTGGATCTGTTTAATAGTATCTTGATTTCTCATAAAGTCACTAGCTTCCATTTGCTCCAGTCTAACTCTGAAGGAATGAATCTCTCAGTGAGCTTTTGAGATTCTTTTTCCATCTGGCAAATTCGACTTTTTAAGGCATTCTTCTCCTCATTACCTTTCTGAGCCTCTTTTGCCATTTGAGTTAGTCTATTTTTTAAGGTGTTATTTTCCTCAGTCAGGCTGCTGACTGTCATTTCATACTTTTCTTACATCTTTTTCATTTCTCTTCCCAAATTTTCCCCCACTTCTCTTATCTGCTTCTTAAGGTCCTCTATGGCCTGTAGCCAGCTTGTATTTTCATTTGGGGCTTTTGGTGCAGGAGTTCTGACCTCAGAGTCCTCCTCCATGCTTTGAGCCTCTTTGCCCCTAAAATAGGAGTCCAATGTTGAACTTTTCTGTTTATTTTGTTTTATTTGCCTAGGCATGTTGTCACTTAATTACTTGATTTTTGGGCTTGTTGCCACAGTAGGCCTCTGCCACCAGACAGGGGAGCTTCCACCCAAAAGTGGGGTCTTCACAACTTCCGCCAGTTGTGTGGCCTCTGTAAAGCCTCCACCCACTCTGGCAAGTTGGATACCCACCCCAAACTTCCCCCCCCAGACCACAATCCAGATCCAGGCAGTTTAAAGCAAGAGGGATTAACCCCCAGATTGATTGCTGGATCTCCCTACATTTCGCAGACCAGGAGCTAGAGCCACTACTGACACTGCAAAATGGCTTCTGTGCAGCTGTTTCTTCAGCAGCTTTTTGCCCCCAGGGGAGCAAGCCACGCATTCCCCAAATATTGGTCCCAAAGTCCATAGGGCACTAACCTCTCACTTTGTCCTAGGCATATCTGTGCTGATAATTCTGGAATCACCACAATTGCTGGTGTTCTGGGGTCTCTCCAGCCGGTTGGAGGCTCGACCACCCTGGGGCTAAAACCCCGGACCTGGTCTCGGCTCTGTGAGCTGTGCTGTCGGTTCCCAGAGGGCTGTGCTGCCTGCTCTCAGAGCACTGTGCTGGCCGCTCCCTGCAGGGCTACTGTGCTGTTCTCAGCAGGAGGTTAGCTTCTCTGTGCCTTTCTGTGGGTGCTGGGGCTCCAGAGTTGTTTGGAGTCCCCTTTCACATTGTTTGATATTTGTGTGTTATGACCCACTTTTAAAAACGTCCTTTTAGGTCTTTTTGACTGACTAATCTACTTCATTTGCCTTCCTGAGTCTAGCTAAAGAGTTTTCTATTTTTAGTTTTCAATATTCACTTCCATAAGATTTTGAGTTCCAAATTTTCTCCCCCTTTCCTTCCCCCTTCCCAAGATGGCATGCATACTTACATAGGCTATACATATACATTCATATTAAACATTTCATGCTAGTCATGTTGTAAAGAAGAATTAGAACCAATGGGAGAAACCATGAGAAAAAAGAAACCAAAACCAAAACAAAACAAAAAAGCAAAAACCCAAACCCAAACAAATAGAGAGAGAGAGAGAGAGAGCGAGAGAGAGAGCGAGAGAGCGAGCAAATCGTATGCTTCGATCTGCATTTCCCATTGTGAGTCTTTTGGAGTTGTCTTAGATCCTTGCATTGCTGAGAAGACCTAAGTCTATCAGAGTTAGTCATTGCACAATGTTGATGTTAGAATATAATTTTTAAAAGCCTACTTAATCCTTTCTCAATGGATATTTTTGATACATGTGCAGATCACTTCCATAAAGATTCTGCGGAGATGAGAATGTAGTCTTGTGGACGAGTACTTATTGATATTATCTTGATTGCTTTTTGAAGTGGGTAATATTGTCTGTGATTTTCCCATTTAAAAATGGCTTCCTATTCCCTGAAAATATTGTTAAACAATATTCGAATGCTTTCAAAATTGAGTCACCCCCAGAACAGATTTCCTCAGCAGGTACTTAGTCTGATCTAGTTATTCTTCCCAATTTCATCTTCTTAAGTACTATTTCTATTTCTTCACATAATAAATTGGGAATACATATACTAGGGTCCAATGTTCTATTTTGACAGGTATTGAAAATTAATCATTATAGAAACACAGAAAAGTCTGTTTCATTTTTTCTCTATTGTTGTTCTCCTATCAGTTTCATCTATGAATAATCCTAGGATGATATGGCTTAGTACATTCACATTAAGTTTTCCATAGTCTTACTTTTTCTCCACTGATTTTTCCTGATTCGTGGGGTACTACTGTTTGTAATCTTCCACCATACTTCTTTTCCAGAAATGTTTTTTATTTCATATAAATGAGTGTATATTATGAACTGGCATTACTCTTAGCTCCCATGTCTCTTAGGGAAATCAAGTTTTTGTTGACTGGGGAGGATTTTGGACTATATTGGCTTCCTTACTGTGGTGACTTCTATGTATTACCAGTAAAACTTTTTTCAGAAGATGGTGTTAATCAAGGGTTCTCTGGTTTTTTTTTTCACTTCCCATTTTTCAATTTCAATAGCTTCTTTGAATGTTAGGTTGAAGCTGCTGAAGCTTTCTTCTCATCAATATCTTTTTAATTTTATGTGAATTTTGACCTTTTCTCTGACTAGTTGATGATCTTACTGCACACAGATGGCTGGTTCTGATATGACTCCCATTTCAGTGCTTGTTTTTTTCCTGTCTGTTAAGATACAGTTTAATTTTTTATGATGTTTGGTGTTCTCCATGTTCTTTTCAACTTTATTTTTTAAGAAAATATTCATTTAATATGGATGTTAGCAAGGAAGCAAGCATTCATTAAGCACTTACTATATGCAAGGCACTGGGATAATTTCTGGTCACACAAAAAACAGTAGACCAAAAAGCCTCTGCCCACAAGGAGCTCATATTCTAATGGGGGGAAGACAACACACAAAAGGGAAGGATTGGGGTGGGAACAGAGAACTAAGGTACCCACATAGAAGTGTGATTTTGAAGTCTAGGAAATTAGGAAGGAGGAAAATGAAGGCAGGCTAGTCTGGGTCTTGTCACAAAAAGAAGACTCCAGGAAAAACTCACCAATGGGAGAAGAGAGGCAGGCCTAGAGGAGAGATATTCCAGTGTGTACAGAGCATAGGGGTGGTAGGATGTTCTAGGTTGAGAATGCCCCAGATTGAGAGAAATTCCAATGTAAGACAGTAAAAGAGGCATGATTCTGAAATCTAGAATGTTAGGAACAGGCCTAGGAAGGGAATGGTAGGCTCCTGAATGGTCTACAAACCATGTCTTTTATTGATTAAACCTAAATCATATTTTCTTACTAACATTTGGTTTTTGCCATCATCTCCCATGTATACTTTTTCATTCATTTTCTTTCTTTTTTATTCAAATGCTTTATTAACTTCTGGTTTACATTATTCATTTCCTCCAGATTTTGAGTTACAATTTTTTCCCCATTTTTTCCCTACCCTCCCACCCCAGAATAGCATTCCCACAGGATATCCCCTCATCCCATCTGCTGTCTTCCATATCTTCTCCCATACCGTCTTCAACTTTTTCAGTAGGGCAAGGTGAATCTCTGTGCCCCAATGCCTGTATATCTTATTTCCCTATTATATGCAAATAGTATTAACAATAGTATTTATATATTTTTGAACATTTGATTTTAAAACTTTGAATTCCAGATTCATTCCCTTCCTCCCTTGTCACCCACCCTTACTGGGAAGACAAGCAATTCAGTATATGTTGTACATGTGTAGCTAGGCAAAACATTACCATAGTAGATATATTGTGAAAGACTGACTCTATTTCCCTCCCTCCTATCCCATCTCCCACTTGGTCTATTCCCTACTTTGATCCTATTCCTTTTCAAAAGTGGGTGCTTCCAACTTCCCTCCCCCTCTTCCCTCCTGCCTTCCCTTCCATTATCCCCCTTTCATCCCCTACCCCCTACTCTCCTGTAGGGTGATATATCCTATTCCTTGACATTTCAGTGACAATCCCATGTCATTCTCTCCCTGATCCAAATTCAATGAGAGTAAGGTTTTGCCTTTTTGCCTTCCTGTTCTTCCCCTCCCTCGTAACCATTTTCCCTTGCCTCTTCTATATGAGATAGTTTACCCCATTCTGTATCTTCCCATTTCCTCTCATTGTATTCCTCTCTCACCTCTTAATTTCACCTAAGTATCATCCCTTCCTATTAAATTCGACCTGTGCCCTCTATCTATGTATACCTGAAAACATATATACACACATTCACATATGTATTCATATGCTCATATACCCTTCTTCAACTATTTTCATACTGAGAAAAGTTTCATCAGTTACAGTTATTATTTTTCCATGTAGGAATGTAAATAGTTCAACTTTGATAAGTTCATTATGATTTCTTTTCTGTGTTTACCTTCTCAAGCATCTCTTGCTTCTTGTATCTGAATGTCAAATTTTCTATTCAATTCTGGTTTTTTCATCAAGAATGCTTGAAAGTCCTCTATTCCACTGAATGACCATATTTTCCCCTGAAACATGACACTCAGTTTTGCTGGGTAGATGATTATTGGTTTTAATCCCAGGTCCTTTGCCCTCCAGAATATCATATTCCAAGCCCTTTGATCCCTCAGGGTAGAAGCTGCCAGATACTGTGCTATCCTGATTGCATTTCCACAGTATTCAAAATTGTTTCTTCCTGGCTGCTTGTAATATTTTCTCCTTGATCTGGGAATTCTGGAACCTGGCTATAATATTCCTAGGAGTTTTCTTTTTGGGATCTCTTTCAGGAGGTGATGCGTGGATTCTTTCAACCTCTATTTTGCCCTCTGGTTCTAAAACATCAGGGCAATTTTCTTTGAAAATTTCTTGAAGGATGGTTTATAGATTCTTTCTTTGATTATGGTTTTTAGGTAGTTCCAAAAGTTTTTTTTCTGTTTTGTTTTTTTTTTATTTTCAAATTTCCTTTACTTCCCTCCCCCCTCCCCACACGACAGCATATAGTCCAGTATATGATCTGCAAATGCATTCATATTAGACATTATTCCAATTACAAAGGCGTATTGTACTAGGTGGGATGAAAGATGGTAAGGAAGAAATAAAGCCAAACAATGAAAAGAACAAGATCATTTAGTTTGCTTCCATCAGGATTTAGGTTCAGTTCTTTCTAGTTATATCTCTGGATGGCGCTTTTCTCACTTTCTTGAGTCTTTCGGGATTAACTTATATCACTGCATTGCTGAAAAGAGTCCAGTCTGTCATAGTTGGTCATCACAGATATGGTATGTCTGTGATTGTATACAGATTTCTTCTGATTCTACTCTTCTCGCTCAGCATCAGTTTGTATAAGTCTCTCCAGGTAATTATGAAATCCGTCACCTCTTCATTTCTTATAGCACAATAATATTCCATTACATTCATATATCACAACTTGTTTAGCCATTCCCCAATTGGTGGGCACCCCTTCAGTTTCCAATTCTTTGCAACCACAAAAAGGGCTGCTAAAAATATTTTTGTACATATGGGTCTTCCTCCCACTTCTATGATCTCTTTGGGATATAACCCTAGAAGTGGTATGGCTGGGTCAAAGGGTATGAAATTATTTATAATCCTTTGGGCATAATTCCAGATTGCTCTCCAGAATGGTTGGATAAGTTCACAACTCCACCAGCAATGTATTAGTGTTCCAATTTGTCCACATCCTCTCCAGCATTTGTCACTTTCTTGCTTTTTCATCTTAGCCAATCTGACTGGAGGGATGTGGTATCTCAAAGTTGTTTTGATTTGCATTTCTCTAATTAATAGTGATTTAGAGCATTTCTTCATATGCTTATAGATATCTTTAATTTCTTTCTCTGAAAATTTCCTGTTCATATCCTTTGACCACTTATCAATTGGGGAATGACTTGTATTCATATAGATTTTAGAGATGAGTCTATAAATTTTAGAGATGAGTCCTTTATCAGAGACACAAGTTGTAAAAATGCTATAAATTTTAGAGATGAGTCCTTTATCAGAGACACAAGTTGTAAAAATTCTTTCCCAATTTCCCACCTCCCTCTTGATCTTGGTTACATTGGCTTTGTTTGTGCAGAAGCTTTTCAATTTAATGTAATCAAAATTATCCATTTTGCATTTTATAATGCTCTCTAATTCTTGTTTGGTCCTAAAGTCTTCCCCTCCACAGATCTGGCAGGTAAACTATTCCTTGCTTTCCCAAATTGCTTACAGTATCATCCTTTACACCTAGATCATGCACCCATTTGGACTTGATTTTGGTATATGATGTTAGATAATGGTCTATGCCCAGTTTCTGCCATACTGTATTCCAGTTTTCCCAGCAGTTTTTGTCAAATAGTGCATTCTTATCCCCAAAACTGGGGTCTTTGGGTTTATCGAACAATAGATTGCTATATTCATTAACTGCTGGGTCTCCTGCACATAATCTATTCCATTGATCCAAAACTCTACACCTCTGCCAGTACCAAGCAGTTTTGATGACTGCTGCTGTATAATACAGATTAAGATCTGGCATAGCTAGTCCACCTTCCCTAACATTTCTTTTCATTAATTCCCTTGATATTCTAGACCATTTGTTTTCCCAAATAAATTTTGTTATTATTTTGTCTAACCAAAATTTTTTAAATTATCTTTCCTGCATCTATTTTCCAGGTCAGTGGTTTTTCCCATGAGATATTTCACATTGCCTTCTATTCTTTCATTTGTTTGGATCTGCTTAATAGCATCTTGATTTCTCATAAAGTCACTAGCTTCCATTTGCTCCAGTCTAATTCTGAAGGAATGATTCTCCTCAGTGAGCTTTTGAGATTCTTTTTCCATTGGGCAAATTCAGCTTTTTAAGGCATTCTTCTCCTCATTGCCTTTTTGAGCCTCTTTTGCCATTTGAGTTAGTTTATTTTTTAAGGTGTTATTTTCCTCAGTCAGGTTGTTGACTCTCATTTCATACTTTTCTTGCATCTTTCTCATTTCTCTTCCCAATTTTTCCTCCACTTCTCTTATCTGCTTCTTAAGGTCCTCTATGGCCTGTAGCCAGCTTGTATTTTCATTTGGGGCTCTTGGTGAAGGAGTTCTGACCTCCCAGCTCTCCTTCTGCTCCATGCTTCAATCCTCTTTGCCCCCCAAATAAGAGTCTAATGTTGAATTTTTCTGTTTATTTTGTTTCCTTTGCCTAGGCATGTTGCCACTCAATTACTTGACTTTTGGGCTTGTTGCCACAGTAGCACTCTGTCACCAGCCAGGGGAGCTTCCATCCCAAACGCTGGGGTTTTCTCTGCTGCTGGAGATATTAGTTGGATGCCCTCTGTGAAGCCTCCACACACTCTGGCAAGCTGGTCACACACTCCAAGACCTCCACCCCAGACCACAATCCAGATCCAAGAAGGTTAAAGCAAGAGCGATTACACCCCCCCCCCCCCAGACTGAGGGATTACTCTCCTCCCCAGACTGATTGCCTACTCTCCCTCCAGTCCACAGGAAAGTAGCTGAAGATGCTACGTTGTGGGCTGTGCCACAGGGCTACTCAGTGGCTTCTCACCCCCAGGGAAAGAGGCTGACACACTCTCCCCACTAGTCCCAAAGTCCATAGGGCACTGACCTCTTACTTTGTCCATGGCATCTATGTGTTGGTAATTCTGGAAACTCCACAGCTGCTGGTGTTCCACTCCCTCAAGCAGGCTGCTGGTCTGGCTGCCCTTGGGCTAAAACCTCTGATTTACACGGGCCTGTGATTGGCTCCCAGAGTGCTGCACTGGCCACTCCCTGGTGGGCTGCCCGGCTGTCCTCAGTGGGAGGTTAGCTTCTCTGTGTCATTTTATGGGTTGTGTAGCTCCTGAGTTTGTTCAGAGTCCCCTTTTGCATAAATTTGGAAGTGGTGGGAGCCGGAGCTGTGTGGAAATGCTGTTTCTACTCCGCCATCTTGACTCTGCCCCTTTTTCATTCATTTTCAAACTAAGTTTGGAAGATCCTGTCTAGTTCAAAAAATTTCTCTACCTCTGCATTTTCTGCAGCAAATGTTGGCACATAAGTTACAACTATCTTCATTTAGTCTTTTTGTTTATATTCATCACGATCCCCTTCAAGTTTTTATGACCAAGTATTTAATGAAATCAGCTACCCAACTTCTTCAATTATCCTTTCAAAACAGCCTTCCATTTACCACCACTTCCTTTTGTCCTGTGTTTACTTTTACCATGGGCATGTCAGAATTAATGTGAGCCAGTTTTCCCAGTTATTCTATGAATATCACTTTGTTGGTCCATGAACAGCGATCTGATAGTCAGAGTTCCCAGAGTTGAATTAGTTAACTTATAACTCCATGATTCTTAGAACCATCTGCTCCTCTTTCCATCACCTTACCTCCACTACCACAGAAGTTGAAGACAACCACACAGAAGAAAACCATTTCAAAACTTTTCTTTTTAAAGTTTTCCATGGCCAAATAATTCTACCCTTATGTATCATTAAAATCCTAATCCTAGAAGCTTTATAAGGCGTGTGTATTTGGGGGAGGGTCAGGGTGAGGGTGGGTTGGTTGGGGTTGGGAATTGAAGAATGTTTGGCTATTAAGCTTACTTCTGGATGCCATATAATAGAGTCCTTATTTGGCAAACTGGAGCATGTCCAAAATAAGATGGCTAGTAAATTTATGTTTAGAAATGGTGTCATTTAGGGATTAGCTAAAGGAAAGAGGAATGGCTGCCCTGGTGAAGAGAAGTCTTAGTAAACAGTCATTAAATTAAAATCTTTTTTTTTTTTTTTTGCTTTTTTGTTTCTGGAGGGGGGAAGGTAGGGCAATTGGGGTTAAGTGGCTTGCCCAAGGTCACACAGCTAGTTTTTTAATGTTAAGTGTCTGAGGCCATATTTGAACTCAGGTCCTCCTGATTCTAGGCCAGTGCTCTATTCACTGTGCCACCTAGCCTCCCCAAATTCAAATCTTTTGAGGGCTGTCAAGTGGAAGAGCAAGAAGACTGTGTTGCTCTAGAAGACTAAAGTTAAAAGTATATGATCTTCAGCTCAAAAATAGTGGCATTCAAATAATTAGAGCTCGACAAGAATTTTTATGAGCCAGTGAGCTCCCTCTTCACCAGAAATGTTGAAGCAGAGCTTGTTATGAATACTATAGAGATTCCCTCCCACAGTGGGTGGCAGATTTGAGTAGGTAACTTCTCAGGTCTCTGCTGATTCTGATATGCTACAGTTTCTAAGCGTTTATCAGTTTAATATACTATGATTCTGGATAATATTTTCCATAATATTATTTTTAACTTTTCTACAAAACAGTCTAGACCAGCAGTTTTCAAACTTTTTGATCTCAAAACCCCTTTACACTCTTGAAATGTATTGAGGACTCCCCAAAACATTTTGTTTATGTGGATCTATTGGTATTTATTGTACTAGACATAAAACATCTTGGGATTATTATTAAAATAGTTTTGACATCACAGACCCCTTGAGTCTTAGGAACCTCCAGGGGCTCCCAGATCCCACTTTGAGAACCACTGGTCTAGATTATTTTCTTGGTGCTCCTCTCAGTCACATGACCTGGTCTCACTTCAGGTTGTATCCCCTCAAGAAAAGGGCTTAGCCCACTTAGCTTGAAACCTTGACCTCCCAATTGAGAGCAGTCCCATTGTCAAGGCTTGTAGGACACACTCTTGGGTAGATTGTCACTGCTTACTTACCATTTACTGAGCAGTGGTCTCAGTGCACTCACTGACAGTGATTGCACTGAGAAATAGGAATTGGTTTGTGTAAGTCTCCAGAAAGCTTTTCAAAGATGTTCCACTCACTAGTCTTCTCTCCACTATAGTGGCATGTAGGACATGGGAGCAGAAGAACCATTTAAAGGTGTTCAAAATGACAACAGGGAGTAATTAAAGAAGGGAATAACTTTTCCAAAGAAATGGAGAAAGTGCTTCTCTCCTGTCAATCTCTTTAGTGTTTACAACTGGGTTTGCCCCTTTAGCAGGGCTCACTGTATACATCTGGCCCTGAAAATTGGCAGAGACAGGAACAGGGACAAATAGAAGGCCTGGATCTTTATAAAAAGATGTCCAAAGGCTCACACTAAACCCAAGAAGCTAGTCACTCTGTAAATTGAATGAAATTTATTGTAGAGAATACTCCAAATAACCAAAGATACCAGAATGCAAATGCAATGTAGTTAGCCAGGAATGCAATCCAATTTAGCAAATATTTATTGAGCACTCACTGCCAGCCATATCAGCCCAGTGCCAGGCATTGTGGAAAAAATGGAAGTATATGAGAGTTGGCCTTTGCCCTCAGGAAACTTATTAGGGAAGTAAAACACAATTAGGTCAAATAATAAATAGCTAATCTACCCCACCCCATCCCCTTAAGTTGCTATTTAAATGTCAAAATAAATTGTATAGACAAGAAATATTATAGGAAATCAAAGACGGGAAATGTCCCTAGGCATTGCTATAATGGTCTTGGAAGGCTTCATGGAAGAGGCAGAGCTCAAGCTGGGTGCTGGAGAATGGACAGTATTTGAATGGGATAAAAACTTCTCAAGGGATGGTAGTGGGAGCCAGGTACAGAAAGCAGTGCCTCCTCTTGGATTCACTGATTCTAATGTTTGGAAGGGACCCCACAAGGTATCTAGTTTAACTTATACCCTATCAAGAGTGCCCTCTACAGCATCATGGCTATGTGGCCATTTAGCCTTTGCTTAAAGGCCTCCATTGATGAAGGATCCCTCTGATGTTTTGACTTCGGGCAAGTCACTTGACTTGTCTGAGCCCCACTGTTCTCATCTATAAAATGAGGCAGTAGAGTAGCTTCTGAGATCCCTTCCAGCTCCACACCCCTGAGTTTATGAACCACTCAGGCCCTCCTGGGGCAGCCCATTCCACTTTGGGGTGGCTTCAATTCTTGGATGATTTTTCTTACAAGAAAGGGAAATTGGCAGCTTCTGGCTATTGTTTCCTGTTTTGCCCCTGGAGGCCAAGCAGAATCTATTCCACATGACAATACTTTAAATTCTTGAAGAATGTCAATACTTCCCTTTCCTAGGGTTTTCTTCTCCAGGAGAACCGCCAACCCCATCCCCCCCCCCCCCATCCTTACTGGATTCCCATATAGCATAGCCTCCGTTGTCCCGGTCACCTCACTCTGGGCTTTCTACAATGTCTCAATGTCAGCACTTCCTTGGTTCTGAACTTTATACTTGTTAGTATGCTCTAAAGTCAAGTTAGATTTTTTTGGCTGCCAGAAAAAAGCAAATTAACTTTTTCATGAGAAAATTTCATCTAAGATCTCCCAGCCTATATTCAGGCAGCTAAATGTATGGTTGGGACTTGGCTTTTATCCCTCTTACATTCCATCTTATTAAATCTGATTGTTTACTGTTGCATGATTAAGTCTATTGTTTTTGCTGAATGTTCTTCAAAAAGAGGGCTGTGAATTGGCCTCAAGAGGTGTTTGATCAACCAGGGAGGAGTGGGAAGGTGGGCCACATCACACCCTCCCCTCTATAGCCAATAGTGAGACTTGTCTCCAAGTCAATCACATCTATCCTTACCCTCTAACATCCCCTAACTTCATCTCTTTCCCTTGTATCAAATCCTAAACTTCCCATTTCTGTGCCAGGATTGGCCCTCAGGGCAATTATAATCTAAGTGCTTCCCAGGTACTTCCTCCACTATCTTTTCAAGTGCCATTTGGAAAAGTCCCCTCTCCCCAGTTTATCAGTCCCTTGATCCTTAGGTCTCCTTATGGCTTTAGCAAGTGCCACTTAGAAGTCTGTCAGAGTAGACCCCAAAAGAGTAAATATGTACATATATGTATATATATATATATATTGTTATTGTTCAGTTCAGTTGTGTCTGACTCTATGTGACTACATAGACTTTGTCTAGGGGGTTTTCTCAGCAAAGAAATTGGAGTAGTTTGCTATTTCCTTCTCCAATGTGTCCCCATTTTACAGATGAGGAACTGAGGCAAACACTTGCTAAGTGACTTGCCTAGGGTCACACAGTAAATGACAGACCAGATTTGAATTCCTTACTCCAGTCTCTATCCATAGGATCACCTGGCTACCTTGTGTGTGTGTGTAAATTAAAGTAGCACAGGACAGCAAAGAAAGACAAATACATAGATTGGAACAGTGTCCAGCACTTTTCTTCCCTCCGTTGAGTGCTTCTCTCATTTTCAAAGGGTCTCCCCACTCCTTCAGCAACTGAAATTTTTTTTATTCTGACACAAATTCAGGCGAGTTGGCTCTGATTCTAACAACTCGCATGGTTAAGTTATTGTTGTTTTAATTCCTCAAACTTTCATTGGTGGAGTAGATAAGTAAGTCTGCTGGTGTCCTGTTTTGTCCTGGTGCTCCCTCTGGGCTGGCTGCCCAAGCCCGGCTTTCCTGGTGCAGGCATTCAGCCAAGGTCATATGTCCATGCTCATCAGAATGGAGGAGATGATCACATCTGGAATTTACACAGGATACCATTCAATAAGGCAGATTCAGCTTCCAATGTAATCACATTCTCCAGAGCCTCCCACTCTTTCAAGTAGAATAAAGATGTTACTAGGAGAGTGAATATAATGAGATTAAACATAGTGGGGAGCAAGGTAAGTGGCCTTGCCTCAGAGAGATTCCTGAAGCAAAGGCGCCTATAATGAAGACAGGACATGTATTAAGACCCCCATCCTGCTGCATTTCCATAACAACTAGACCAAGTGAATTCTACAGATGCAAGGGCAAGACCTCATAGCCAGTCTCACTGGCCCCCTGCTAGCAGCCTGGTATAGAAAACTGAGAAACAGCCCAGCTCATGGAAATCTTTTACCAGTCAGTCCTTTTGCCAGGCCAGCCAACTGATACTTCATAGGGAATAAAATCCAGAAAGCCCACATTTTGTACCGAAACTTATGACCCCCTAGCTGCTTGCTGTTTGAAGGTTTACCTGATGCTAGAGTGTTTGTCTCTTTCCTTTGAAGGGTCCCTGTATTCCACCTATTTTTCTCAGTCTGTTTGTTCAGCACAAATGAAAGGGATGGAATTCAGACTCAAGCAGTCAACCCAAAGGTTGCCCCAAATAGACCCGTTATTCAGTAAGCCCGTCAATAAGCATTTATTAAGTGCCTACTATGTGCCAGGCCCTGTGCTAAATGTTGGGAAGAAGAAAGGCAAAGGACAGTTCCTGCTCTTGAGCTCATGACATAATGAACTCATGCCCTTACTGCATTATAATTTGCATAGTAGTTATTCGTGTACAACTTCTACTAAATCATAAATTCCTTGATGGTAGGAAAGGAGCCTTCACTTTCTTTGTATTCCCTGCAACCCCTAGCCTCCCCCCCAAATAATTTATTTGCTGAATAAATAAATGAGTATTTGAATGAATGAAGAATTTTTCCAAGCAGGTTTTGGAATGGATAGCATTGTAGGCTGGTACTGAGGGGTGGCTGGGAGAGTTGGCAACCCCCTGTGTAAGCTGGATCTGAGAAAGGGCTTTAATTCCTAACTTGAAGTCAATGGGCCTGCCCTGGGACATAAAGGGTGCTATTTCCTGGTAACCATGAGTCCCCTAGAAAGATTGGCTGCCTTTCCCAAAGTGAAACCCCAGTTCCCTGGACGTAAGGGGACTTCAGCCTGCCACTCAGGAGACTGTTTGCTACATCCACAGAGGAGCATGTACTTAAGAAAAGAGCATATTTTAACTTACAGAAACAACTGCCAAAAAAGGTTTTCACCTCCACTGGGCTTTTGTAGCTTCTGCTTGCAAGCATTGGCTCTGCAATGATGCAAATGACAGTCAAAGGGTCAGCTAGGTGGCACAGTGAATAGAGTGTCAGGAAAACCTGAGGTCAAATTCAGTTTCAATCCCAGACACTTGTGTGACCTTGGGCAAGTCACTTCACCTTGTTTGTCTCAGTTTCCTTATCTGTAAAATGAGCTGGAGAAGAAAATGGCAAAACCACTCTAGTATCTTTGCCAAGAAAACCGAAAATGGGTTCACAAAGAGTGAGATATGACTGAAAAAAAAAGAACTTAACAGCAACAAGATAATCACCAGCTGAGGTAGAGGAAGAAACTTATGTGGGCCAGCCAATCATGTATTCTTAAACACACACACACACACACACACACACACACACACAGAGTAAAGGTGCCTCAGTCTTTACTAATTGAAGTTGAATTAGGACAAAAATCCAATTTGTCCCCACAAGGCAAAGCACATAGAGGAATGAAGGAAATCAGTTTATAGAACAATAAGAAAGGCAATGTGACATCGTAGGGTCAACCTAGGAGTCAGGAAAACCAGGGTTCAAGACCAGACACTGACACTTGTACTGGTTGTGTGACTCTTGGCAAGTCACTTAACATCTTAAGTGGCCCAGGTAAATCCTTATAGGTTGTAGGAAAAGATTTCCCTTAGCAGACCATAATAATAATAGCTGATATGATATGAAATGATATGATATATGAATTGACATAATGTGATATGAGGTGATATGATATGATATAATATGATACAATATGATACGGTACAATACGATATAATACAATATCATGCGATATGATACAATGTAATGCAATGTAATATGCTATGCTATACTATACTATAATATAATACAGTACAATACAACATAATAGAACACAACAACATAACATAACAATACATTATAATATTATAATTATAATATAATATAAATAAATTATAATGCAATATAATATGTAAAAATAATATATTATATAATTATATATCATACATATGATATATCATTATAAAACTTTGAAGTTTGTAAAGCTTACCTTTCAATAGCCCTGTGAAGTATGTACTACAGGTATTATTGTCTTCATTTCCTAAATGAAGAAACTGAGACTCAGGAACATTACATGATTTGTCTAAGGTCTCATTTCTCAGAAGTGTCAAAGGCAGGCTTGGAGCCCAGCCTTTCCTTCTTCCAGGCCCAGTGTGCTAATGACTGCTCTGCCTAGCCTAAAGCACAGTTTCTCCTTTTTTTGTGATCCCCTTCTACGTGTATCTGTTCATTCACATGGGGCCATCTTCAGTTGTCCTGATCTATATCTTGCCACTGGATCCAGATGGCTCTTGAGGAGAGAGTGTGGCTGGTGTCTATGCACAGCCCTCCCTCACTTAAATCTAATTCACTTGCAAGGCATGGCATAACCTCCCTGATGTCACTGGTCCTCTTCCAGAACAAAGGACAAACAACAGTCATTCATATGTGTCTATGACAGTGCTACAAAAAAAAAATAAAAAGTTTCCAGAGGAAGAAGATACCAAGAGAAGATAGCAGGAAATCCTGTTCTCTTCTATGATTCTGCTTTTTTCCCAATGTTTTTACTTTATCAGTATTACATTTTGTGTGTAATTAACAGCACAATTTCCATTAAAATGGATGAGCATTTACTAATCACCTCTTCGTTGCCAACCACTGTTCATGGAAGGTGGTAAGATCCTATTGCCTTTAGAAATCCTAGGAACCCTCATCTCCCCTCTTCCTTTTCCTTGAATCAGAAACAAATCTGTCCCTCTGAATTCTCATACCATTCTGTTCATTATGTGCTTATACCATTAATATATCCTGGTTTTTATTATATTTGTTTGTGTTCATGCTTTACTTCCCCTACTATACTACAGGCTTCATGTGAGCATCAAACATATTCAAAGAAAAAAAAAACAATCCAAGAAACAAAGCAACTGCGGGCCCAGTGATGCATGGAGCCATCTATGAAAGCAGCCACATTGTGGTTTGTTATTTCCTGCAGGCAAAATCTTGGAAATGTCAGAGACTTACTTGGAGGTGTGACCATAGGGAATGCCACTGTCTAGTCAGATGCAGAAGCCTTTAATTTGTGTCCTATAGAGCGTATCTAATTGGGGAATAATGAGATATAGCTAAGAAACTTATTTTAGGCTTTCTTCTTATTTACCAGTTACTAATCTGTATCCAGTAAGACTTTCCTTAAGAATTCTCTACCTGGTGAGAAGATGGTATAGAAAGCTGCAAAACAGTCCTCAGAAGTAGGGCTAGGCCCAGGCTAGGAGGGGAAGATCTGAGATCTAGTCTGAATATTCCAGCTTTACTTGCCCCATCTACACAAGGAAAGTCTAGTTTATTTTCAAATTTTTTTTTAATGTTCTGGACCCTTTTGGCATACTGGTGAGGTCTATTTTTTTCAGAATAATATCTTTGTGTTTAAGCTATAATGTCTCTTAATAATATATAAATTGAAATATATAGAATTGCAAAAGAAATCAAATATACTGAAATATAGTTATCAGTTTAGAAAGAAAATTACAGACCTCTAGGTTAAGACCCTTGAAATAGTTGTATTTTGGAAATGTTTTGCATGACTGCATATGTATAACCTATACAAAATTGCTCTCTTTTTCAATGGGGGAAGGGGAGGGAGGGATTTGGAACTCAAAAATTAAAAAAATTTAAAATTGTTTTTACATGTAATTGGGGGAAATTGTATACACACATATACATACATGTATATGTATACACACATGTATACACACATATACACATACGTGTATATATGTACCCTCACACACACATATATGAATAAATAAATGTTATTCTCTGCCCTGCTCAGTAAACTCTGGTGGCTTCCTATTAACTCTAATACAAAACTCTCTAGACCCTAGCCCCTTTTACCTTCCAGTCTTCTTATATGTTGCTTTCCTCTACACATATGGCCTACTTCCCATGTCTCACACAGGTGCTCCAAAGCACTTGCGGTGGCTGTGGCTGGAATGCTCTCCCTTCTTAGATCTGCCTTTTGTAGTCTTTGGTTTCCTGTAAAACACCTCAAGGACCACTTTCTGAAAGAGGTGTCCTCAATACAAAGTACTTTCCCATTTAGTATTACCTTGCATTTATTTTGTTTGCTTCTTATTTATGCCTAGATATGGACATATTATCTGCCCTGTTGAAATATAAACTCTTTAAAAGCAGACACTGCTTCACTTTGGTCTTCATAACCTTAGTTATGGCAATCAGTCAACTCTTAAAATTTTTTTATTTTATTTTTAATTTATGGAATAAAACAAGCATTTCCATAACACAGTATAATAAAAAAGATTATTGCACATGAAACTGCACATCTATTATATACTACTTGCTATTCTTTGAAAATGTATAATAAAGTTATCCTGTAAATTTCTTTTTTTTTCTTCCCTCCCCCTGCCTGCTGTCCTAGAGATGGCTACCACTAGAAAAAAAATATGTATGTATGTTTATGTTTAATATTAAATCATTCTATTTATACTTCTATTTGTCAGTTCTTTCTGTAAATGAAGATTGTATCTTCCTCTATAGGTCCTTTGTAATTAATTTGGGTATTTATAACAGTCAAAATGACTTATTCATCAAAGTTGTTCTTAAAATAATATTGCTCTTATTGTATACAGTGTCCTCTTGGTTCTGTTTATTTTGCTCCTCATTAGTTTGTACAAGTCTATCCATGTTTTTCTAAAATCAAGTTCATTATTTCTTATTCCACCATATTTTAAAAGCACTTACTATGTGCCTGACCCTGTGCTAACTGCCAAAGAAAGAGAAAACAAAAGCCATCTTTACCCTCAAGCAACTTACAAACTAATGGGGGAGAAAATATGTAAAGAAATAGGTGCTTTCAGGGGCGGCTAGGTGGTGCAGTGAATAGAGCACCGGCCCTGGAATCAGAAGGACCTGAGTTCGGGGCCGGCCTCCGACACTTAATCCATACAAACAAAAACCTAGCCGTGTAACCTTGGGCAAGTTACTTAACCCCAATTGCCCTAAAGGGGCGGCTAGGTGGCGTAGTGAGTAAGAGCACCGGCCTCGGAGTTTGGATGACCCGAGATCAGATCCGGCCTCAGAAAATGAGCACCCACGCATAAATAATGACTAGCCGTGTAACCTTGAGCAAGTTACTTAACCCCAATTGCTTTAAAAAAAAAAAAAAAAGAAATAGGTGCTTTCAAGAAAATGTCAAATAGAAGAAATGTAAGAAATGTAGAAACAAAGGCTCGAGCAGTTGGAAAAACCAGGAAGACCTCCTGTAGAAGGTCAGGTTAGAGCTGAATCTTGAAAGAAGCTAGAGATGTTAGGAGGCAGAGGGGAAGGAGAGGATCCCAGGTATAGGTGCAAAGAAAAGGCAAAGAAATAAGAGATTGAGATATCCTACTTGAGGAATAGGAAGTGACCCAGCACCGCTGAAAGCTACAGTGTGTGGATATATATGCTCTCTAATTCTTGCTTGGTCCTAAAGTCTTCCCCTCTCCACAGATCTGTCAGCTAAACTATTCCTTGCTTTCCCAAATTGCTTACAGTATCATCCTTTACACCTAGATCATGTACCCATTTGGACTTGATTTTGGTATATGGTGTTAGATAATGGTCTATGCCCAGTTTCTGCCATACTGTATTCCAGTTTTCCCAGCAGTTTTTGTCAAACAGTGCATTCTTATCCCAAAAACTGGGGTCTTTGGGTTTATCGAACAATAGATTACTATATTCATTAACTGCTGGGTCTCCTGTGCCTAATCTATTTCATTGATCCACTACTCTACACCTCTGCCAGTACTAAGCAGTTTTGATGACTGCTGCTGTATAATACAGATTAAGATCTGCATAGCTAGTCCACCTTCCCTAGCATTTCTTTTCATTAATTCCCTTGATATTCTAGACCGTTTGTTTTTCCAAATAAATTTTGTTATTATTTTGTCTAACTCTAGAAAGTAGTTTTTTGGTAAATTGATTGGTATGGCACTAAATATATAGTTTAGTTTGGGTAAAATTGACATTTTTATTATATTAGCTCGACCCAGCCACGAGCAATTGATATTTTTCCAACTATTTAGATCTGCTTTTATTTGTGTGAGAAGTGTTTTGTAGTTGTGATCATATAGATTCTGGGTTTGTTTTGGCAAGTAGATTCCCAAATATTTTATAATGTCCACAGTGACTTTAAATGGGATTTCTCTTTCTATCTCTTGCTGTTGAGTTTCCTTAGAGATGTACAGGAATGCTGAGGATTTATGTGGGTTTATTTTATATCCTGCAACTTTGCCAAATTTATTTATTGTCTCTAGTAGTTTTTCACTTGATTCTCTAGGATTCTCTAAGTATATCATCATATCATCTGCGAAGAGTGATAGCTTTGTCACTTCTTTACCTAATTTGATTCCTTTGATTTCTTTTTCTTCTCTAATTGCTACTGCTAGTGTTTCTAATACCAAATTGAATAAGAGGGGTGATAGTGGACACCCTTGTTTCACTCCTGATCTTATTGGAAAGGCTTCTAGTTTATCCCCATTGCATATAATACTTGCTGATGGTTTTAAACAGATGCTATCAACTATTTTAAGGAAGGCTCCATTTATTCCTATACTTTCTAGTGTTTTTAATAGGAATGGGTGTTGTACTTTGTCAAAAGCCTTTTCTGCATCTATTGAGATGATCATGAGGTTTCTGCTAGTTTTATTGTTGATGTGCTCAATTATACTGATGGTTTTCCTAATATTAAACCATCCTTGCATTCCTGGAATGAATCCTACCTGATCAGAGCGTATTATTTTTGTGATAAGTTGTTGGAGTCTTTTGGCTAATATTTTATTTAGAATTTTTGCATCTAAATTCATGAGGGAAATTGGTCTATAATTTTCTTTCTCTGTTTTATCTCTTCCTGATTTAGGAATCAGTACCATATTTTGTGTCATAGAAAGAGTTTGGTAGGACTCCTTCTTCACTAATTTTACCAAATAGTTTGTAATATTGGGATCAATTGTTCTTTAAATGTTTGATAGAATTCACTAGTAAACCCATCTGGCCCTGGAGATTTTTTCCTAGGGAGTTCATTGATGGCTTGTTTGATTTCTTTTTCTGAGATGGGGTTATTTAGGTATTTCACTTCCTCTGCAGTTAATCTGGGCAACTTGTGATTTTGTAAATATTCATCCATTTCACTAAGATTGTCATATTTATGTGCATATAATTGGGAAAAATAATTCCTCATTATTTTTTTGATTTCCTCTTCATTGGAGGTGGATTCACCCTTTTTATTTTTGATACTCAAAATTTGGTTTTCTTCTTTCTTTTTTTTTATCATATTGACTAAGGGTCTATCAATTTTGTTGATTTTTTCATAAAACCAGCTCTTGGTTTTATTTATTAATTCAATGGTTTTCTTAATTTCAATTTTATTAATCTCACGTTTGGTTTTCAATATTTCTAATTTAGTACTAAATTGGGGATTTTCAATTTGTTCTTTTTCAAGCTTTTTCAATTGCATGTCCAATTCATTGACCTCCTTTCTCTCTGCTTTAATTAAGTATGCACTCAGGGATATAAAACTTCCCCTGAGAACTGCCTTTAGTGCATCCCACAAATTTTGGTATGTTGTCTCATTATTGTCATTCTCTTGAATGAAATTATTGATTGTTTCCATAATTTCTTGTTTGACACACCAATTTTTTAGGATTAAATTGTTTAATTTCCAATTAGTTTTTAGTCTATCTTTCCATGGTCTTTTATTGCATATAATTTTTATTGCATCATGATCTGAGAATGATGCGTTTAATATTTCTGCCTTTCTGCACTGAATTGTGAGGTTTTTATGCCCTAGTACATGGTCTATTTTTGAGTATGTACCATGCACTGCTGAGAAGAAAGTGAATTCCTTTTTATCCCCATTCAGTTTTCTCCAGAGATCCATCATATCTAGTCTCTCTAAGATTCTATTCACCTCCTTAACTTCTTTCTTGTTTATTTTGAGGTTAGATTTATCGAGTTCAGAGAGGGGAAGCTTAAGGTCCCCCACTAGTATAATTTTGCTATCTATTTCTTCCTCTAATTCCTTTAACTTTTCCTCTAGGAATCTGGATGCTGTACTACTTGGTGCATATATATTAAGTAGTGATATTGCTTCATTCTCGATGGTGCCTTTTAGTAGGATATAGTTTCCTTCCCTATCTCTTTTAATTAGATCTATTTTTGCTTTTGCTTTATCTGAGATAAGGATTGCTACCCCTGCTTTTTTTACTTTAGCTGAGGCATAATAAATATTACTCCAACCTTTTACCTCTACCCTGTGGGTATCTCTTTGTTTCAAATGTGTTTCTTGTAGACAGCATATTGTAGGATTATGGTTTTTAATCCATTCTGCTATCCGACTCTGTTTTATGGGAGAGTTCATCCCATTCACATTCACAGTAATAATAACTATCTGTCTCTTCCCCTCCATCCTATTCCCTCCCCTGTTTATGTTTTTATTTCTTCCTTCTCCCTTCCCCTCCTTGAAGTTTTCCCTTTTTGACCGCCCCCTTCCTCAGTGTTCCCACCCAGTGATCCCCCTTCTTAATCTACTCTCTCCCCTTACTACTCTTTCCCTCCCTTCTAATCTCCCCCTTTATTCTCCTCTTTTTCACCTCCCCCTTACCCTTCAGCTTTCTATAGGACACAATAAGTTTTTATACTTAGCAGAGTAAATTCCTCCCTGTTTGATTCCAAACCAATGAGAGTAAATTTCAAACATTTCTCCTCTCCCTCCCTCCTTTTGCTCTATTTAATGAATTTATGTATCTATTTACATTAAAATCTTAAACTTCATTGATTTAAGTTGATCCCTCTTTGAACCAGAACCAGTCAGAATAGTGTTTAAATCATGTTCCTCTCCCTCTTTCTTTCCCCTCTTCTATAGTGTGTTTTAATGCCTCTTCAGATGGCATATTTTACCTTTTCCTGTCTAATCCTCTCCTTTTTCCCATTACAGTCTCTTTGATCCCCTTAATAGTTTTTTTTCAGACATCAGGTTAGTGCATTCATACCCACACCCTCTATCTAAGTATAGCCCTTTTGAAGGTCATGATAATCATAAAGATTTTGAATATTGACAGTTATCAGCTCCACATATAGGGATGTGAACATTTTGCTCTTGTTGCATCCCAAGTAATGAGCATGTGTTTGTGGGTGTAGGTGTGTGCACTTATGCATGTGTGAGTCTGTGTTTCTCTTGTTTACCTTTTTATGTCTTTCTTGAGTCTTGTAATTGGAGATCAAATTTTCCATTGAGCTCTGGCTTTTTCATCAGGAACATCTGGAAGTCTCTTATTTCATTAAATGACTATCTCCTTGCCTGGAAGATTATGCTCAGTTTTGCTGGGTAGTTAATCCTTGGTTGTAGTCCTAGCTCTCTTGCCCTATGAAATATCAAATTCCAGTCCCTCCACTCTTTTAATGTAGAAGTTGCTAGGTCCTGTGTGATCCTAACTGTAGTTCCTCGATATTTGAATTGTTTCTTTTTGGCTGCTTGTAGAATTTTTTCTTTAATCTTGTAATTCTGGAATTTGGCTACTATATTTCTTGGAGTTTTCAGTTTGGGATCTCTCTCAGGAGGAGTCTGGTGAATTTTGTCGATAGCTATTTTATCTTCTGATTCCAGGACCTCAGGACAGTTTTCTTTGACAATCTCTTGGAGGATGTTGTCTAGGCTGCTTTTTTCATCATGGCTTTCTGGTAGACCAATAATTCTTAGGTTGTCTCTACTGGATCTGTTCTCTAGGTCAGTTATTTTTCCAGTGAGATATTTTACATTTTCTTGCAATTTGTCGATCGTCTTGCTTTGTTTGATTGACTCTTGCTGCATCATAGAGTTCTGAGCTTCAATTTGATTGTTTCTAATTTTTATCGAATTATGGTCTTCAGTTATTTTTTGAAGTTCCTTTTTTAGGGAGGTATTTTCTCCAATTGCTTCACTGAGATGTTTTTCCAAGTTGGTCACTGCCTCCCTGATTTGGTCTTTAAAATTTTTCTTAAGCTCCTCCAGGAATGCTATTTGGGCTTGAGACCAGATCATGTTTCCTTCTGTGGTCTCAGGTGTGGGTAGAGAGTCTATATTGTCCTGTGTATTTTGTTGTTCTTGCCCTGCATAGTATGCTCGAATAGACTTTCTTGCCTTCCCCTTCTCCTTCTCAGCCTCTTTTTTTTCCCATTGTGACTTCCTGTTTCTTAGTTTCTCAGGCTATGAGTTTAGGGCCAGATCCTTGACTTTGAATACCTTTGGGTAGCTAGTTTATGGCTAAGTCAGGGAAGTCAATGAGGGATGTAGATGAGTAGGTGTGGGTGCCTCTGACCACTTCAGATTTCTGCCTCTATACCCCTGGGCTATAAGTAGGCTTTTGTTGGCGAGGTGAGGTGGGGCTTGTTGGGACCCCACCCTCTCTTCTCTTCGGACTCCTGGCTATCTCAGTTACACCCCTTCTTGAAGACTCTCAAGCCTGGGGCTATTTCCATTAACTTGGGATTTCAATCTGGGTGGGAGACTTATCTTTGGGTTTTCTGCTTCATGAAGGAGGGATGGGAGGATCTGAGCAGCTAGAATTTACTTTGCCATTCCAGCCCCTGTATTATACAGGCAGGCAGTTTCTAAACTTCCAGGCTGGGGGCAGAATGCAGCCAGAGAAGCCGCTCTTTCCACTGAGGGCCCAACTCTCCTACCTGGCTCCAATGATCCTACCCGTCCAAGAGATGGCTGTGATTCATCCTTGGTAAGTCTGCAGGCTGGGGCTTTTGCTCTCTCTGGTGTAGTCTGCTTGTCTGCTCTTAGGTCTGGGCTCTGTAGACCCCACATGCTCTGCACTCGACCAGTCCAGACACACTGGGCAACCTCCTGGGCTGGAGTCTGCCACACTTCATCTTCCAGTGGGCTCTGTCACTCCAGATTCCACTCAGATTCACCCTTTGAGCCTTAGTGACCGAGGAGCTCATCGAGGTTACTGCTTCCTTTCTGCCATCTTGGCTCCTCCCCTCACCAGAATTTATTGATGGGAGGGAACATATGGTAACATATTCAGGAATGGCAGCTAGGTGATGCAGTGGATCAATCTCCAGATCTGGGGTCAGGAAGACCTGAGTTCAGATATGGTCTCAGACACTTACTAGGTATGTGTCCCTGGGTAAGTCACTTAACCTTGTTTGCCTGTTTCCTCAACTGTAAAGTGAGCTGAAGAAGGAATTAGTAAATTGCTCCAAGATCTTTGCCAAGAAAATCCCAAATGGGGTCATGAAGAGTTGGAGATGACTGAAAAGACTGAACAGCATGTTCAGAATTTTGCTTTCAGAAAACCTCTTTGGCAGCTGCATGTAGGATGGATTGGAGCGGGGAGAGACTTGTCAGGGAGACCAATTAGAAGGCTATTGTAGTAGTCAGTTAGTCAATAAACATTTATTAAGTATTTACTATGTGCCAGACACTGTGTTAAGCCCTGGGGACACAAAGAAAGACAAAAGACAATCTCTGCTCTCAAGAAACTCACAGTGTAATGGGGGAGATCACATGCAAACAACCATGTACAAATAAAATCTATACTGAAAAAATTTAAGATAATTAGGGGCGGCTAGGTGGTGCAGTGAATAGAGCACCAGCCCTGGAGTCAGGAGGACCTGAGTTCAAATTCTGCCTCAGACACAACACAAAAACTAGCTGTGTGACCCTGGGCAAGTCACAACCCCAATTGCCTTCCAAAAAGCAAAAAAAAAAAAAATGAAGATAATCAACAGAAGGAAGGCATTGGCACTAAGGGGGATTGGGAGAGGCTTCTTGTAGAATATGAGACTTTAACTGAGACGACGAGGAGGTGGAGATGAGGAGGGAGAGCATTCCAGGCATGAGGTTTGGTCACTGAAAATCCTGGAGCCATAAGGTGGAATGTCCAATGTGTCTTTGTTGCTGTATTTCAGGATATGCAGTGGAAGCGAGTACCATGGCATAGGGGAGAGGAGAGGGATGTAAAGTATAAGAAGAGTGGAAATGTAGAAGGGACCAGGTTATGGAGGGTTTTAAAAACCAAACAGAGGATTTTTTCTTGATCCTGGAAACAATCTCTATTGAATCTGGAGTGGCCCCTGAAATTGATTGAATGGGGTGGGGGTGGGGGGAGAGTGGACAATACAGTCAGATGTGTTTTAGAAAAAGATAATTTTACAGGTGAGTGGAGTGTGGCGTGGGGTAGTGAGATACCAGAGGCAGTGGTACCAACCAGCACCCTATTTTGATAGCATTTCTGGAGTCAGAGGAGAGAAGGGGGCTTATACAAAAGATGTTATAAAGGTAGAATCATAGTACTTGTCAACTGATTGGATATGGGAGGGTGAGAGAGAATGAGGAGTCTGGGTGACAAGGATGGTGGTACCTTTGGTAGTTAGAAATAGGGAGTTAGGAATAAGGGAGAGTTGTGGGGGAGGGATGATTATGAGTTTAGTTTTGGACATGTTGAATTTAAGATGTCTAGGTTGGAGGTATCAACCTATATGTCAGGAGAGTGGTTAGAATTGAGAGGATGGGAGCCTGAGCTAGGTATAAGAAGACTGGAAATGTAGAAAGGGACTGGTGTAACAAGACATTATGACTAGAGAAGGAAATGTAGATTAGAAATGTGGATATATATACACACATAGGATGAGTGAGAATGAGGAATTAAGGGGATCCTGAGATTATGAACATGGGAGATTTGGGGATTGTGGTGCCCTTAAAAATAACAGGGAAGTTAGAAATAAAGAAGAAGTTGTAGGAAGGAAATAAATTCCTTTGAATATATTGATTTTGAGATGTTTATTGAACAAATAGTTCAAAATGTCTAATGAGCAGCTGGAGATTGTAGATTGAACCTCAGGAGACAGGGGTGGATATATAGATCCAGGAATCATTTCTATAGGTAAGCTAAACCCATGGGAGCTGAGGTGATCACCAAGTGAAATAGTGTATAGAGAAATGAGAAGTTGGCTAAAGACAGAGCTTGTTGGGGTGGGGGGATACCTAGAGTGAGGGGATGTGGCAAAGGTGGAGATCCATCAAAGGAGGTCAAAAAGGAACAACCAAACATTAAGGATGAGAGTAAAGAGATAGGAATGTCATAAAAAAAATCCAAAGAGGAAAGAGTATCCAGAAGGGAAGGTGCTCAAGGGGGTCAAATGCTGTAGGTGTTTTGGTACCAAAGAGAAGGATTTGAACTCAGATTTTCCTCACTCTAATCATGTCCATCATTCTATTTACCTAATGTAGAAACATGGATGTGTCTGTAATTTCTGTTACTTACTAATAATAAGATCATAGCATCAGATTTAGGGATGATAGGGACCTTAGAGGCCTTAAAGGCCATCTAATCCAACTCTGGCATTTTCAGAAAGGTTATACAAGGTCACACAAGCAGTAAATGACAAAGGCAGGATATAAAGCCAGGTGTTATGGTTACAGATATGGTGCCAAATCAGCATATTCCACCATCTCGTTAACCCTGACCTCATAAGAGATGCACATTGACTTTATTAGAGTAGTACCCACCTAGCCTTTGTTTGCCTGATCCTTTATAAAAATAATCAACAATAACAGCAAACTTTCCTGTGTCTGTAACATGAATTTATTGCTATTATTTTAGCCTTTAACTACGTGTTTTATTCAACATGAAGATTGTTGGTCTGGTTCTGTCTTCTTTACTGTCAATAATTTTATATAAGTCTCATTTTCTCAATTCTCCATATTCATCTAGGCTTATGGCACAATTATATTTTATTATGTTTATGTAGGGATAAGGACAGGGCTTGTGATTTCCTTGTTTTTGTGAGAAAACTCCATCTGCCCAACGAGCATTAGTACCTTCTCTACAATGTCCAATATTAGAGAGCTGCCTTGCACTGAGAGAGACCTGCCTAGGATCAGATAATATGTGCCTGAGGCAGCAAGCTGTCCACTAGTTTGCTGTTCACTACACTGTTTATTCAGACATTGCTGGTGGACATTTAGGATTTCTCCCCACTTTCCCCCTAAAACAAAAAGTTGTGGTGGAAATATTCTTCTGTAGATAAATCTTACCTTTTGCCACCTCTCAATAATCTCTTTAAGGTAACGTCTCAGGATTTGAGCCATTAGAACAAAGTACATAAATATTTTGTAACTTCTATTGAATAATTACATACTGCTTTTTATAAGACTAGTTTAAAGGATAAATCAAAACCAAATATGTCATTTTCTCATTTATATTCTTGAGGGGGAACTACTTTGCTTTGACCTCCCCAATATAAAACTCTTCTTTATCCCAGACTGACATCCTCCAAAGAGAAGTTCATTTTCTTCTCTGTTACATTAAGGTCTCTATTCTTGTTTAAGAAGCATCAAAGCATTTCTTCAATCAAGCAAAGAATCGGATTTGTGTGGCTTTGAATATGGAAGATATTTGTGTAAATAGCCAAAGTTTTTCCTGCATTGACATGGATATATTACTCTCAAGTGTCTGAGCCTGAAACAAACTATCTTTAGGAAGAAGTCTAATTATTATTTGCAGAGTGGCTTTTGGGAGATGTTTATATATGTATGTATGTATATATGTATGTATGTGTATATGTGTTTGTGTGTGTGCATGAACATATTGGGTTTTAATTTTTAGCTCTCCCTGTCTTGCTGAGTGATTAATGGCAAAGGGAACTGTTTTGTACGTTTGCTTGATGACGCCCTACACCTGAAAAATTTTCTACTCAAGACTCTGCATTCACACTGGAGTACAGCCTGGAATCCATGGGGCTCCTCATGCCTTTGGTTGCTTCAATTCACAGACACAGAACCCTCAGGGAAACATACCAACAGCCAGTTAAGGAAACAAAAAAAGGAGTTGTACCTCTAATTAGAACATTGGACAGCACCAAAGAGATTTTTTTTTTTTATCTTTCCCACTCTTCCTTTCATTCCCTTGGCTACAAACTGGGTCATCTTTTCTACAATCAGATCCGCAGGATTTAGAATTGAAAGACACCTTAGAGATCACTTAACCCAATCTCATAATCCCAAGCTATTAGAACGTGAAGGGTCCTTAGGTACAGTTATCATATAGCCCTCTCATTTGATGGAGGCTCAGAGGACAGAGGTGACTTGCTCCAAATCACACAATAATCAGTGACAGAGCTCAAACTGGAACCTGTCTACTGACCCCCAAATTGAGGGTTCTTCCCACTATGCCACACGATCTTTTAGGTTATTGTCAATAGGGCAAGCACTTTGAATTGTTTTCCCAATAGCAACGATCAATTGCTTGGAGCATGGCAAAGTTATTGTTGTCGTCATATTTCTTCAAGAGTATTTTCATACTCTTCAATACTTATTATTATTTCATCAATGCAGGGATTCCCTTCATTGATGCAAATCACAAACTTTTCATGCTTTATCAATTAAATTAGTCAATTAGCTTTTTAAAAACACCTACTATGTGCTAAACACTTTACTAAGTAAATATTGATCTCCTCTGCCTCTCTTTTTTCTTCTTCTCCTCCTCCTTCTCCTTCCTCCTCCCCCTCCTTTTTCTCTTCCTGCTCCTCAGCCTCCTTATCCTCTTTCTCTTCCTCTTCCTCCTCCTCTTCATTCTCCTATAAAATTAGTGGGATGGCAACCAACCTTTGGATAATGAATCTCTCCTCATTTACCTAGATTCCTTTGCAGATGACAGATACACATTCCATAATTATATCCACACTGGAAGATTTTTTACCTTGAGAAGGACCTGTATGAATTTCACTGGCAAAGTCTTAAGCCTATTAGGGTCACTTTCATGCCAAGATATGGCATTAGACAAAGACTTTAGTGGAGGAAGAACCTTGGTGGATGATTATCATAATCATTATTACTAATAATATATTACTACTAATAATACTTATATATAATATTACTACATTATTACTAATCATAATTACCAACATTACTAACAATATATTACTAATTATCATTATTACCAATAACAATATCATTATTACAATATTACTAATATAAAATAATTACTAATAATTTTAATACTAATATTACTAATATAATATTAATGAGAGACAGTGTGGACCAAACCTAGTATTGGAGTCAGACAACCTGAGTTCATATTCTACCTCTCACACATATTGACCATATGACAAGACTCTCTCAATGTCTCCAGTTAACTAAGATTATAAATTGCAGAATAGTTGCCAAATTCCTTTCATAACAAGTTCTTTATGTAAATTAAGTCACATATCTGGACAATAACAATATTATTACTACCTTATATTTATATAGTAGAGGTAGTATTGCATATTGGATTAAATGTTGGACTTGAATTCAGGATAAACTGGATTAATTTTCCAATCCTACACTTACTGTGTGACCCTGAATGAGTGATGTGACACATATAGACTTCAGCCTCCTCATCTGTAATATGAAGGGGCTAGATGATTGCTAATATCCTTTACAGGTCTCCATCTTTGAGCCTATAAACTTAGAACTTATGTTACTTAGGCCACTCCTCAGTATTAATTTGCCAAGCCCAAATGGATATAATTTATAGCAGTGAAATGGGTTCTCACACTGACTAAGAGTTCTCCACACTGACTAAATCCCAGATTTATCCTATTTGTGGTACTTTACAGCCTATAAAGCACACATTTGTCTCATTTGATCCTTGCAACAATGCTGTAATAGACTGAGGGATTATTATCCTCATTTTATAGGTAAGGAAACTGAGACTCAGACATTACAACATAGGTAGTTTAGTCAGACATAAGAAGGGGCATGTAGAAATGGTTATAGTGACTTATGAATTCACAGGTAAATGAGTGTCAAAACTGGTGTTAAATTGGTGGTTTGTTCTTATGTGGCTGACTTTTGATTGGCACATTTAAGGGTATATGAGTTTGCTTATGCCTAAATTGATTAATTTGGAAAGGATGCCAACTCCATTTGTTTATTTTTGGTAGAAAAGAATGTATCCCCTGGGGAGTAGAGGCAAGAAGCCACTCACACTCAGTTTGCCATCCTGGAAGAGCGGGCCAACTCCTGGTAGGACCTCATGTGTTCATGTATCATACCTTGGAAGGAGGACAAAAGGGATCCAGATGGCATGATATCCTTATTGTTCCCTTTGTTTTAATATTGATAAATTATAACCACTTATATTCTCTGAGCTATATCTCCTTTGAATCCTAAGAGGATTAAAAAAATTAAGTGACTTGTCCTTATTGGTACTTGCCCCAGTTGCCTATTAATTCTACGCCCAGATCCAAGTACATTTCACTTCTTGGTCATCTCCTTGACAGCCACCATGCCACAATGTGCATACCCTCTTCCCTCTTCCTTTTTCCTCTTTCCAGTTCTGTTAGCATATCAACTCTGTTATTGTTTTTGGAAGGGATGTATCAATCTACTCCCCTATGGTTCCACTGTAACTTTCCAAGACAAAATATCTCTCTCTGAACATCATTCCTCCATATGTGCTGTCTCCCCTTAAAGTTTAAGCTGCCTTTCCTTTTGTATATGTATCTCTAGCACTTAGCAGAGCTTGGCACATAGTAATCACTTAATAAATGCTTTTTAATTCATTCATGCATGCATTCATTCATTCATTCAAGATCTCACAACTATATAATTGTAGAGCCAGATAATAACCCAAGCCTTTTGACAGTTCTTTTCTACTCTATCTCACTGCCTCTTAAAAAATCCACCCACACTCTTTCACCTGGAATCCCCTGTAATAGAAATATTTTGAGGTTTGTAGGTGAAATTTGGGATGTGGTGTATGGCTGTGGAACAAAAAAAGATACTTACTCAACTTTTCGAAAAGAGAATCTGATTCCTTGATGCTCTAATCAACCAGGCTAAGATTGGGGAAATCTACTACTGTCACTACTTAACCCCTTCCTACCCAAAGAGAAAAAGCTAATTGTATGTGTGTTTTTAGGACTGTATATCAGACTATACTTTGTAGATACTCATACAATACATTTTAGAGTTAAGGTATGTTAGAGAACATTTAAGCCACCCACCTCTCATTTTACAAATCACAATGCCAAGAGAATCTAGGTGATTTGTCCAGAAAAAGTCATTTCAACAGAGAGCCAAGAATCTAGGGAAGTATAATGAAATATATGCATCTCAGTATTCAGTAGAAACAAAGCTGGTGAGTGGATCTAATTATGTAATTATGTTTCTAAGTTGTAGAAGGGCTCCTGTTTGTTTCTGTTTTCATAGAGATTGTGACAGAAATATGCTAACTGATAACTAAGCAACTGAAAAGATTGGCCCCACAATCCCCTCAAGCTATTATACTGCCATCCTTCCTTTTTACTGTCAAACACCTGGTATCATCTGCAATTGTTGCTTCCACTTCCTCACCACCCATTTACTTCATAATCCTATGTGGCTTGTCTTTCAACCAGAGAACTTGCATGACACTGTTCTTTGCAAAATTACCAATGAGAATACACACACACACACACACACACACACACACACACACACACACACATTTCTGTGGTAGGATGAGATATCTATATAGACATATATCTCACTCTATCAGAATCCATATAGATTGAGATCTAAATACATATCCAACCAGAATCCTTTTTATTAGACAAATATAGTCCTAATACCTAGGCCAGGCAAAGATAAAACATGAAAAGAAAACTATTGGCCAATATCATTAATAAACGTTGACTCAAAAATTTTGAACCAAATCCTATCAGACTATCATTATTTATCCAAGAAACCACTCATTATGGCCAAATAAAATACCTGAGATGCAATGATGGTTAAACATTAGAAAAACAAACAACACAATCATATTAAAACCTGAAAAATCCAAAACTACATAATAAATCTCAATAAATAAATAGTAAAATCTGTTCACAGAATATAATAATCTTTCATGCTAAAACCCCTACAAAGTATAGGCACAGGAAGATTTTTCTAATATCACAAAAAGCATCAATCGAGAACCAAAATCAAGCATCATTCACAATGGGGATACACTAGAACATTTTCTAATAAATAATAAGTAAACAAAGGAGTGAAACAAACTATGCCAACTATTATTTGATTTAATTCTGGAAATGCTAGCAATAGCAATAAGACAAAAGAAAGGAATTAAAGGAATGTATGTAGGTAAAGAGAAAACATAGTTATTCCTGTTTGCTGATGATATAATAGTTTGCTTATTCTTGAGAGATTCAGTAAAGATGGTAATTGAGACAATTAATATCTTCAGTAAAGTTTTAGGTTACCAAATAAATCCTCAAAAATAATAATATTTCTATATAATAATAATAACAACAAAATACAATAACAATAATACACATGGAAATCCCATTTGAAACAACTACAAAATATATAAAATAATTGGGGCTCAATCTCCAAAAGTACACAAAATACTTGTATAGATTCAATCCCAAAGCACTCATTAAAGAAATAGAGAACAACTCAAATAGCTGTAGGAATATTCAGTGCTCATGACTGGGCTGTGCCAATATAATAAAAATAACAATACTACCAAAATTGATTTACACTTTTAATGCTATGTCAATCAAATTGCCAAAGGGATACTTTATAGGATTTGATAAAATAAAACAAAATTTATTTGGAAAAACAAAAATTAGAATGTAAAGGGAGATGATGAAAAGAAGTAAAGACAGTTTAAAGACAGATAGGGAGTAACATTTCCAGACCTCAAATTATATTATAAAGAAGCAGTCATCAAAACCATCTGGTATTGGTTAATAGAGAGATAGATCAATGGAACAGACTAGACAAGAGAAATTAAGAAATAATAAAATTCAATAACCGAATGTTTTATTAATTAGAAAACATAAATTACCTAGGGAAAAACTCCCTATTTGATAAAAAGCTGCCAGGAAACCTGGAAAGTAGTCTAGAAGAAATTAAGCTTAGGCAAACATACCATACTCCATAAAACATTCTAAATATATATGTATCTTTAATATTAGAGATCATACTATAAAATTAGAAGAGAAGCAGATCATATAACTTTCAGGAGAATAGGTAAGAGATATATTCTTAATCAAATGAGAGACTGAAGCAATTACAAAAGATAAAATAGGTAACTTTGATTACTTAGAACTGAAAAAGCTTCTGCATAGACAACATTAATGTATCTGGGATAAGAAGGGAGTGACCAAAAGAGGGGAGGATCTTTACATTGAATTTCTCTAATAAGGATTTCATATCCAAGATACGTAAACAATAA
The DNA here is from genome assembly GCA_011680675.1 of Gymnobelideus leadbeateri. NCBI lineage: Eukaryota > Metazoa > Chordata > Mammalia > Diprotodontia > Petauridae > Gymnobelideus > Gymnobelideus leadbeateri. Next base: position 115,696 of record WOXC01012043.1, on the reverse strand, counting down.
ATATTTATGACTAATAGTTATTCCACAATAGATAGATATCAAAGGATATGAACAAACAGTTCTCAAAATAAGAACTATAAAGTATTCACAACCACATGAAACAATGCTTCGAATCACTTACAGTGAGAAATTAAAATAAAAATAATGCTGAGGTTTTACTTCACACTCTGAAAACTGGCAAAAATCACCCCAAAAATGACAACAGCAAATCTTGGAGGGGTTGTGGAAAGATAAACATACTAATGCATTGTTGGTGGAGCTGTGAAATGATATAACTATTTTGGAAAGCAATTTGGAATTACACAAGTGAAGTGACTAAAATGTTCATGTCCTTTCTACCAGAGATTATATTACTGCTCTTATACTCCAAGGAAGTCATAAATAAGAAAAAATGTCTCCATGTGCTTCTAAATATTTATAGCAACACTTTTTTCATGATAACTAAGAATTGGAAACAAAGTAGATGGCAGGCAACTCGGGGTGGCTAATTAAACTGTGGTACATGAATGTAGTGGGATAGTATTGTGCTGTAAGAAATTGTGTGAAAGAAACACAGAGAAGTGTGGAAAGATCTATACAAACTGATGCAGAGTGACTAAGCAGATCAAGAAAACAACAAACACATTTACCATAACAATGTAAATGGAAAGAACAATAACATATTAAAAGTCAGAAGTAGATATAACAAATGTATGAAGATCAAATAGGATGAGAATGAAGAGATAGAAGACACTCCCAACCTAGCCCTGTGTGGAAGTGAGAGGTCCATAGGTGTTTCACATGACACATCTTTTGAGGCATTTTCAATGTATCAATCAGTTGTGCTGACTTTCTCTCCCACCACCCTAAAAATACCATTTTTCATATGGGATGTCTACTTGGAAGGGGAAGGGGAGAGGGACACATTTGGTGATGTGAGAAACAGAATATAGCAATAAAAACAAACACACACATTTCATTGATGCCTTTTGTCTTACATCACAGTCATTTCCCACATATTTCTCTCCAGATTGAATTCTTCTTTGTGACAAAAAAAATAATTTAGCAAAAAATCCAATATAGAATGTGACAATACACACCATATTCTGTCTTAGTAGTTTTTCATATCCATGCTGTGATGGCAGAGGTAAGTTCCATTATCTATTCTCTGGGCTCTTCAACAAATGCAACCTTTATTGCTAAGTCCAATGGCTTTTTTCATCATTTTTTCCTCTCTGTATCTTTTGATACTATTGATAACCCAGGTATTCTCTCCTCCTTTACTTGCTATTAACACTACTCATTTTGGGGGTTCTATTCCTGTCTGACTGACCATTTCTTCTCAGTCTCCTTTGCTAGTTCATAATCCATCCATCTCTTTCCCCCTTAGTGTGAGTCCTGGCCCCTGTTTTCTCTCTATATATATTATCTTTCTTGGAAATCTCACCCATAGGTTCTGTTGCCATTTCTATGCAGATGACTACAATAAATATATCCATCTCTAACATATCTCCTGAAAAAACTAGAAATTGCCTCCTGGACATCTCCTGGATATTTTCCAGGTATCTCAAACTCCACATGTCCAAAATATAACTGATCTTCCTCATTAAATAATAATTACAGTTTTTTTTTTATTTTTATAGTTCTTTAAGACTCTTAAAGTGCTTTACAAATATTATCTCACTTTATTATCACAACAGCCCTGAGAGGTACCAGTATTTTATCCATTTTTCATATGAGAAAACTAAGGCCCAGAGAATTTAAGTGACTTATCCAGGACCTCACAGTTAATACATGTCTAAGGCTGAATTTAAAGTCAGTTCTTCCTGAATGCAGGTGCTATGCTCTATCCACTGCACCCTCTAGCTGTCACTTTCCCAAAATTCCATTTCCATTTAGAGCAGCTTATCATCCCAGTCACCCAGGACTTTAGCTTCAGAGTTAGCTTTGGCTTTTCCTGCTCCTTCACACCTGTCCCATGGCCAATCATCTGCCAAGTCCTGCCAAGTCTAGCTTCACAATATTAATCACATTCATGTTTTACTCTTGACGCATACAACCAGCACCTTCATTCAGTTTTCCCTCACCTCTCACCTGGGTTACTGGGTCTCCTTCTAATTGATCTCCTTGCTTCTACCCTTTTTCCATTTCTAATTCATGTTCCACATGACTACCACAATAACATTTCTAAGGCACAAGTTTGGCCATGGCACTCTCTACTTTTAAGCCTTTAGTAGTTCTCTATTTCCTCCTTGGTCTGACATTGCTGACACTCCATGGTGTGAATCCTCCTTACCTCACAGCCCTTTTTCATACTATCTCCTCTACACAAACACTAGATTTCAACCCAATTGGATGTCTAAGCTGAACTCACCATTCCATCTCCCACTGCTTTGCATTTGTACCAGCTATCTCTCCTGCCTGGCATGAGCGTTCCTTCCATCTTTACCTTCCTGAATCCCCATTTTCCTTTAATGTCCAACTTGGATGCTACCTCACCTGAGAAGCCTTCTCTGATCATCCTTATTGTTACTCATTCTTTTCCCATTTTCTTTGTGCCATATTTATTTGTTTATATTACATATCCCCTAGTAAAATGAATGCTAATTCCTAGAGGGAAGGAAATAATTCACTTGTGTCTTTGTGTCCCCAGGACCTAACATAGGATTTGCACTCAATATATGCTTAACAAATATTTGTTGACTTGAACTGAAGTGCATAGCATAATTCTAGCTGGAGAAATAGTGGGTATCTACTGTAAGCAAGCATAGCCTCACTCAGGAGTCTCCAGTAACCGAGCTCATGTGAGGTGAGCAGATGCGGCCAACAGTCACAATGCTCATTCAGAAGAGATGACAGAAAGAAGACAAAGGACTTAGGACAACCTGTGGCCCATTAAAGGACGCCTTTGGTGGGCCCCATGTTGTGTGGACCTGATTTAGGAACTTATGCCAAACAAGTACAGAAGGCAAGGAGGTGTGGGGAACAACCTGCAGAGGGAGAGGCAACGTGAGGTACCGTAATGTGTGCTAGATCTAGAGGCAGTAGACATGGATTCAGATTCTACCTAGCTGTCTCCATTTACACAGGTTAACTGAGGCAGCAAAGCAACTCACTTGATAGAGAACTAAAATCAAAGGCAGGAAGGACTAAGTGGAATCCTGCCTCAACCACCAGCTTTGTGACTGTACAAGTCACTCAATTTTTTTCAGTCTCAATATTCTTACCTATAAAATGAAAATAATAATGGCATCTTACGGCAAAAATAAATGTCATAAGGATCAAATGAAGCACTTTAGCATTATATATATATTTGCTTTTTTGGAGGGGGGTAGGTAGGGCAATTGGGGTAAGCGACTTGTCCAAGGTCACACGGCTAGTTTTTGTGTTAAGTGTCTGAGGCCGAATTTGAACTTGGGTCCTCCTGACTCCAGGGCCAGTGCTCTATTCCCTGCACCACCTAGCTGCCCTGCATTATATAAATTCTTAAAGCCCCACAGAAGTGCTAGCTTTTCAATTCAATTCAACAAACATTTATTAAGCACTTACTGTGGGACAGACATAGTGTTAAGTGATGAGGATACAATTGAGGAAGAGAAAGACAGTCCTTGACCTCAAGGAGCTTATAATCTAATGAGGGAGATGAGATGTAAAGCAGGAATGTAGAGGGTTTAGGGAGGAGAACACCAGGGTTTGCCCAGTGTAGGGGTATCCTGTTCAGTGGAATTGAAACCAGGAAGAGCAGCAGAAAGAGTAGAATGAGCTGAAAGTCCAATTTCTGGCCTCTATAATAAGTTTTTCAAAGGATTTTGGTATTCTACCCTGCAGCCCCCTAATCAAAGGGAAGATGAGGCTGAAGGAGGTAGTGACAATCGAGTTAGCACCCTGGGATCAGGTTGAAACCAGGCAGGGCAACAGATGCAGATTGGTGGTGGTGGTAGTGGTGATGATGATGATGATGAGGGCAAATAACTTCACCTCTAGGCCTCAGTTTCCAAATCTGAATATAAGGAAATGGGACTAGAAGACCATTAAGTTCCTTTCCTACTTTAACATAGTATGATTTTTTCTTGTTAATATTGACATCTAAGTCACCTGCTACTATGTTTTTCAAACTGAGGTGACTGGTAGATACCATAGATGAGCTAGAGATAGGTGGTAACTTTAATAAATAAAACTAACATTTACATAGTGTTTTAGGGTTTGCCAAGCACTTTACACTTACTATCTGATTTGAACTTCAGCAGGCCCCCTAAAGTAGGTGCTATTCTTGCCCTCAATTTGTTGACAAGGAAACTGAGACTGGAGGAGGGTAAGTGACTTGCCCAGGCTCATGCAGTTAGCAAATGTCTGACATAAGATTTTAATTCCAGTCTGACTTTAAGGGCATCACTCTATCTACCATGCCACTGTGCTGCCTCTGTTCACAAAGGGGTAGAACTAAAGGGAAAGAGAGTCAGAGAGAGCTGGGGGTGAGTGGTGAGCATTTTATTGACAGAACCTGGTCCTTACCGCTGCTTGTCACCAGTACCCCAGGCAATGACAGGTTTGTTTCATAAGCAATTATTCTAAGCAAAAGGCAGATAGCAGAAACTCATCTGTAGAAAGTGCTAACCATTTGGGCTCCTTTTTGCTCCAGTAAGTGAGCAAAGTGAAGGGTCAAATTGCCCTGGTGTTGCAACAATTTCTCCATTTAGCAGGTTTTAGTTCATCCTCCTTCTACTCTGACACAAGGGTGGGTTTTTTCCTTTCAATCCCAGAGAATGATTGGAATTCCCACTTAACGGTAGAAAACTGAGAATACTTTCTCAGAGAGTCAGTAGCTAGACACTGCCCCTCCACCCACATCTTCTCCCCACCCCCCAATCATGGGTATATGACTTGCCCGGGGTCACATCACTAGTAAGTGTCTGAGGTAGGATTTGAACTCAGGTCTTCCTGACTCCACGGTTGGTGCTCTATCCATTGTTTCACCTTACTGCCCCTCTACAATCTAATGATCCCAGTCCAATCCTCTAATTTTATATATGTGGAAATTGAGGTCCACAGATGCTAGGGAACTTGTCCAAGGTCACATAAGTAGTAAATAGAGGAGGTGGGATCCAGATTTAGGGTTCTGAGTCCAAATCCCAAATCTAAATGTTTGCTCTACAGTGAATACCACACTACCTCCCTCAGAAACCTTGATTTCAAGTCTCTGCTCCACTTAGACTCCTGCCCACAAGAGTCCACCCACCACAGGGATCCTAGATTGTAGGAGTCTTTTCTTTGCCTCTTCCTTTAGTATGCTCTAAGAGGAGAAGAGGTCGAGGTCAAGGTCCTCAGTCCTCAGGAAGCAGATCCTTTTTTAGCGATATAACAACACAGTCTCCTTTCATCCCCATGTTCAGAGAATAAATTAGTGAAGAGGTCAGCAGGATAATGTTATCAAGAGATTACCTCTTCTGGGAAAAAAGGCAGGTTGTCTCCAGGCTCAGCACTCTGCTTCCTTCATCTTTAGCCAGGAAGCAGGGGCTGTGACCTTAACCATTCAGGCTAGCCCATCTTTATTAAGAAACTGAAAACATGAAGGGCCAGGAAAGAGAAAAGCTCCTCTCCTTCCTATGAGAAGGCCCCCAAGGAGCTGGCCACTGGGGCTGTATTTGCTCTGCTCTCCTCCTGTTGTGGGAACATCATCCTCCAGCTTTGGATCTCCCACAGATCTGCCCTTGCAAGTTCCCCATTCATTCTTCAGTCAGTGTCAGCTAAAGGAGAAACGGGCTACAGGTTGCATTGCACACTGGGAGTTGTAGTTCTGCAGCATCTGCAACTTTGCTGATTGAACACACAGTAGATGCCTCCTCATTATCGCTCAAAGATGCCACGTGCCCCCTCTGAGGGGAGTGATGAGCCCATTAAACAGTGAAATGTGAAATATAGTGTTACTACATTTTGAATTAATTTCTCTACTCCTTGAGAAAAAAATCTGATTATGTAAATAATACATAAATCCCCTAAGAAAAAGGTAAACTTTAGTCAGCCTTTGCAACTCTTCTTAAGTTTCTTGTTTTGGATGCAAAAGGAAAGTAAATTCCTTTGTTTGCAAATTAGAAAACTTTTTAAAGCCTTGAGAGAGGCATGATTACACGCAGTAAAAGTCCTGAATTGAGAGTCCTAGATTGTACTTCTAGCCTGGGTCCTTCCTCCTTCTTTTGATGTATTATGGGAGGAGGAGGAGAGGAAGGAGTGGTTACCATGGCTAAATTGGCTCTCTGGGTCTCAGCTTCCTCCTCCTGAAGATTCAGGGACTGGATTAGATTGGAGGGGTCAAAAACTTGGTCTTTGGGCCATATGTGGCCCACAACATTCCCAAGTGTGACTCAACCAGATTAACATTGAACTGGGAAATAGTTAACAAAATAACATTTTGTTATATACATATATACATACAGCAAAACATAGATAACATTAGATTTTAAAACTAAATTAATATTTGGCAGCCTCAAAGATCCTTATGTAATGATTGGTGGTTCCCATTCCTATTCCATGGTGCTAGGATTCCTTACTCCTTAGATTAGATGGTGGGAGACCTGGGCTCAAATCCTAGCACTGCCATTTGTTGTTTGTATAACATTGTGCAAGTGATTCACTTTCCGTATCTGGGGCTCCAATTTCCTTATATGTAAAATGAGGCAATTGGACAAGATGATGTCTGAGGTCCCTTACAGGTAGGCAGCTGTAAGGTAAAGCAGATAGAACACTAGATCTTGAGTCAGGAAGATTGCTCTTCCTGAATTCAAATCCGGCTTCAGACACTTACTAGCTGTGTGATTCTGGGCAAGTTATTTAACCCTGTTTTCCTCAGTTTCCTCATCTGCAAAATAAGCCAGAAAAAGAAATGACAAATGACTCCAGTATCTTTGCCAAGAAAAACCTAAATGGGGTCATGAAGAGTCTGACTGAACAATAGCAAAGTAGAGTGAATTGAGCTCTGGGCCTGGAGTCTAGAAGACCTGAATTCAAATCTTGCTTAGGATCTTTTATTTGCTGTATGATCTTGAACAAGTCACTTAACCTCTGTTTGTCTTAGTTTCCTCAACTGTTAATTAAGGGGTATAATAATAGCACCAACCTCCCATGATTGTTGTAAGGATCAAATAAGATAATATTTGTAAAGTACTAAGCACAATGAAGGCACATAGTAGAAACAAATATGTGTTTCCTTCTCTCCTTACAGCACTAAATCCATAGTTCTGTGGTTCCCATGGCCATTAGAACCTTAGTCGTTATCTCTATAGATATGATGACTTTTGGATTGTCAATTTTATAGAGTTATTAGAAACAAAGGATGAAGTGGATAGGAAAGTGCTTTAGAAATCATTAACTTGTATATGAATATGAGATAATACTACTGAAATTAATAAAAGCAATAGTGATTATTGTTATTTTAACTTTCCTCTCCTCCAACATGATGGCTAAATAAAGGGAAGATTTTGGGCACATGAGGAGAAGTTACAAGGTTCCCCATCCTCCCTCCCCATATGGCTCAGGGTTCTTCTGTCCAGCAACATCAAGAAAAGATGGCCAAATGGCCATCATGACTTTGACCTTGTAATAAGGGCAGTGATCATTTGTATCCCTATGGTGTTTAAGGTTTGCAAAGTGCTTTCCTTATAACAACCCTCTGAAGTAGGTAATTAATATAGGAATATAAAAATATATATCTGTGTATGTATCTGTGTATTACACACACATATTTATATGCAAGTCTGTATAGATGCATGTACATATACATATACATACATGTGTATGTGTGTATGTATATATGCATTCCAGACTTGTGATTTCATTAGTGTGAGTCATAAGTGCCTAATATGTACTGGGCACTGGGCTAATCTCTGAGGATACAAAAAGAAGCAAAAGACTTACTCCATACTCAAAGAATTCCTAATCTGATGGGGAAGATAGCAAGTAAACAAAAATGTGCAAATAAACTACATGCAGGATAAATAAGAAATAATTCAGAAAGGGAAAGCACTAAAAGTAAAAGGGTCAGTCAGTCAATAAACATTTATTACACACTCCATATGTGTCAGGCACTGCACTAAGCACATAGGCTTAGTTAGGATGTTAGGAGGTTAGCTTCTATGTGTTGTTTTGTGGGTTTTGTAGCTCCAAAGTTTCTTTGGAGGGTACAAATATGAAAAAGGAAACCATTCCTGCCCTCAAGGAGCTTACAGTCTAATGAGGCATGACAACACATAAAAGGAAGCTGAATAGGGAACAAGGAAGGAGGCAGAAGGTGGCCATAAGGGGGGCATGTTGGAGAAGATTCAGAGCAGTGCAGCCAGCTAAGAAATGATATGTCCTGGACTCAACTTCAATTGCTCTCTTAAGTGGAGGTTTTAGAGTTCATGATCCCACCCTCCAGTCAGAAGGACCGAGGATAATAATGAAGCTGATGGCATCTTTCAAGATGATGAGGAATGAACTTCCTAGGATATAAGGGAGGAGTCAAAAAAAAGTCCAAGGTAGTGCAGCCAAGTGAGAAATGAAGAGCACAGGAAGCTCTTGGTCTGGGGGGGTCCCTTCACAGATGTAGAGCAGTAATTGATCTCAGCTTAGAGACTTAGAGAATTGTCAAGGAGTACTGAAAAATTAAGGGACCTGAGGTATCCCCTCATCCTCAGCAAACTGGCAAAGATGAAGAAAAGTGACTCCCCCCAAATGTCAATGTTGAAGGAGTTGTGAGAGATAGGCACACTGGTGCATTGGTGGTGGAGTTAGGAATCAGTGCCACCATTTTAGAAAACAATTTGGAATTATACAAATAAAATGACTAAAATGTCCATATCCTTTGACCCAAGGAATTCACTACTGGGCATATACTCCTAAGCATGTCATTGATGGAAGAAAGTCCTCATATATGTGAAAATGTTTATAGCAACACTTATTGTAGTAGTAAAATAGATCCCCATCAATTGGGGAATGGCTAAACAATACCTAAATGCAATGGAATATCATTGGGCTGTAAGAAATGACAACTGGGGGGCAGAGTTAAGATGGCAGAGTAGAAACAGGACTTTCATGGGACTCTGGCTTCCACCTCCTCCAATTCATTTAAAAGGTGACTCTGAAGAAACTTTGGAGCTACAGAACCCACAAAAATGACACATAGAAGCTAACCTTTTGCTGAGGATAGCCCAGCAGGCCAGCAGGAAGTGGCCAGTGTAGTCCTCTGGGACCCCAGCCCATCCCTGCATAACCTCAGGACAGCCCTGACCAGCCACCAGCCAGAGGGACTTCAGTTCACTAGCAGCTGTGGCAGTTTTCAGAATTATCAATACAAAGGTGCTAAGGACAAAGTGAGAGGACAGTGAAGTGTGAATTTTGGGATCCAATAGTTCAGGAGTGGAGTTGGCCTTTGACCTAAGGTGAGAAGCCACTGAGGCACCACAGGCAGGTAGCCACCACCACATGGCAGCAGCTTTAGCTCTTGGCCTGCAGATTGTAGGGGTACCAAGTGACCAGTCTGAGGGGGTAATCACTCTTGCTTTAACCTTCTTGGATCTGGATTGTGGTCTAGGGTGAAGGTCCTGGGGTGTGTGACCAGCTTGCCAGAGCATGTGGAGGCTTCAGAGAGGGCACCCAACTAATACCTTCAGCAGCTGAAAAAACCTGAGGGATTGGGATGAAGCTCCCCTGTCTGGTAGCAGAGTCCTACTGTGGCAAAAAGCCCAAAAGTCAAGTAATTGAGTGGTAATATGAGCAGGCAAAGGAAGCAAAGCAAACAGAGCAGCCCAATTTTACTATTTTGGGGACAAAAAGGATCAAAGCATGGAACAGGGGGAAGACAACAAAGTCAGAACTCCTCCTGCACCAAAAGCTTCCAAGAAAAATATGAATTGGTTACAGGCCATAGAGGAGCTTAAAAGGGATTTTGAAAACCAAATAAGAGAAGTGGAGGAAAAAATGGGAAGAGAAATGAGAACGATGCAAAGAAAAATATGAAATGAGAATCAACAACCTGACTGAAGAAAATAACACCTTAAAAATAGACTAACTCAAATGGCAAAAGAGGCTCAAAAAAGGCAATGAGGAGAAGAATGCCTTAAAAAGCTGAATTTGCCAGATGAAAAAAGAATCTCAAAAGCTCACTGAAGAGATTCATTCCTTCAGAATTAGATTGGAGCAAATGGAAGCTAGTGACTTTATGAGAAATCAAGATGGTATTAAACAGATGCAAACAAATGAAAAAATAGAAAGCAACGTGAAATATCTCATTGGGAAAACCACTGACCTGGAAAATAGATCCAGGAGAGATAATTTAAAAATTATTAGGCTATCTGAAAGCCATGATCAAAAAAGAACCCAGAAATCATCCTTCAAGAAATTCTCAAGGAAAATTGCCCTGATGTTTTAGAACAAGAAGGCAAAATAGAGGTTGAAAGAATCCACCCATTACCTCCTGAAAAATATCCCAAAAAGAAAACTCCTAGGAATATTAAAGCCAAGTTCCAGAATTCCCAGATCAAGGAGAAAATATTAGAAGCAGCCAGGAAGAAACAATATTAATATTGTGGGAACACAATCAGGATAACACAGGATCTGGCAGCTTCTACCCTGAGGGACAGGTCTTGGAATATGATATTCTGGAGGATTAAAAGGAGCTGGGATTAAAACCAAGAATCACCTACCCAGCAAAACTGAGTATCATGTTTCAGGTGAAAATATGGTCATTAAGTGGAATAGAGGACTTTCAAGCATTCTTGAGGAAAAAACCAGAGTTGAATAGGAAATTTGACATTCTGATACAAGAAGCAAGAGAAGCATGAGAAGGTAAACAGAGAAAATAAATCATAAAGAACTTATGAAAGTTGAACTATTTATATCCCAACAAGGAAAAACGACAATTGTAACTGGTGAAACTTTTTTCAGTATGAGAATAGTTGAAGGGAATAGAAATGTGTGTGTGTGTGTGACATACACACACATATACACATATATATGTATGTGTATATATATATATACACACACATACATATATATGTATGTGTATATATATATACACATACATATATATGTCTATATAGGAGGGTATATGGGTATATGAATATATATGTGAATGTGTGTATATATGTGTACAGGTATACATAGACAGAGGGCACAGGACCAATTTAATAGGAAGGGATGATACTTAAAAGGTGATATTAGGAGGTGAGATAGGAATATAATGAGAAAAGATGGAAGAGACAGAACGGGGTTAACTATCTCATATAGAAGAGGCAAGGGAAAATGGTCATAATGGAGGGGAAGAACAGGAAGGCAAAAGGGAATGGGTCAACCTTATTCTCATTGAATTTGGCTTAGGGAGGGAATGACATACACATTAAATAGGGTATCTCACCCTACAGGAAAGTAAGGGGGAAGAGGATGAGAGGAAGGATGATGGAAGGGAGGGCAGGAAGGAAGGGGGGGGAGGGAAGTTGGAAGCACCCACTTTTGAAAAGGGACAGAACAAATGGGAGATGGGATAGGAAGGAGGGAAATATAGTCAGTCTTTTACAATATATCCACTATGGAAATGTTTTGCATAGCTACACATGTACAACCTATATTGAATTGCTTATCTTCCCAGTAATGGTAGGTGACAAGGGAGGAAGGGAATGAATCTGGAATTCAAAGTTTTAAAACCAAATGTTTAAATATATATATACACACTATTATTAACATCATTTTACATGTAACTAGGAAATAAGACACACAGGTACTGGGGCATAGAGATCCACCATGCCCTACTGGAAAATTGGAGGGGGTATGGGAGAAGATATGGGAGAGAGCAGATTGGAGGAGCGGATATCCAGTGGGATCACTGTTTGGGGCTGGGTAGGGGAAAAATGGGGAGAAAATTTGTAACTCAATATCTTGTGGAAATGAATGATGTAAACTAGAAGTTAATAAAGCATTTGATCAAAAAAATGATGACCAATAAATACAGAACAACAATAAACTGATGCAGAGTGAATTAATGAGAGCTGAGAAAATGATGGATGTAAATGAAAAGAACAACCATAAAAAATTAAAAGTGAGAAATTCATAATTACAAAGAGTAAGCATAGCTGGAAACAGAGATAGGAGAAGACATCTCTTTTACTCCTAAGCAGAGTTAGGAGGTCCACAGGTGTGGAATACTACACATATGTTCAGACTCTTTCAAGCTATTTATTAGTTTTTCTCTAATGTTGTTCTCCTCCTTTCTTTTCTTTGAAATATTCTTTGTCATGTGCAATGGCTTTCTGGAAGAGGAAAGAAAGAGATTCTGGGGAAAATTTAGGCACTATAAAAACAAAAGAAATCTGGGGCGGCTAGGTGGTGCAGTGAGTAAGAGCGCCGGCCTCAGAGTTGGGATGACCTGAGATCAAATCTGGCCTCAGAAAATGAGCACCCACACATAAATAATGACTAGCCATGTAACCCTGAGCAAGTTACTTAACCCCAATTGCTTAAAAAAAAAAAAAATGAATTTTTTTTTCTTTTTGGAGGGCAATTGGGGTTAAGTAACTTGCCCAAGGTCACACGGCTAGGTTTGTGTGTGTGTGTGTGTGTGTGTGTGTGTGTGTGTGTGTGTGTGTGTGTGTGTGTTAAGTGTCTGAGGCCAGATCCGAACTCAGGTCCTTCTGACTCCAGAGCCGACGCTCTACTCACTGGGCCGACGCTCTACTCACTGCGCCACCTAGCAGCCCCGAATTTTTTTTTTTCAAAAGAAAAATTAGGTGATCTGCCCATGGTCTAGTATGTATTGGAGGCAGAATCTGAACCCTGACTTTCCTGATATTGAGGCCAGCCCACATGGTTTCTCAGTACAAAAATTATTACTCACATTTTAAGAGGAGGAAAACAAGATTCAGGGAGATGTGATTCTCCCAGGTCACATGACTAATGAATGTCAGAGCTAGGATTTGAACTCCAGTCCCCAGATCCAACTTCTAGTGGTTAGAGGGAATGTGAATATCCTGAGGATTCCAGGGCAGAAAGGCAGACCTGGGGATGGGGAGGGGGTGGCGAAGGTGGTAGGAGAAATACAATAATGAGAGAATGACATTGACCAGCTGTAGAATGGAAAGCAGGCTGGGTCCTACCTAGGTCAAAGAGTCCATCTCTTTCTGCTCCCTCAGCTCTAGTCCCTGGCTTCTCAGCTCCCCTCCCCAAATGATCCAGGGCTGATGGTTATTTCTGATTCTCTCCCACAAGAGCATTTACCTATATAGTTCCTCCCTGCTAAGGGTCTGACTAATATGATAAATACGATAAAGGATTAATGACTAAGGACTGAAACTATCTCCCCTCCCTGTTAATGTATTTGCATTCCAACAGTGGCCTTCAACACCTTAACCCCAGATCTCTTCACTTCCATTGGGTTTAATAACACACCGAAGGAGAGGTGAGTTATGTTATTAATTTAAATTTGGCAAACATCACTTGAAGGCTTGCTGAGTGAGAGCGACTGTATAGATGGCACTCATCTCATTCCTCAGTGTTTACAAAGCACTTTACAATTGTCTTGTTCATGGTTCACAAAAGCTCCGAGCAGCTACACTACAGGTGGTATATCATAATTTTACAGACGAGGAAACTAAGTCTCAGAGAAGGTAGTTGACTTGTCCATGGTCACACAAGCTAGTAAATATTAGAGTAAGGATTGTGACTCAAATCTTTCTTAAATATAATACTGATAATGATAACAATATTGATTGCTAAGATTTGCATAATGTCTACTCTGTGCCTGGTACAGCTCTAAGTGCTGTACCAATATTTTTTATTTTTACAACAACTGTGGGAGACAGGTGCTATTATTTCTCCCCATTTTACGGATGAGGAAATTGAGGCAGACAGGGGTTAAGTGATTTGTCCAGGGACACACAGCTAGTAAGTGTCTAAGACTAGATTTGAACACAGGTCTTCCTAGCTCCAGGTCTGGTTCTCCATCCATTGTGCCACCTAATCCAGCAGCCAAACCATGTTGCCTCTCTAATGGTACAGAATCAGACACCATTGAAAGGACAGTGGTGGAGTTATTTCTATGCAGATTGGGCTTTCAGCACCCTTCCTATCCATGATATGGAAGTGACCACGAGCTTTGTCTATATCCTAGGTCAGCCCTGGAGAAAGATTCCCAAACCTACCTCAGCCCCTGCCACTCCCTATATCAGGGCTCAGGCACAGGGATAATGTGAGAAGGAGAGGTAAGAACACATGAAAGGAAGGGTTCATCATGGATATGTGGTGCAGTGACTAGAGCACTGGGCTTAGAATCAGGAAGACTCATCTTTAAGAATTCAAATCAGGCCTAAGACACTTACTAGCTGTGTGACCCTGGGCAAGTCACTTACCCCTGTTTGCCTCAGTTTCCTCATCTGTAAAAAGAGCCGGAGAAGGAAATGGTAAACCACTCCAGTATCTTTGCCAAGAAAATCCCAAACGGGAATCACTAAGAGTCAAATACAACTGAAAAACCACTAAACAACAACAGCCATAAGGCTTTGAGGTTTGCAAAAGACTTTACAGATATTATTTCATTTTGTTCTCTCAACAACTGTGGGAAGTATCTCCATTTTATGACAGAACTGAGACTGACAGAGTTTAAGTGACTTGCCCAGGGCCAGTCAGCTAGTAAATATCTGAGACTGAATTTGAACTCTGTTCTTCCTGACTCCAGGGTCAGATCTCTATCTAGTGGGCCACCTGGCTGTCTTGAACCAGAAAGAAAACATGAGCCTTTTTGCTCTGAGTGACAGTCTCAGACAGAAGGTATGGATATTTTGGGATAGTCACCTAAGAATCTTTTGCCATTAATTGCATTAGTCTAAATATATTCCGCCAAGGAGAGTTCAGAGTCTTTCACATAATCCAAACTTAGATGTTCTTGACACTTCATCTTAAATATGCCGGCCTATACCTTTCACAGTAAAACACAACTAGTTGCTTTTAAAATTTTACATGGACTCAAAGGGAGGACTGGACACAAATTGCCTCTTTTCCATTTCCAAGGACAGAATGATTTAACCCTATAGATGGCATTGTTCTTAGGATAAGAGTGGGGCTGCCCTCTCAAGACATGCTATGTTTCCCTAGGCGGTGTATGGTTGAGTGAGCAGGTGCTGATGACTCCCTTTCCCAATCCCTATCACACTGGGAGGGACATTCCTTGGCTTTCTCTATGGACGGTGGGCTTTAGACTGTCCTTGTTCTAAATGTTTGTCTTTGACTGACCAGGGAGTCATAGAATTCAATCAGCATATTTTTCTCCTTGAGGATTCAAGGTAACATAATACACATTTCCATTGTTGCCATGGAGCCATTGGTGTGTTTTTTATTCCTATGAGAGCATTTCAGACCCTAGGCTGCTTGCTATATTTAAAGATCTCTCTATTATCTATTGCTGAGCAGGAGGCAGAGGGGACAGCTATTACTATGTTATTCTTTGACAAATCAAATCAACAGTTTGGAGACACTGATCTAAGCCAAATAAACACCCAGATCACTTGGTCAGGAGTAATTAGAGTCTCACAGGTCACCAATTACTTATGAGTCATGAAATAGCACCCCAGTCCATCACAAATAAGGGAGAGAGATAAGGCATATTCCTTAGAGAAATAGACGAAGAGAGCCTACCTCTTCCATTTCCTATGTATGACCTTGGACAAATAAATTTTTTTCTTTTCTTCTTTTTTTTTTTTGGAGGGCAATTGGGGTTAAGTTACTTGCCCAGGTCACATGGCTAGGTTTTTTTGTTTTTTATTTTGGTAGGTGAGTGTTAAGTGTCTGAGGCTGGATTTGAACTCCTGACTCCAGGGCTGGTGCTCTATTCACTGCACCACCTAGTTGCCCCTTGGGCAAATAATTTAACCTCTACAGACATGGTTTTCTTGTCTGTAAAAATTAGGGTGCCTGACTAGGTGACTTCTGAGATCACTTGCAGCACTAAAATTATGATTCTATGAGAGCAGATGGTTAGAAACCTGAATACAAAGGCCATGGGATTGCTGGAGAACTCTGGGCCTAAACTTTCCTAGTTTAGTATTGACAGGTCTAAACTTCTCTTAACAAATTTCCATATGTGTTTCAAGTTCACAGAATCAAAGAATCTCAGAGTTGGAAGGGACCTATTCCAACCTATGTCTGAATAAGACTCCCCCTAAAGCATGTTTTACACATAATCGGGCAGCTTCTCACTAATCCCTCCAGTAGTGGGGTGACCAGAGACCTCTTGAAACAGCCTATTCCCCATTTGCAGAACTCTACCTTTCTGTAATTTTCACCTGTTGTTCCTCATTCTTCTCTCTGGGGGCAAGCAGAACAATCCTAATTTCTTTTCCACAATTCCAGCTACTCAAACATAGCTACCATGTCCCTTGCAAGTCATTTATTATTTAAGAGAAGCAGATTAACTCCTACGTAGGTGCATATGACATGGTGTAACAATAATGCAATATTCACAACACTCATGGTGGTTATGAATATGCTGGTATAGTTGTGAATCACAAAATGTAGCAGACTCTCCACATAGAGGATGGAACCAAAGCCTTTATTCAAATACCAGAAAACCAAGTCCCAGAACCAGAAAGCCAAAGTCTTTACAGTAGCCACGAAGTTGATACACATGGTTAATGCAGTGAACACCCACATTCCCAAGCCTTCACAATAGAACAGGTTCTCTCAAGCAGGGATCTTCCTCTCTCCCTCACAGTAGCTCCTCAGCCTGGTTCTTGGAAGTTCTTAGCAGAAATTCCCAAAGGAAAGGTCTCAGCAGAAGTTCCCAGGAAAAAAGGTCTCAGCAGAAGTTGCAGCCTCCAGATTCTCACTGAGAGAAATTCTGCCATTCCCAGCTGAGGCTTTTCCTTTTATATGCCTTAGCTCCTCCCTATTTTGCCCCTTCCTGTTATATAAGCAACTTCCTCCCGAGGTGTTAACTACTTCTGTGTTAATTAAATAGCTTAAACAAGGTGTTAACTTGAAACAAGGTGCTAAGTACCTGCTTACTTGCCAATACAAAGGGGCATGGAAAATCTTCAGATTCCATTAACATTACACATGGTGTCCAGTACCTTCCCCAGACGGTCAATCTCCTCTGGGTCCATTTTCACTTGTTAAAGTTTTTCATCAAATGAGATACTTGGAATTAATACAATAATACAGATGTGGTCTGACCATCCTGCAGAGGACAGTAAGACTACCTGCTCTTGTGTCTGGACCCTGGAGCTTTATTTTTATTGAGAATTTTTGTAAATATGGAATGTTTTGTGAATTTGTGTGTTTTCCTTGAGCAGGGGCCATGCTCATCTTCTCTGTATCTTTCTGATTTTAGTATATGTGCTGTCAAAGTAAGTGTGACCTCGGACCTTTCTTAAGGCAACCTACAGAATTAACATTTTTGGGAGGGTGGGGCTTCCATGTCTAATTATTGGCTCTTATTGAGTTAGTAATCTACTAAAGGAGTAGTAATTCCCAAATCATCATCATCATCATCATCTTCATCCTCCTCCTCCTCCTCTTCAATGTGGCTAGAATTTTGTTATGGTCATTTCATCCACCTACATGCTTTTGCCCTTCTTGCTCTACTTTGTTTCCTTGTTATTTCCTAAATTAAACCCATATAATTCTGCCTCCTAGACTGGGTAAAGGAAGCCAGTGAACAAAACCCTTTCAATTTGCCATGAGAAAGCTGTGGCTGTGCTCCCTTTATAGTTTGATGGCAGCAGGTTTGTAAATAATTTACAAAACCCCAATTCCCTTTCTCCCAGTTACTCCAGGCTCAGAGACCAATGCTCCCTTCTGTGCTGCGTATTAAGCTTCAAACTAAGTCAGGAAAGTCACCAAGATCACAAACTTCTCCATGAAAGAATATGTTTTTTAAAATTAGTCAGTCAGTCATAGAATCTCAGGTCACAGAATGATGGAGCTGGAAGGGATGTTTGAGATCATTTGTCTGAGCTTTTCATTTTATTCTTGAGGAAAATGAGACTAAAAGAGGGGAAGATTTTCCATCACATCTCTAATTCATAGAGGCCATGACATATTCCAATTTGAGAACACTGGGCTTGGAGTTAGGAAGATACAGATTCAAATGTTGCTGCAGGCACTTACAAGTTATGGGACCTCCAGAAAGCCCCTTAACCTCTCCGGCCCTTTGTTTCCTCATATATAGTAATAGTCCCTACCTCAGAGTTGTGGGAAGGACCAAATGAGATAATGTATGGAAAGTACTTGGTAAACCTTTGAGCTCTAGTTAAATGTAAACTATTGCTTTTGAGCCAGGCCTACAGACTACCAGTCAATACTCATCTTCTTTCATCGCATTGACATCATATTTGAGACCTTGGGAGAATCAAACACCCGATCTGGGGATGAAAGACCTGGGTTTAAGTCTCAGCACTGCTGCGTATTACCTGTCTGATCTTGGGTTGCACAACTAACTGACCTGGGTCTCGACTGTCTTCTCTGCAAAATGAAGGGGTATTGGGCTGGGTGATCTCTATGGTTCTTTCCACCTTCCAGTCCTTTGGTCTCTGGTATCTCCGGCACTTTCTTTTTAGTCCTTTCTGGCAAATATATGAGAGGTGAGATGAACAGACACACCCTCAAGCTAGACTGGCACAGTCTTAGGCCTTTTAGGTCCTGAATTACACTCATGGAGAAAACCCGCCTACAGGGACTGTTTCAGACAAGAAAGACCACAACTAGGTCGCCAGGGGAGGGGAGGGAATTGTAATGGGGAGAAGCAGGCATGTGGTCTGTCTTGCACATATACAGAAAGTTGTCACCCTAATGATGTGCAGCTGGAATGTTTGCTGAGATCCCAATCCTTTGGGTTGTCTGCAGACAAACAGAAACATACCCTTTGCCTGTCAAGTGAGAATTTCTCCCGACCAGTCTCCTTTCTTATGCATAGCATAAGACCAATCCAGAGAATATTAAAAGTTCCCGAGTTCCTTTTTTCCCAGTGGCAGTCAGGCTTAAACCCTTAAAAACCAATATAAATCCTTAGATGCAATTTATTTCTTGCTTTGTAGCTGCTCTCCCTCCCTCCTCTCTCTCTCTCTCTCTCTCTCTCTCTCTCTCTCTCTCTCTCTCTCTCTCTCTCCTCTCTCTCTTTTTCTCTCTGTCTCTCTTCCTCTCTCTCTCCCTCCCCCCCCTCCAAAACAGATGGCAGAAGCCTCTATTTGCCTCTGACAACATGACCTCCCAATGCATTTTTATCCTTGTGTTTTACTTCTTGTGTCATTGATCAATAGACTGAAATGCCACATCTCTATCACAGCCACACATTTTGATTTCACAAAAATCGTCCTGGCTCAGTGGAGCTTATCTGTAAGAGCCCTGATGCCTAGAAATGTCATGGCCTCCAGGGGGCCCAATGGACTGTGTCAGGGGGTAGCTTGCTTTGGGTCCTTCCAGCCTTCAGCCCTCCTCCTCCTCCCCCTCTTCCCTCTCCCTCTTTCCTCTTCCTCTTCCCCCTCCTCCTCTTGCTCTTCCCCCTCCTCTCCCTCTCTTATCTTCCTGCTCCTCCTCTTCTCCCTCCTCCCCTCCTCATCCTCTTCTCCTAGCCCCCTCCTCCTCTTTCTCCTCCACATCACCCTATCTGCTATTGGGATCATCCTAAAGATGTTTTCAGTGAGTCTACAGGAGATAAGCTTAAATACCAATCTTTTATTCAACTGCAAAAGCAATCATTTTATCCTCCTGCACAGTCATGCTTTGAAGATTAAACGTTAAAGAATAGTAATAGCCAAGGTACAGTAGATAGAGAGCTGATCTGGAAACCAGGAAGTCTTGGGTTCAGGTTCCCCCTGTGCCACATTTTCTGGGCACCCTTGGAGAAGTAAGTCACACAACTGTCAGGGCCCTAGCAACTTTCTAAGGAGAGAAGTGTCTATTAGCAAAGAGAATGTCCTCACCTAGAAGTTCCTTATACCAATGAATTCACAGGATGAGTCTCCATTGCTATCCTGATGTCAGGAAAATGTCTTATCTCAGGGAAGTTTCTGTCTGAACTTCGGAAAAGATGAAAATGAGATGATAATATCTAGCATTTAGACAGTGCTATGGTTGGTGCATCATCTCATTTAATCTTCACAACAACCATGGGAGGTAGGTGTGCTTATTTCTCCTGTTTTACAGATAAGGAAACCGAGGCTGAGGAAGCTAAGTGACTTGTCCAAGGTCACACATCTCCAAAGTACCTGAACTACCTGGTTCCAAGTACATCAGTCTATATACTACACCACCAGTTTACATGTCAATATCGTCATCAAGTTAGAAAATATATTGCTTTCCTCAATACTTATGATCTCCAAACTGCTTAGAATGAAAACCTTTCAAGGAGACTGGGCCAAAGAGATCAAAATCACATGGGCCCAGGATGGTGTAAGATAACAATTGCTCTTGTTGCTCTGTCTGCTGTGGAAACTGCACTGAGTATGCCTTCAATGAGCCCCCCTGTAGCTGTCTCACATTTCCAAAGCACTTTCCTCACAGCCCTTTAAAGTAGGTAGTGAATGAATAAATGAATCAACCAATTTTTAAAACCATTTATTAAATCCCAAGTTCTGTGCTAAGTCTTAGAGATACAAATTGAAAAGCTGGATAGCCCCTCCTCTCAAAGATCTCACATTCTAATGGAGAAAGACCACAGAGGTAGGAGGGGTTGGTTGCAGGGTGCATGGAAAGGCCCAGGAATCCTTAGCAGGCATCTTCAGGTTTGATGGTAAAGCCCAAGGATCTTTAAACACGTTGAGAGCTGAGACAGCAGGGTCAGGTGTGGGGTTGGGTATGGAGAGCATAGGGACAGGGAAAAGGATGAGCTTCAATGGGCCAGAGGGCGCAGAGGCAGGGCAGATCGCTAAAACATAGGGAGCTTCACCTTATTGGAAAGACTGTAATTGGTAACTCCATGCTCATCCACATGGTAGAGACAGCAACCAGAGGAGCAAGTTGAGATGGAGGGGAAGAAGGGAGGGAGGGAGAAGGGGAAGAGGAGGGGCAGAAGGAAAGGGAGAAAGAGTACCTCAGATGGCCTGTTTCCTGTTTAGCTCATTAGAAAGCATCAAATATTACTAACCCCATTAAAAAATATGGGAACTAAGACCCAGGGAAGTGATGTGATTTGTCCAAGGGTGTATAGCTAGTTAAGCTTTGGAGGAAGGAATTGAAAATAAGCCTTCTGAGAGTAGTTGTTCAGTCATTTTCAGTCATGTCTGACTCTTTGTGACCCCATTTGGAGATTTCTTGGCAAAAATTCTGGAGTGATTTGTCATTTCCTTCTCCGACTCATTTAACAGATGAGGAAACTGAGGCAAACAGGGTTAAGTGACTCATCCAGGACCATACAACTAATGTCTAAGGTCAGATCTGAACTCAGGAAGGTGAGTCTTCCTGACTCCAGGCCAGGCACTCTTTGCACTATTAGGCCACCTAGCTGCTCCTTGGAGAGATTCCTCAGGCCATTGGGAAGCAAAAGAAGAGAATTCCTAAGGCTCCTCAGCTGGGGCCTTCCCTTTGTACTCCACCAGAAAGATTAGAGGTTTGATGAGAACCCCCTCTTCTCCCTCCTTTCACGGCACTCTGACATCATTGCTTATGATATTTTCCTTCATTACTCTGATGAAGAAGCCCCTTCATCTTTACCTTTCATCCTATCCCTTTCTATTTTCTCTAGAAGGTTATTTCTACTATGATCCCTGCTTTCTAATCTTCACCATCTCATCATCTACTGCTCCCTTCCCTGATGCCTACAAACAAAAGCAAGTCTTCCTCATCCTTTAAAAACATCCAAAGATCCTACCATGCCCTTGTCATCTTATTTCTCCCCTCATCTTCTCAACCAAACAGTTGAAAAAGCAATCTACATTTTCTTCCTTTACTTCCTTTCTTCTTACTTTCATCTGAACCATCTGAAATTCAGTTTCCCAATTCATTATTTAGCTGAAATTATCCAGAATAGCTAATGACCTATCAAATTCTAAACTGAATGTTTTTTGTCATTCTCATTCTTCTGCCTTTTCTGAAATGTCTGACACTGTTGATTATCTTTTCCTCCTGGTTATTCTCGCCTCTCTGGGTTTTGTTTTTATTTTATAAGTTAATTAATTTTTCATTTTCAACATTCACTTTCATAAGATTTTGAATTCCAAAAAATTTTCCCCCTCATTCTCCTTCTTCCTCCCCAAGATGGCATGCAATCTGATACAGGCTATACATATTAGTTGTGTTGTGAAAGAAGAATTAGAACAAAAAGGGAAAAACACAAGAAAGAAAAGAAAGAAAATAGTATATTTCTATCTTCATTCAAACTCCATATTTCTTTCTCTGGATTGTGGACAGCATTTTCCCTCATGAGTGTTTTGGAATTGTCTTGGATCCTTGCATTGCTGAAAAGAACTAAATTTATCAAAGTTGGTCATTGCACAATGTTGTTACTGTGTGCAGTGTTCTCCTGATTCTGCTCACTTCACTCAGCATCAGTTCATGTAAGTCTTTCCAGGTTTCTCTGAAATCTGTCTGCTCATCGTTTCTTATAGCACAATAGTACTCCATTACATTCATATACCACATCTTGTTTAGCCATTCCCCAACTGATGGGCACTCCTTTAGTTTCCAATTCTTTGCCACCACAAAAAGAACTGCTATAAATATTTTTGTACATGTGTGTCCTTTTTTCCTTTTTTAAAATGATTGCTTAGTGATACAGTCCTAGAAGTGGTATTGCTAGATCAAAGGGTATGCATAGTTTTATAGCCCTTTGAGGATAGTTCCAAATTACTCTCCAGAATGATTGAATCAATTCACAACTCCACCAACCAATTATTAGTGTTCCAGCTCTCTGGGTTTTGGGAACACTGCTTTTTCTTGGTTCTCTTCCTACTTATTTGACAATGCACTCTCCTTCACTAGATCTTCATCTGTACCATATTCACTAACTGCACATCCCCTAAGTAAGGGTGTACTAGAGCCAGTGCAGACTGACAATAGAGAGTCTATTGGTAAAGTTTCAGTGTGAAACTTTATGCCTCTAAAATCAGTAAATGCTACAAATCAGTTTAATTTTTTGTTTTGTTTGGTTTCTAGACTTAAGAAAGTTACAGGGGAAAATGTTAATAATGCAGATTGAATTTTAAAGTGTTGTGTATTTTTTCAGAGAGCTGACTGTTAAATATTTACCAGCACAGTCGTACCCCTAAAGCTTTGTCTTGGGCTTTACTCCCTCTCTATTTTATCTTGCTTAATGATCTCATCAGCTCTCATGGATTTAATTATCATACTGATGCTGATAATTCTCAGCTCCATTTATCCAACTCAAACTTTTCTCTGGTGATCCAGCCCACAATCACTGACTGCCTGTTGAGCACTTCAAACCAGATGTCCTTCAGGCATTTCAAACTCAACATGTCCAAAACAGAATTCATCATCTTTATCCCTAAACTTAGCATTCTTCTAAATTTCCCTATTATTAATGAGGAGCACCTCATTAATGTGCTTTGAGTCACCAATATTTGAAATTTTGTATCATCTTCAATGCCTCACTCTTACCTCACACATCTTATTAGTTGACAAATTTTGTAATTTCTGTTCCCATAACATCTCTCAAATATGGCTCCTTCTTTTCACTCCCACATCCACAGTCCTAGCTCATTCCCTCATCATCTCTCACCTGAACTAGTGCAATAGTTTTCTGCTTGGGCTTCCTACCACAAGTCTCTTCCCAATCCTATTCTGTCTACCAGGTACCAAAATGATTTTCCAAAATTGTAGGAAGTGCTCAATCTACTAAATAAGCTCTAATGACTCCCTCTTTCTTCTAGGATCAAATATAAACTCCTAAGATACTGTTCCAGGGGGATTATGGAAAGGTGGTGGTCTTCTAGGACATAGAGAGGATCCCAGACACCCTTCAAACACCCCCATCAGGCTTAGAGATGCACTACTCCACTAAGACTGAGAAAGAATTATTTCTAGAGTTCCCCACCCAACCTAGGAATCCAGAGAGGGATCCCTTGAGGCTTGCAGATATTCTGTGATAGACAGACAATCCTGGGTAAATTGAGGTACAAGTGTAGAAGGTAGAAAACAGATGCCTCAGAGGTTTGTGGAAGTTTTTGCTTGCCCTACCGGAGCATACAGGTCCAGACCCAGCCAACCCTTCCCCGAGGCTGAGGCTTGGCTACTTTAACCTGAAGACCTCAATTACTGAGGAAATGATTCACTGCTGGGAAAATTATGTTTAAGCCAACACTTCATACTATATACCAAGAAAAGTTTCAAATAGACATATGACTTAGATATAAAAAATCACATCACAAATTAGAGGAGCAAGAAAGAAATTGTCTTTCGCATCTATGGATAGGGGAAGAATTCATGACTAAGTCATAGAAAGGATGCCACAAGAAAAAATGTACATTTTCAACCAAATGAAATTTAAAAGTTTTTGCACAAACATCTAATCTAGTAAAAATCAATGAGAAATAGGTAACTGAGGAAAAAAGTCTTTGAAACAAATATCTTTGAAAAAGGTTTCATTCCCAAGGTATGTGAGGAATTGATTCAACTTTATTAGACTAAAGACCATTTCACAATATGTATTTTTCAAAAGAAGAAATCAGAGCTATCAACAATCATATAAAAAGTTCTAAATCAATAATAATTAGAAAGTACAAATTAAAGCAAATCTGAGGTTCCATCTCATACTTATCAGACTGGCAAAGATGATTAGAAGAAAATTATGAGCATTGGAAGAATTGTGGGAAAACAGGTATTCTAGTGGAGGTATCCTATAGGTGGAGCTTCCTTTATCTAGGTATTCTACTGGTGGAGCTTCAAATTAATTTGGTGAGCCATTCTGGAAAGTTCAAAATTGGAAACTAAGGGGATATCATTCTATTGAGACTAGCTAAGCAAATGATGGAATAGAAATGTAATATTACTATCCCCTAAGCGGTACTGAAATGGACAAATTCAGAGGAAACTGAGAAGACCTCTATGAACTGATGCAGAACTAAGTGATTAGAAATAGAACAATTTATACAGTTATAACAACATCACAAGGAAAAACAACTTTAAAAGACTCCAGAGCTCTGATCAATGCAATGATAAGCCATGACCCCAAAAGAATAAAATGAAATATCTTACCCCTCTCCTGATGATGAGAGAGGTGAAGAATTTAAAATGCAGAAAGAGACACATTTTGGGGGCATGGCTAATGCAGAGATTTGTTTTGCTGGACTATGAAGGTATATAACGAGGATTTTACTTTTGGTGATTTGGTTTTTTTAATTGGCTCAATTAAGGATAGTGGAAGGAACAGATAAATTATTTAAAGCTTGTTAAAAATAAAGACAATTTTTTTGCTTTTTGGAGGGCAATTGGGGTTAAGTAACTTGCCCAAGGCCACACAGCTAGGTTTTTTGTTTGTGTGTGTTAAGTGTTTGAGGCCGGATCCGAACTCAGGTCCTTCTGATTCCAGGGACGGTGCTCTACTCACTGCACCACCTAGCCACCCCGACAAATATTTTTTTAAAAGAACAAAATGGAAAAAAAGAAACAAATAGCTTTGATTTCAATAAGCATAAATGTGTGTTGGGTTGAATTGAATTGATCTAGATGTTCTGTGTTCCTCACTCCTTCCCTCTACTCATTCCTTCTTTAGTTTTTATGACACTTTCCTTTCTTGATTTTCCTACGAGTTTGGCCACTCCTTAATATCTTTTGCTGGATTTTCGACCATGTCCCAAACCACATGGAGTGTGCACCAAATTTCTGTCTTGTTCTCTTCTCTTCTCTCCCTCTTTATCTTGTTCTTACCATTTCCCATAAGTTCAATTATAATACTTATGGAGATGACTTCCAGATCTATATATCCATCCCTAATCTCTCACCTGAACTCCAGTCCAACATTACAAACTACCTATTGGACATCCCCAGCTAAATAATCTATGGATATTTCAAACTCATCACATCCAAAGTGGAACTCATCTTTTCTCTTAAACCTTCTTGTCTTTCTAACTTCCATGTCTCTGTTGATGGAAACAGTATTATTCTATTCATCCAGGTTCATAACTTTAGTGTTATTCTCAACTCTTCAGGCTCCTTGTCCACAAATCTAGTCAGTTTCCAGTTCTTGCCAATTTTACCTTCATGATGATTTCTGCATCAATCCCTTTCACTTTATTCACAGAACTGCCACCTTAGTTCATTACTTCATCACCTCTCACCCTGGAATGCTATGATATCCTCCTGATTTCTCTCCTAGACAAATTGGTGGTTATAAAATACTGTTCTGACTGTCAATCCCCTACTTAAGAAGTTACAGAGGCTAGCACTTTTATTGAGGATACAATACAAACTCTTCTGTTTGTCTTTTACGGTCCTTCACAGTCTGGCTCTATCCTACCTGGCCGTCCTTTACACATTTTATATAGAGTCTAGAATCTAGACAAGATGATCTATTTGCTGCTCCCTGTGCATGATACCTCACCTCTCGTTTCCAGAACTTTGCACATGCTGGTGATTAGACTATTTCCTCATCTCTACCTCTTAGAATCTCTAGCATCCTCCAAAACCTGAGTCAAAACCCATTTCCTATAAGAAGTCTGTCCTGATCCCCTGTGCTTCAACATATACATCCAGTTACTACTAGCTTCTCCTTGTCTCTAGACATTACTTTGGATCTATTTTGCATATACAGGACACACAAGGGCAAGTAGAAAGAGCACGGGGTTTGGAGTCAGGAAGACGACTTCAAATTCAATCACATACATTTACTACTTTTATGACTCTGGGAAAGTCACTCAACTTCTGTCTGCCTCAGTTTCTCCAATTGTAAAATGGCATTTACTGCCCAAGTTGGTCGTGAGGACCAAGGGAGATATTTGTAAAGAGCTTAGAGCAGTCCCTGGCATGTAGTAAGTGCCATATAAAATCTTTTTCCCTTTTCTCCACCTTGCATGCACTTTTATGCGTAATGTAAACTCCTTGAGAATAGAGACAGCTTCATTTTCTCTATTTGTATCTGTAGTGTCTAGTTTAATGCCTGGCATATGTTAGGTACTTAATAGATTCTTATTGATTAATTGAACATATTGTGTCTTCCCAATAGAATATAAGCTCCTTGAGGGTGGAGACTGCTCTACATTTGTTGGCCCTTCCAGCTCTGACTGTATAAAAAAAATGCTTTCCCTACATTCTAGCCTTTTATTAGTCACCACCTCTAAAGAAAGAGTACCTGAATCCATGCTGTTTGTGGAACAATTATCACTTCTTAATTCACTGTGAAATTCCAAATCGCAGGCAGGCCGGGGAAGGAGAGAGAACAGAGCTGGGCTTGGATTCCTTGTTCTGCAGTTAGCTTCCAACAACTCTTACCTTTCTGCACCTCAGGTATTCCAGACCCTCACCTCCAAATTCCTCCCTTCCACCCAAGTAACATTTTTCTTTATGTACTTTCTCCCTTCCATGCCCATAGCTTCAGTTACCTCCACCTCTGTGAAGAGGACTCACACATCTATAATACTAGGCCTCTATCCTGACCTGCATATGGCTTTACACCATCCACTGTCTTTGGGACATCTCTCCCTGGATGTTCAGGCAGCATCTGAAACTCAACGTGTGTCAGACCAACTTCATTAGCTGACTTAGAGAATGATAGAATCCTAGTCTACAGCTGAGGCCCTGAGGGCCACCACAGAGGCCAGCTAGCCCAATCCCTCCATTTTACAAAGGAGGAAAGCAAGGTGCAGAGGGTGACATGCCCAAAGTCATAATCAATGACAGAGTCAAGATTTAAACTCCAAAGCTTATTCTTTTTTTCCTTTGTCGTCTCTGTTTCACTATATCTGTTTGGGCACCATCATTCTTTCTGTCTCTCATATTCATAACCTTGGGATTATCTTTGACTCTTCCCTCCCAGGGAAATCCACATAGATTTAGAGCTGAATGAGAACCTGGTATTTATCTTGAACAACCCCTTCATTTTACAGATGAGGAAACTAAGGACCAGATAAGTAAAGTGACTTGTCCAAGGACATAGGGAGAAAGTAGAGCTGGAATCTGAACCCAGATCCCCTGATTTGAAATATAGCATTCTTTGCACTGTACCTGATAATTCGATAATCATTTACCAAGTCTGGATAAATTGCCCCCATCTTGAGCAACATTTCTCACAGCTATCCCTTTACATCATCATGACCATAATCCAGACCCTCATTATCTATCACTTGTACTTTTATGACATCTTCCTAATCTATTAGGATTCCTTCCTCCATGCTCTGTCCCTCCCCTGTCCATCCTTTTTTCATACCTCTATCAGATTAATTTTTCTTTTATATGGATATGAATATGTTGCTCTTCTGACCAAAAGGATTCAGTAGCTCTCAATTTCCTACCAAGTAAAGGCCAAACTGCCCCTTAATTATGGCATTCAAAATCTTTGAGAATTAGGTATCACCTACCTTTCCAGTTTATCACATATCACCCCCTTCTGTGCATTCTATATTCCAGTTGAACTGGACTATTCTCTGTCCCCTAGAAATGAACTATTTTCTTGCCTCTTTGCCTTTTCTAATTCATTTCTAGGGGACAGAGAATAGTCCACAGCTAAAGAGAAGGGAGATGAAACCAATTTGGAAAAAGATGGTGAGAATCAGATTGTGGAGGGTTCAAAATATGGAGCCAGATTATTTATACTTTATTTATAA
The DNA here is from genome assembly GCA_011680675.1 of Gymnobelideus leadbeateri. Lineage (NCBI taxonomy): Eukaryota > Metazoa > Chordata > Mammalia > Diprotodontia > Petauridae > Gymnobelideus > Gymnobelideus leadbeateri. Next base: position 86,993 of record WOXC01012043.1, on the reverse strand, counting down.
CAGTTATAGGGAGCTAGTAAAGATTTGGGAGGAGAGTGATACGATCAGACTTCTATTTGGGGAATGTTAATATAGCAGTTGTGTGGAGAATATATTGAAGAGAGGAGGATTGGAAGCTAGGAGACAAATTAGGAAGTTCTTATAATAGTTCATGTGGCAGCTAGGTGGCACAGTGGATAGAACATTGGGCCTGGAGTCAGGAAGACCTGAGTTCAAATCTAGCCTCAGATACTTACTGGCTATGTGACCTTGGGCAGGGCATTTAACCCCATTTGCCTCAGTTTCCTTATTTGTAAAATGAAAGAAAGAAGGAAATTGCATACTACTCCATTATCTTTGTTAAGAAAAACCCAAATGGGGGCGGAGCCAAGATGGCAGAGTAGAAACAGCTCATCCAAGACACTCTGCCCCCAGATTCCCCCCAAACTATGTAAAAGGGGACTCTGAACAACTTCTGGAGCCCCAGCACCCACAGAACGACACAGAGAAGCTAACCTCCCGCTGAGGACAGCCCAGCAACCCTGCAGGAAGGACCAGCGCAACGGTCTGGGAGCCGGCAGCCCGAAGCGCACAGAGCGCAGGAGCCGAGCCGAGCCGAGCCCAGGTCCGCGTGAGCCGAGGTTTTAGCCCCAGGGCAGCAGGGCCAGCAGCCAGCTGGAGGAACCCCAGAACACCAGGAGCTGTGGTGACTCCAGAATTATCAACATAGACATGCCTAGGACAAAGTAAGAGGTTAGTGTCCTATGGACTTTGGGACTGGTATTTAGGGAATGCGTCAGCTCCCTCCCCCGGGGGCTAGAAGCCGCTGAGGACAAACGCCATTTTGTAGTTTTCAGAGGTGGCTCCAGCTCCGAGCCTCCAAATAGTAGGGAGATCCAGCGACCAGTCTTGGGGGGTAATCGCTCTTGCTTTAACCTCCTTGGATCTGGATTGTGATCTAGGGTGGAAGTCGTGGGTGGGTTTACAGCTTGCCAGAAACGGAAGTTGCCCCCCACACATTCAGGATGAAAATTCCTCTATCTGGCCTTAAAGCCATAGTGTGGCAACAAGCCCAAAAGTCAAGGAATTAAGTGGCAACATGCCAAGGCAAAGGAAACAGAAAAATGCAACCCTAGACTCCTATTTTGGGGGCATAGAGCGGGAAAAGGACTGTGAGGTCAGAAGTCCTGCTCCAAAAGCCCCAGGGGAAAACATGAGCGGGTTGCAGGCCATAGAGGACCTTAAGAAGGACTTTAAAAATCAAATAAGAGAAGTGGAGGAAAAATTGGAAAGAGAAATGAGAAGGATGCAGGAAAAGTATGAAATGAGGGTCAACAGCCTGACTGAGGAAAACAACACCTTAAAAAATAGACTAACTCAAATGGCAAAGGAGGCCCAAAAGGGCAATGAGGAGAAGAATGCCTTAAAAAGTCGAATTTGCCAGATGGAAAAAGAATCTCAAAAGTTCACTGAGGAGATTCATTCCTTCAGAGTTAGACTGGAGCAAATGGAAGCTAATGACTTTATGAGAAATCAAGATGCTGTTAAGCAGATCCAAACAAATGAAAGATTAGAAGGCAATGTGAAATATCTCATGGGAAAAACCACTGACCTGGAAAATAGATCCAGGAGACACAATTTAAAAATTATTGGACTACCTGAAAGCCATGATCAAAGAAAGAACCTAGAAATCACCCTTCAAGAAATTCTCAAGGAAAACTGCCCTGATGTTTTAGATCCAGAGGGCAAAATAGAGGTTGAAAGAATCCACCGATCACCTCCTGAAAAAGATCCCAAAAAGAAAACTCCCAGGAATATTATAGCCAGGTTCCAGAATCCCCAGATCAAGGAGAAAATACTACAAGCAGCCAGAAGAAACAATTTCAATATTGTGGAAACACAATCAGAATAGCCCAGGACCTGGCAGCTTCTACACTGAGGGATCGAAGGGCATGGAATATGATATTCCAGAGGGCAAAAGAACTGGGAATGAACCCAAGGGTCACCTACCCAGCAAAACTGAGTATTTTGTTTCAGGGGAAAATATGGTCATTCAGTGGAATAGAGGACTTTCAAGCATTCTTGAGGAAAAAACCAGAATTGAATAGAAAATTTGACATCCAGACACAAGAAGCAAGAGATGCCTGAGAAGGTAATCAGGGAAAAGAAATCAAAAGGAACTTATCAAAGTTGAACTATTTACATGCCTATATGGAAAAGCAATAACTGTGAGTGATGATATCTTTCTCACTATGAAAATAATGGAAGGAGGGGGTGTGGTCATATGAATACATATGTGAATGTGTGTGTATATGGTTACAGTTATATATGGATAGAGGGCATAGGTTGAATTTGTTGGGAAGGGAGAATACTCAAGGGATGAAATTATGAGGTGAGAGAGGAAAGTAGCAAGAGGAGATGGGGAGAGATAGGGTAGGGTAAACTATCCCATGTAGAAGAAGCAAGGGGAAGTGGTTGCAAAGGAGGGGGAGAATAAGGAAGGCTAAAAAGGCAAAACCACATTCACATTGAATTTGGTTCAGGGAGAAAATGACATATATACTAAATGGGATATCTCAACCTGCAGCAGGATAGGGGGAAGGGGGATGAGAGGAGGGATGATGGATGGGAGGGCATCCTTGGGGTGAGGGGAGGTTGGAAGTACCCACTATAGAAGAGGGACAGGATCATGTAGGGAATGGACCAGGTGGGGGTGGGATGAGTGGGAGGGAATTATAAGCAGCCTTGTACAATATATCTACTATGATAATATTTTGCATAGCTAGACATGTACAACATATACTGAATTACATATCTCCCAGGAGGGAATGGGTGACAGGGGAGGAAGGCAATGGATCTGAAATTCAAGGTCGTAACATTGAATGTTTCAAATATATATAAATACTATTATTAATACTCTTTTGCTTGTAATAGGGAGGTAAGATGTTCGGGCATTGGGACACAAGGATCCACCTTCCTCTAATGGAAAAGTCGATGGGGGTATGGGAGAGAGCAGATTGGAGGAAGTGATATCTTGTGGGACTGCTATTCTGGGAGGTTGGGTAGGGGAATAATGGGGGGAAAATGATTGTAACTCAAAATCTGGCAGAAATGAATGATGTAAAACAGAAGTTAATAAAGCATTTGTTTAAAAAAAAAATTCAGGGAAAAAAATAAAAATAAAATAAAATAAAAAAAAAGAAAAAAAAAGAAAACCCCAAATGGGGTCATGAGGAGCCAGACACTACTGAAAAGTATTGAACAACAATAAATAATTCATGCAATAGGTGAGTTGGGATAGAAAGTATGGAAAGGGAGTGGCTAGGTGGCACAGTGAATAGAACACTGGCCCTGGAGTCAGGAGGACCTGAGTTCAAATCCGACCTCAGACACTTAACACAAAAACTAGCCTTGTGACCTTGGGCAAGTCACTTAACCCCAATTACCCTCCAAAAAGATTTAAAAAAAAGAAACTATGAAAGGGAAGAGAAGGATAGAGAATGAAATGTTGCATCATATTTTTATACATGTTTGCTTACTTCCTGTTTATTAAATTCTAAGTTTTACTGGAGCAAGGACTTCATCTTATCTAAATGTGTAATATAACCCTAAGCATATGTCTAATTATGTACTCCAAACACAATGCCATTTAACAAGCATTTCTGGATAAGTGAATGAATGAATGGGTACAATCACAGCAAGATCCAGAATCTTGGAGTAGAGCCATGATGAAGAAAGCATGTGTATGAAACTTCTCCCTTCACCTGATGAGATCAGGTCTTTCCTTCCACTTCTTAAATTACTAGTTGAAACAGAAGAGGGAAATAGAGGAAACAGAGAAACTGGGAGGCAGTTCTTTTCTAGTAGGAACTGAGATTTCTAGTTGAGAATTCTTTGGCAAAGATGTCTACTACAGCAGAAATTGGGTATCTGGTGTGGTTTGATATAGCAGTTTTTGATGTCTATTTCCTTATAGGAAATGAAACAGTATTTGTTCATAAGAGAAGAATGAAGTGGAACTGGTTCCTGGAGCGGTATGCATTGGAATGGAAGAGGTGTTGAATTCTGAAGACCTGGATTCAGATCCTAGTTCTGACACTTAATGACCTTTCTTTTGAGCCTGTTCCCTAATCTATAAAATAGAGATAATAGCACTTGTACTACCTACCTCACAGCATGATCAGGAAGTGCTTTGTAAATCTTACATCGCCAGAAAATTGTAAGCTATTCTCTATTATTAGATAGAGTCACTTAAGAGCAAGAGAATGATCTCTTTCCTCTTCCTATGCCATTCCAATGATAAGTTGGTAAGTGCAATATTTAACACTAGACTGATATGGGCATAATGATCTCCTACAATGTTTTTCACATTCTTGTACATAAATTATCTCCATTTCAAAAAGTTAGTTTTTTTCCAAGTATTTTTTTATGTCTTTCCCTCTCAACACTGGAAAAAAATTACTGTAACAAGTAATCATAAATCCCCATATTGATCACAAACGTATATCTCATGGAATATTAGCCACTCATTTCTCTCTCTCTCTTTTTTTTTTACCTTTGTGGGGCTTACAGTCTTTTTTTGGTCTTTATTAATTTGTTTGTTTACTTTTAGTTTACAAGATTCAGTTCCATTGTCCCTTGAGTTTCAAATTTTCTCCCCATCTTTCCCCTATCCACCACCCCAAAACAGCAACCCCACTGTATTCCTTCTCCCCCAATCTACTCTCTCCTATATCCTCCCTCATGCCCCCTCCAACTTTCCTGTAGGGCAAAATGAATCTCCATACCCCAGTGCCTGTATATCTTATTCCCCAGTTGCATGTAATAATAATAATAATTTTTAAACATTTGATTTTACAACTTTGAATTCTAGATTCTTTCCCTTCCTCCCTCATCACCTACCCTTACTGGGAAGATAAGCAATTCAATATAGGTTGTACATGTGTAGTTAAGCAACACATTTCCATAGTGGATATATTGTGAAAGACAGACTACATTTCCCTCCATCCTATCCCTCCCTGCACTTCTCCTATTCTCTACTTTGACCCTGTCCCTTTTCAAAAGTGTGTGCTTCTAACTACCCTCCCCCCCAAACTGCCCTCCCCTCCATCATCACCACTCTCATCCCCTTCCCCCCTACTCTCCTGTAGGGCAAGATACCCAATTTAGTGTATATGTCATTCCCTCCCTAAGCCAAATTCAATGAGAGTAAAGTTGACCCATTCCTTTTTGCCTTCCTGTTCTTCCCCTTCATTGTAACAGTTATCCCTTGCCTCTTCTATATGAGATAATTTACCCCATTCTGTCTCTCCCCATCTCCTCTCATTATATTCCTCTATCACCTCTCAATTTTACCTTTTAAATCTCATCCGTTCCTACTCAATTGATCCTGTGCCCTCTGTCTAGATATACGTGTACACATATATACACATACTCACATATATACTCATACGCACACATACCCTCCTATATAGACATATATATGTATGTATACACACACACACACACACACACACACACACACACACATATATATATATATATATATATATATATATATATATATATATATATATATATATATATATACACACACACACACACATCTCTATTCCCTTCAACTATCCTCATACTGAGAAAAGTTTCATGAGTTACATGCCTAAATTTTCCCATGTAGGCATGTAAATAGTTCAACTTTGACAAATTTTTTTATGATTTCTTTTCCCTGTTTACCTTCTCATGCTTCTCTTACTTCTTGTATTTGAATGTCAAATTTTCTATTCAACTCTGATTTTTCCTCAAGAATGTTTGAAAGTTCTCTGTTTCATTGAATGACCATATTTTCCCCTGAAATGTTATACTCAGTTTTGCTGGGTAGGTGATTCTTGGTTTTAATCCTAGCTCCTTTGACCTCCAAAATATTATATTCTGAACCCTTTGATACCTTAGTGTAGAAGCTGCTAGATCCTGTGTCATCCTGATTATGTTTCCACAATATTCAAATTGCTTCTTTTTGGAGGCTTGTAATATTTTCTCTTTGATCTAGGAACTCTAGAATCTGGTTATAATATTCCTAGGAGTTTTCTTTTTGAGATCTTTTTCAAGAGGTGATTGGTAAATTCTTTAGATTTCTATTTTGTTCTTGAAGGATGATTTCTAGGTTCTTTTTTGATAATTTTAAAATGATCTCTCCTGGATCTATTTTACAGGTCAGTCTATTTTACAGTTTTTCCAATGAGATATTTCACATTGTCTTCTATTTTTTCATTTGTTTGGATATGTTAATAGTATCTTGATTTCACATAAAGTCATTAGCTTCCATTTGCTCCAATCTAATTATGAAGGAATTATTCTCTTCAGTGAGCTTTTGAAATTCTTTTTCCATCTGGCAAATTCAGCTTTTTAATGCATTCTTCTCCTCATTGGCTTTTTGGGCCTCTTTTGCCATTTGAGTTAGTCTATTTTTTAAGGTGTTATTTTCTTCAGTCAGGTTGTTGACTCTCTTTTCATGATTTTCTTGCCTCATTCTCATTTTTCTTCCCAATTTTTCCTCCACTTCTCTTACCTGATTTTCAAAATCCTTCTTGAGCTCCTCCACGGCCTGTAACCAATTCATATTTTTCTTGGAAGCTTTTGGTGCAGGAGTTCTGACTGTGTTGTCTTTCTCCATGCTTTGATCCTTTTTGCCCCCCAAAAGGAATCTAAAGTTGGATTGCTGTCCTTGCTTTGCTTCCTTTGCTTACTAATGTTGCCACTCAATTACTTGACTTTTGAGCTCTTTGTCACAGTAGAACTCTGCTTCCAGAGGGGAGAGCTTTGTCCCAAATTGCTGGGGTTTTTGCAGTTGCTGTAGCTATTAGGAGGGCACTGTCTCTACAACCCACACAAACTCTGACTCACTGATTACACACTTCAGGAGCACTACCCAAGACTGTGATACAGACCCAGGCAGGTTAAAGCAAAATTGATTACCCTCTGAATGGTTGCTTGGCCCCCATGTGATCTACAGGCCAGGAGCTCTGAAGCAGCCATGTGGTGGTGGCTTCAGGGCTGCCATGCCTCTACCACTTCTCACTCTGGGGGCAGAGGCCTAACCGCACCTTCACCCCCCCCCCACACACCCCAGTTCCAACAGAGTTCTACACTGACCTTTTACTTTGTCTTTGGCATTTATGGGTTGATATTTCTGGAAATCACCACAGCTGATGGTGATCTACTCTCCTGAAGTCCAACCCAGCTGCTTCTGGTCAGGGCCACCCTGAGGCTAAAACTGCAGGCTCCCACAAGGCTGGGCTCAGCTCAGCCCATTGTGATGGACCCTTCCTGCTGGCCTGCCAGGCTACCTTCAGCAGGAGATTTGTTTCTCTCTGTCACTTTGTGGGTTCTGTAGTTCTAAAATTTGTTTATAGTCATATTTTATAGGTATTTGAGGTGGTTATGGGGGGAGCTCACAGAGTTTTCCTGCTTCTACACCACCATCTTGGTTTCACCCCCCAACTATAGATAGTTTTAATAACTTTATATGGAAACTGATTATATCTTTTGATCATTTATCAGTTAGGGAATGACTCTTTTTATAAATTTAACACAGTTCTTTATATGTTAGAGAAATGAAACCTTGATCAGTGAAGCTTGCTTCAAAATTTTTTTCACAGTTACTATTGCTAACTGTATCTTCCTTCATCCTATTCCCTCTACCCCTATTTATTCTATTCTCTCTTTTTTTCACTCTGTCTCTCCTCAAAAGTGCTTTGCTTCTTTTTACCCTTTCCCCCATTCTGCCCTTCTATCACCCCCCACCCTCCTCTTATCCCCTACTCCTTCTAGATTTCTATACCCCAGTGCCTGTCTATTTTATTTTTCAGTTACATGTAAAACCAATTTTATCACTCACTTTTATAACTTTGAGTTCTCTTAAGTCTTTCAAAGTGTTTATTTTCTTCTTAAAGATTTTGAACTCAAGAAATAAAACAAACATTTCCATAATATAGTAGTATAGAAAAAAGTGATTGCACATGAAACTATAAATCTATGATGTACAATTTGTTATTCCCTTTAAATATATATATATATATATATATGTATACACACACATACACACACACACACACACACACATATTCATTATGTATCTTTTTCCTTTTTTTTCTTCCCTCACCTGCCCCACCCTAGAGAGAGCTACCATTAGATGCAAATATGTATGTCTATGTAAAATCAATCTATACATACTTTTATTTATCAGTTCTTTCTATGGGTGCAATTAACATCTTCCTTCACATGTCCTTTTAGTTAGTTTGGGTATTTATAATAGTCAAAATGACTTAGTCACTCACAGTTATTCTTAAAACAATATTGCTATTGTATACATTTTATTGGTTTTGCTCATTTCACTCTTTATTATTTTGTGCAAGTCCATCCATGTGTTTTTTAAGATTGAGTTCATAATTTCTTATAGCATAATAGTATTCCATAAGGATCATGTACCACAACTTGTTCAGCCATTCCCCATTTGCCATTCATCTCCACAATTTCTAGCTCTTTGTCACCACGTAGAGAGCTGCTATAAATATTTTATAGTACATATGTTCTTTTCTTTTTTCCTAATCATCTTGAGAAACTGACCTAGTTGTGGTATTAATGGGTCAAAGGGTATAGGCAGTTTAATAACTCTTTAGGCATAAAACCAGATTGCTCTCCAAAATGGTTGGATCAGTTCACAGGTTTCCCAGTAGTGAATTAGTGTCCCAATTTCCCCACATCTACTCCAACATTTGTTGCTTTTCCCTTAGAATTGTTAATTTTAACAATGTTGATTCTATAATATACATTGTCTTCCAAATTCTGCTTTCTTAAGAATGCATCAGTGAATACACATTTTCCCAGGTTTCTCTGACACCAACCTTTTATTATTTCTTCTTGGTAAAATAATATTCCATTATATTCATAAACAACAATTTGTCAGATATTCCCCAAGTGATGGGAACCTCCTTAATTTTCTGTTCTTTGACAGAACAAAAAGATTTGCTACATATTTGGTAGCAGGACCATTTCTACTTTCTTCAGTGTCCTGGTAGTATAGACTTAGTAGCAGTATTTCTGGGTCAAAGGGTATGAACAGATTCATAATCATGGGGCCATCATTTCAAATTGCTTTTCAGGATGACTGGACCAATTCACAGTTCTATCAAGAGTACATCAATGTACATATTTTCCTCATAACTGCTCTGACATGTCATTTTCTTTTTGTGTGTGTTTTTGTTAACTTTTCCAATCTGATAGAAATGAGATAGAACCTCAGAGATCCTTTAATATGCATTTATCTAATTATTAGCATTTTAAAACATTTTGTGTGGCTATAGAGAACTACTAATTTGTTTCCTTCAATAATATTTCAACTGGAGAATGGTTTGAGAGGATGGAGCTAAGATGGCAGAGTGTAGGGTAGCATTAAAACAAGTTCCTCCCAAAACTCTTCTAGATACTTAGAAAATGATCAGACCAAAACCTGATGGGAAAATCCAAGAAAAAGTCACAGGGAGTCATTTTTCTATTCCAGGTCTTCAGAAGGATACAGAGGGGTCTGCAGACACTGAGGATGGGACCCAAGGCTGAGTGCACCACATCAGAAGCACTCCAGCACCTAAGTACAGGCTGGGCACCAGGACAAGTGGAAATCCTAAGCCCATACCAGGGCACTGTGTCAAGAACTATTGACAACTGGCAGAATTGTCATCCACTATGCAGTTCTGGGTCACAGATACAGGTTGAAATGAAAAGGGGGCATGCATCTTTGGATGGAATTCTTGGGTAGGAAGCAGTGGGAGACCCTGGGCAAGGGGGAAGGAAAAAGTTCAGAAGCAAACAATAGTGGTGGGACTCAGACCCCAGGAGGAGAGCAAGATTTCACTTCCAGAATCTAGCCTAGCCTATAGAAAAATAAACAGGCAAGAATCCCAGAACAAAGAAGACCCTGGAGTCCATCATCAAGTCAGCAGAGGTTCCCAGCTGGCTAGCAGTGGCTGAGTTCAGCATCAGTCTACTGTTGGTCAGACCCAAACCCAAGTTGGAAATGTACAAAACTCAAACCAGGTGCCCCCAATCATACTTCACCCTGGGCCAGACAACTTTGGGAGCACTGAAGGCCTGCACATCCCCAGTTTGAGCCATCCCTGAGACCTTGGTATATCACAATTCTCAATGCCTCAAGAAAGCAGCAACAGGACCAGTCTAGATCTTCCCTATAGAAGTGCACAGAGTCCAGCCCTTAAGTAAGGAAGTAGCCTGGTAGAATGAGCACACAAAAACATAATCCCACAATAAAATATATATTATGGTGATGGGGACTCTCATGCATAGACCCCGAAAGAGGAGAATGACTCCAAAACATTAGCAAGTATAGCCTTGAAGAAAACTCAGCTGGGGCACAAATTCAAATAAAGTTTCTGGAAGAGATGAAATAAGAATTTCTAAAAGTTTACACTGATTTTATCATTGAATTAAGAATGCTAGAAGAAAAAATTAGAAAAGAAGTGAGAGCATCAGAAGAAAGAATTGGAAAGGAAGTTAACAATTTGGCACACAAGGGGCCAAACCTTGCCCAAGTAACACTCTATGAAAATTAGAATGTACCAGATAGAAGCCAATGTCTACATGAGACAAAAAGTATTTTTCACAGTCAAAAGACTGAAGAAGTAGAAGAAAATGTAAGGTATCTCATAACAAAAACAACTGACCTAGAAAACAGATGGAGGAGGAAGGAAATGTTAAGAATCACTGGACTACCTGCATGCCATGGCCCCCAAAGTGAGATTAGACATCGTATTTCAAGAAATCTTAAAAGAAAACTGCCCAGATCCATTAGAACCTATCTGGCAAAGTGGAAATAGAAAGAAACCCCAACATAAAAACTCCCAGGAACATGATTGCCAAAATCCAGTGCTTCCAAGTCAAAGAAAGAATACTACCAACAGTATTTGGTAGAGCAGAAAGCAAGAATTGCAGTACTGAGGGGCCACAATAAGGATAACACATGATTTAGCAGCCACCATTATAAAGGAGCAGAGAGTTTGGAATACAATATTCCAAATAGGCAAAGGATCTAGGGTTATTGTCAAGAATAACTTAATCAGCAAAACTGAGTATAATCCTATAGGTGAGAAATGAATCTTTAATGAAACACATCATTTCCAACATTCCTGATGAAAAAACCAGAACTAGATTGAAATTTTGAAGTTCAAATGTGGGAGTTCAGAGAAGCACCAAAAGGTGAATTGCAAAGAACAATAATAAAGTACTAAACAAGGATAAATTGCTTACATTCAAATATTGGAAGCTGTGTTCCCTCTGAACCATGTCATCATCATTATAGGTCATAAATTGGATTTAATTACTCAAAGTGTAGGTATAGCTCTGTTATAGCTTGATGATCTTAAGAAAAGAATGGAGACAGGGGAAGAGGAATACCCTGGGGGTGCGGCAGGCAGGGAGAATGAAAAAGAAAGTTAGTGGAAATTACCTCATCTGCTTCTTTTTTACTTTGTCTTCTGGTTCTAAGAGATCTGGGCAGTTTATTTTTTTCATGATTTCTTGGAATATTTTGTTATCTAGGCTTTTTTTTTTGGTCACAGCTTCCAGGCAGCACAATGATTCTTAGATGATCTTTTCTTAATCTGTTCTCCATTGTTATTAAAAACAACATGTAATGTTGTTACATACCTTTTCTTCAGTCTTTCAAATTTGTTTTATTCTTTTTCTCTTCCATTTTTTTTCAATCTTTTGAATTTGTTTTTTGGAACGATTAACATTTTTTCTTAGTCTATTCTAATTTTCAAGAAGTCTGTTACTTAAGGTTTTTGCTAAGCTCAAATCACTCCTTTATAACTTTTATTTCTCTTCCAATTCTTTTCTCCAACATCGTCATTTAATTTTCACTAAAATTAAACACACACACACACACACACACACACACACACACACACACATATATATATATATCTATATATATATATCTTGTATCATTTCACCTAGGAAGTCTAATTAATCTTGTGGGCAAACTGTCTTTTTATTTCTAGGTATTTTTGTAATTATTCTCTGTCTGAGTTCTTGTCTTGGGCATAATAATATTATATATATATATATTTATATATATATATATATATATATATATATATATATATATATATATATATATATATATAAATTCTCCAGAAAGAAAAGAGACCTCAGTTGACATGAAGCAGACTCACTGTTCCTATGATGATATGGTTTTCCATCCAAGAACTCCAGGATTAGACAAACAGAAACAGAAAGCAAGACTGAGGAATAATATAATATCTCTATTTTATATAATAATATAATATATATAATATAATATAATAACTCTTTATCTTTTTTATTTACTCTTTCTTCTAGTGATCTGTACTGGGAAACCCCATATTACCGATCTAGCAAAGAGGTTGGGAGGTTGTCTGCAATCCTGGACCCTCTGGAAGATCCTCAGTGTTGCTGTCCTAGGTGGAGGACTGAATCCAAGCTCTGCTCTGGATGACACAGTGCTCAAGTTCTGGGTACTGATTTCATTTTCCCAGACCCTTTGCTGCTGGTCTAGATGAGAGGCTATCTTCCATCTCTGAACATTTCCAAGCCTCTGGCCTCTCTCAGAACTCTAGGACTGAGTCAGTGATCAAGGTCTGCCTCTGATTTAGAGTTCCATCACTAGGCACTTGCCCATAGGTTGGGTTCATGATCTTGGGCTAGAAAGATGATCCATTGTAGTTTCTCCTTAAATTTTCTAATCACTGCCCAATCTAGCATTCTTTTTAGATCATTGTTGGGGCAGCTGTGGGGGTAGTGGCACAGGACTGCTTCCTCTTGCTCTGCCCTTCTAACTAATTTCTTATCTCCATTTTACAGATGATGGAATAAAGGCTTTCTCTACTCGCACCCTAGTTCTGTACTTCATATCTCTTTCACAGACTATTATAATAGACTGTGAATGGTCTCCACTTCACTCCCTTATTCAATCCATCCATGAAAATAGCTACAAAAATAATTTTCTTGAAATACAATATTGACCACAACACTGTCTGTCTTAATGGCCTTTGTTGGCCTCTCATTTGCTCAAGATAAACTTTAAACTCCTTCACCTGGCATGTCCAGCCCTCTCAAACCAGGCTGCAACCTGCCAGGCTTATTTCATATTACTTTGTTCCACATGCTGTCTATTCCAGACAACCTAGACTCCTAGCTGTTTCCTTAATTCACCTTGTTGTCTCTAGTCTCTGTACTTGGGCAGCCTTTTCCTTAGGGCTAGAATATTCTGCTTCTTCATTTCTGCCTCTCTGAATCCTTGCTTTCCTTTCGGATCCAGGACAGATGTCTTCATGATAGTTCCATGACAACTTCCAACCTCCTGTTGAATATTCTTCTCCCTCCTCAAATTTTCCTGGAGCATTTTGTCTTCCCTTTGCCCCCACCATCGTGCTTTCTACTTATCTCTCTGTCTCTATCTCTGTCTCTCTGTCTCTGTTTGTCTTTGTCTGTCTGTCTGTCTGTCTCTGCCATATTCTGCATGGTGCAGTCTAAGCTCCCAGAACATCAGAGACATAATTTCTTTTCTCTATATATCCTTAGTGATTAGCACAGTTGCCTCGAATATAGTAAATACACAAGAAATGTCTGTTTAAAGTTGGATGTTTATGACAAAACAACAAAGAAGACTACTCATCTGCTTTCATAATGTTGTGATTAGTGTGTGAGAAAAATTAAGTAGGATATGAATTATTATCTCTGTTTAACAAAGGAGGACACTAAGGCTCAGAGAGGCTGTCAGTTGTCCAAGGTTACACAGCTAGCCAGATCTTTAATCCAGGTTTATTGTATTTTTCAGAACTTTTTCCAAACCAAAAGAAACCTTCAGAAATTATCCAGTTCCTTCCTCTCCCTCCAGTCAGCTTACTCCTAAAGCATGCTACACAGAAGAGGAAACATTTCTACACTACCCCCCAAAATCCTAGTGTGTAATACCCTTCACCATTATAGGAAGTCTTCCTTACATCTAGCTGAAATTTCTCCTGTTATAATTCAATTCTTTTATAGTCATATTTCCATAGATGACTATATAGACAATCATGTTTTAAATTTGATCCCTGGAGCATCCCTGTAGCCTGAAAAACAAAGCTTAGCACTTATAAACTTAAGAACAAAGCAAACTTTCTGGCATTATGGTTACAATTCCAGGGAGAGGGAGAGTAGCTTTATTGTTTTTTGTTTGCTTGAGAAAGTTTTTTAGTTAGAATCTGGGCATATTGGATACAGAATTTCATTTCACAATTCTCAATAACACTACCTGAATTCTCAGTGTATCAGCAACCTCCAGCTACTTCCCCAATATGGTCCGTGTAATATGAGCCTGTAATTTCCATCATCCACGCTCCTTTATGGGTTGGGGAGCACAGCACAGTCTCATCTCTCTTTCCTATTGCCATGGGCTAATAGTCTGGAACAAAGCATACCCTCCCACATGTTATAGAGAATGAACCTTCCTTCCTACCATCCCCCAACATCTCAGAAATGTACGTGCTTGTCCTTCAGGGGTCTGGTCCCTAGGGCACTGAAACTAAGGTTTTAGAGACTTCGGAATCATTTGGAAGGGCCAAAAGGTAGAGGGTTTTGCTCAGATTCCTTCTCACCTTCTCTGTCCTGACGTTTTGAGGTACTGCCAATCTACAGAACATTTCTGGGAAGCTTTATTGGCAATCAGCTAACTGTGGATAAGTAGCCCCTGTTCTCTGCTTCGTGCCCACTCCAATTCTCCAGAAAGAAAAGAGGCCTCAGTTGACCATGAAGCAGACTCACTATTCCTATGATGCTGTGGTTTTCCATCCAAGAACTCCAGGATTAGACAAACAGAAACAGAAAGCAAGACTGAGGAAACTGTGAGAGATCTGGGTCAGGGTTCAGACTAGATTAAAGACCAGGCATCAAATGGTACCATAATGCTTGGGGTGAGTGATTTCTTGGGGTTGTGCCTCTTTATAGGATATACCCTGCTCAATTCCCAGAGCTCTGTGGTGGGATCTAAGCAGCTCTTCCCAACACAGCCCCCTCCACCTCTGCCCCTCATATCTAGAATCCACACCCACAGATTTGCCAGGAGACCAAGAGAGGGAAAGACAGTGTTTGCCTCAGGTACAGGATTAGGGGATGAATGGAAAAATCTGGGCTAAGGACAAACGGAAGTTTCTCCATCTTCCCTGCTTCCTGTGGTCTCATCATCCATCCTGTATACCTAATTACTGCTGCCAGAACTGTAAAGAAAATTACCCAATTCTGACCGTGAAAGTGTTGGTGGAGTGGGTGAGGTAGAGTGAGCAGCTTCAGTAGGAGTCATACAGACTAAAGAGGTACATTTTGGACAGTAGAGATAACAGTGAATTTGGATTGATGAGAACAATGAGTAAAACCAGTATTCCTGTTTGTTTACAGTTAAGTTGATAACCATTTATTAACTTAACTTGCCCATTCCATTTAACCATGGAATATATTTTTTGATTGCAAATGTTTATTTGTTTTTTTTTAAACAAATGCTTTATTAACTTCTGTTTTACATCATTCATTTCTGCCAGATTTTGAGTTACAATCATTTTCCCCCTGTTATTCCCCTACTCAACCTCCCAGAATAGCAGTCCCACAAGATATCGCTTCCTCCAGTCTGCTCTCTCCCATACCCCCTACGACTTTTCCATTAGAGGAAGGTGAATCTTTGTGTCCCAATGCCTGCACATCTTATCTCCCTATTACAAGCAAAAGAGTATTAATAATAGTATTTATATATATTTGAAACATTTAATCTTAAAACCTCGAATTTCAGATCCATTTCCTTCCTGCCTTGTCAACCATTCCCTCTTGGGAGATAAGTAATTCAGTATATGTTGTACATGTCTAGCTATGCAAAACATTATCATAGTAGATATATTGTACAAGGCTGCTATACTTCCCTCCCACTCATCCCACCCCCCACCTGGTCCATTCCCTACATGATCCTGTCCCTCTTCTATAGTGGGTACTTCCAACCTCCCCTCCCCCCAAGGATGCCCTCCCATCCATCATCCCTCCTCTCATCTCCCTTCCCCCTATCCTGCTGCAGGTTGAGATATCCCATTTAGTATGTATGTCATTTTCTCCCTGAACCAAATTCAATGTGAATGTGGTTTTGCCTTTTTAGCCTTCCTTATTCTCCCCCTCCTTTGCAACCACTTCCCCTTGCTTCTTCTACATGGGATAGTTTACCCTGCCCTGTCTCTCCCCATCTCCTCTTGCCACTTTCCTCTTTCACCTCATAATTTCATCCCTTGAGTGTTCTCCCTTCCCAACAAATTCAACCTATGCCCTCTATCCATATAACTGTAACCATATACACACACATTCACATATGTATTCATATGACCACACACCCTTCTTCCATTATTTTCATAGTGAGAAAGATATTATCAGTCACAGTTATTGCTTTTCCATATAGGAATGTAAATAGTTCAACTTTGATAAGTTCCTTTTGATTTCTTTTCACTGATTACCTTCTCAGGCATCTCTTCCTTCTTGTGTCTGGATGTCAAATTTTCTATTCAACTCTGGTTTTTTCCTCAAGAATGCTTGAAAGTCCTCTATTCCACTGAATGACCATATTTTCCCCTGCAACAAAATACTCAGTTTTGCTGGGTAGGTGACCCTTGGGTTCATTCCCAGTTCTTTTGCCCTCTGGAATATCATATTCCATGCCCTTCGATCCCTCAGTGTAGAAGCTGCCAGGTCCTGGGCTATTCTGATTGTGTTTCCACAATATTGAAATTGTTTCTTCCTGGCTGCTTGGAGTGTTTTCTCCTTGATCTGGGGATTCTGGAACCTGGCTATAATATTCCTGGGAGTTTTCTTTTTGGGATCTTTTTCAGGAGGTGATCAGTGGATTCTTTCAACCTCTATTTTGCCCTCTGGATGTAAAACATCAGGGCAGTTTTCCTTGAGAATTTCTTGAAGGGTGATTTCTAGGTTCTTTCTTTGATCATGGCTTTCAGTAGTCCAATAATTTTTAAATTGTCTCTCCTGGATCTATTTTCCAGGTCAGTGGTTTTTCCCATGAGATATTTCACATTGCCTTCTAATCTTTCATTTGTTTGGATCTCCTTAACAGCATCTTGATTTCTCATAAAGTCATTAGCTTCCATTTGCTCCAGTCTAACTCTGAAGGAATGAATCTCCTCAGTGAACTTTTGAGATTCTTTTTCCATCTGGCAAATTTGACTTTTTAAGGCATTCTTCTCCTCATTGCCCTTTTAGGCCTCCTTTGCCATTTGAGTTAGTCTATTTTTTAAGGTGTTGTTTTCCTCAGTCAGGCTGTTGACCCTCATTTCATACTTTTTCCTGCATCCTTCTCATTTCTCTTCCAATTTTTCCTCCACTTCTCTTATTTGATTTTTAAAGTCCTTCTTAAGGTCCTCTATGGCCTGCAACCCACTCATGTTTTCCCCCGGGGCTTTTGGAGCAGGACTTCTGACCTCACAGTCCTTTTCCCACTCTATGCCCCCAAAATAGGAGTCTAGGGTTGCATTTTTCTGTTTCCTTTGCCTTGGCATGTTGCCACTTAATTCCTTGACTTTTGGGCTTGTTGCCACACTATGGCTTTAAGGCCAGATAGAGGAATTTTCATCCTGAATGTGTGGGGGGCAACTTCCGTTTCTGGCAAGCTGTAAACCCACCCACAACTTCCACCCTAGATCACAATCCAGATCCAGGGAGGTTAAAGTAAGAGCGATTACCCCCCAAGACTGGTCGCTGGATCTCCCCACGATTTGCAGGCTGGGACCGGGAGCTGCCTCTGAAAACTACAAAATGTCGTTTGTCCTCAGTGGCTTCTAGCCCCCAGGGGAGGGAGCTGACGCATTCCCCAAATACAGGTCCCAAAGTCCATAGGACACTAACCCCTTACTTTGTCCTAGGCATGTCTATGTTGATAATTCTGGAGTCGCCACAGCTCCTGGTGTTCTGGGGTTCCTCCAGCTGGCTGCTGGCCCTGCCGCCCTGGGGCTAAAACCTCGGCTCACGCGGACCTGGGCTCGGCTCAGCTCCCTGTGCTCTGTGGGCTGTGTGCTGCCAGGTCCCAGACCACTGCGCTGGTCCTTCCTGCTGGGCTGCTGGGCTGTCCTCAGCGGGAGGTTAGCTTCTCTGTGTCGTTCTGTGGGTGCTGGGGCTCCAGAAGTTGTTCAGGGTCCCCTTTTACATAGTTTGGGGGGAATCTGGGGGCAGCGTGGCTTGGAGGAGCTGTTTCTACTCAGCCATCTTGGCTCCGCCCCCACCATGGAATATTTTGGAAACTGAAATATATTGGTAGAGTTCATAAATATTTGTCCGAAAGGTTTGAGGAGCATAAAATGCCTAAAGGATAAAAACAGATTGAGAAGTTTTGAAGAAAAATAAAGCAAAAATAAGACTTTTCATAGCAGATTGGATGAGGGGATATCTAGTGGGACTGCTATTCTGGGGTGGTTGGGTAGGGAAAAATGGGGGGAAAATGTAACTCATAATCTGGTGGAAATGAATGATGTAAACCAGAAGTTAGTAAAGCATTTGTTTAATTAAAAAAATAATAAAAAATAATCTTCAAAAAAAAATAAGACTTTTCATGCTGTAGTATTATTTCATACAAGAGTTTTGGACATAACTTCATATTGAAAATTTTAGCCCATCAATTAAGGAATAGCTGAGTAAGCTTTAGTATATGAATGTGATGAAATATTGTTGTGCTATGAGAAATGAGGTGATTTAGGGGTGGCTAGATGGTTCAGTGAATAGAGCATTGGCCCTGGAGTCAAAAGGACCTGAGCTCAAATACGGCCTCAGACACTTAACACAAGAACTAGCCATGTGACCTTGGGCAAGGCACTTAACCCAACTGCCCTACTTTCCCCCTTCCAAAAAGGAAAAAGAGAAAGAAAGAAAGAAAAGAAATGAGGTGATTTCAAAGAGACATGGAAAGATTTCTACAAACAGGGAAGTGAACAGCACTGGAAGAACAATAGGTATTATAATATCAATATTACGAAAATAAACAATTTTGAAGAATGAAATTAGCAGAGCTATAAGAATAATTTATATAATAATAACATTGTTAAGATGAATAACTTTAAAGTTTGTAAGAACTATGATCACTGTAATGACAATCTATGATTCCAGAACACCAAAAATGACATGTATTATCTAATGCTTGAGAGGAAAGGAAGAGATTTAGAATTTCCTAATAAGATGTATTTTTGTACATAACCAATGAGGGAATGCATTTTGCTTGACTATATATATTTGTCATTGTTCTTCAGTCGTTTTAGTTGCATCTGATTCTTTGTGACCCCATTTGGGGTTTTCTTGGCAGAGATACTGGAGTGGTTTGCCATTTCCTTCTCCAGCTCATTTTACAGATGAGGAAACTGAGGCAAACTGGGTTAAGTGACCTGCCCAGGGTCTCTCAGCAAGTGTCTAAGGTCAGATTTTAATTCAGGTCTAAGTGATTCCAATTTTGGTGCTTTATTGACTGCACCACCTAACTGGTGGCTATTATCTACCCACTCTAGAACATTCTCCCTCTTTTCTCCATGAATTTAGTTCCTGGTTCACAGTCTCCTTTTCCACCCCAATTCCTGCTCCTCTCATTAGGGTACTTCAACATATATATTCATATTTCCTCAACTCTCCTAATTTCCTAGTCCCTCAATCTATTCCTCTACCCAAACCCACTCCTTTATGCTACTCAACCTCATACAGGAATGGTCTTGCCATCCATCACTCATAAGTGTTCCACATATGTGTTCATAAACTGAAAATCTTTTATGCAATCACAATCTTTTATATTCCACATTTCCCTATCCCTTATGGCCCCCTTACCCTGTCTTGGAATGAATGAATAAATGAACAAAACTTTCTTAACTGCTTACTACATGCAAAATACTGTGCTAATGCTGGGGTCTCCAATAGAAAGTAAGATTATCCCTGCTCTCATAGCACTCCCATTCTAGCTGTGGAGAATATACATATGGAAAGTTTCAGTGGTAAGTCAGACGAAAAGGCTCCATGGTCCTTAGGGCACAGCAAGGCAGATGGCAATGCTTCTTCTTTAATATTACCTCAACTGATAAAATCACATCAATATCTGATGTTGAACCACTTGACAGTGCCAAGAATGTTGTAAGCACTATATAAATGTTAACTATTATTGTTGTTATTATTATTGTAAGAAATCTATTTTTCTGGCTTTTCAGAAGCTATAGCTGTAGAATCTGAAGAAGCAGTTGCTAGGCTGCATCTCCCCAAGGAATTTGCTTCCCAGGATGATGCTTAGGGGCACTTACTTTTTCCATCTTAGTACTTTCCAAGCCCATTGCTCAGATATCCGGATATAGGACACTATCACTTCCTGAAGTAAGTCATCAGCGTGCTTTTGACATGAGTGACTCCATCCTGAAATTGTAAGAATCAGAGACACTTCAACCACATAAGTGTATAAAAACTGAACTGTATAAGTTACTGTAATCAGGAGCTTTTTATGAGTATATCTGGTTACTTTGACAAAATGGTTGTTTATGCTGGTAAGAAGGGCCTGATCCACTTATCATCAACTATTTACTGATAACCAACTAGTCAGCTTGAAGTATGACATCATTATAGTATTGTGAGTTATTTACTAAACACAAGAGTTACCTTGAAGTATGACCTCATTGTATTAAACTTAGAACTGAAAGGGACCTTAGAGGATGTCTAATCCAAGTATTTTATTTTATAGATCAGGAAACTGATGCCCAGGGAGGGTAGTGAATGGCAAAATTGGGATTCAAAATCAGGTCTTCTGTCTCCAAATCCAGAGCTTTCTACTGTATCCCACTGTCTCCCTTAACTCTAGTTAGGACTGATAGGAAAATAGTACACACTGCTATCCTTAACCAAAACTACTAAATATGGAATTTCTGGTGCTATCCCTATACCATGATTCATTTGATATGGGAACTTTGTTGTAAGTGATGTCCTGCCAATGAACTATGGTGTGTGTCCTTCCTTATTCCCCTCTGTTGGCCCTTTTTCATTTATTCCACAGCCTTCAGACTTTCCTGATAATTCCTAGATACGGTTGTCATTAAAGGATTTACTAAATAATTTCCAAATGGCCCCATTAGCAAGTACATCTCTGAAAATGCTATGACATTTCACTATTTAAGACAGTATACTAACATCGTTATTTTTTCTCTGTCCCCATATTCCTCAGATAGTACTTTAAATCCCCACAAATATGCTCTCATCCTGGTGTAAAGCCCATTCAGTATGATTTTCAGCATAGCCAAGAGGTTTTCCCACAATCAGTGGGTTAATTTCAGTGACAGCACCAAGATTCTAAAGCCTGAATAGCTATGGCAGCTACTAAATTGAATGCTCCATTACAACAGTACAGTCACTTCAGCAGTGTTGATAAACAAAACACTTCAGTGCACTTTATAAATGTTAGTATAATAGATATTTTCCAGCAGCTGGTCTGACCTATATAAACATACACACACTGAAACCACGCTGTCCAATCATTGAAGGAAAAGAAAAAACCGAACTTTTCAATGGATGAATGAAGTAAATAATATGGCACTCTCACAAAGCTACCCCACGTTCAAGTATTTTGTGGGAATACATGTAATGAAAACCATAGTTTATAGACCCCTATGGATGTCACTACTAATCAACAAGAGCACACACATAGTTCATAGCAAAATAGTAAAATAATAAGTAATGGAAAATTCTGACTTTAACATTTGGGGCTCACTCTCCCAAATACACAAGTTAATGGGAAGAGATGATTTTCATAGCATACAAGGGAGCCACAGGTGAGACATCTGGTGGTCTTCCTATGCTTGACATAAACAAGTTAACCTAAATACAGAGTAGGAGGGATTTCATTCAATCATTCTTTCCCACTTCCCCCTTCAGTGAACATGCATGGGTTTCATTGCATCAGAATGAACTGGAAACTACAGAATTATTGAATTTCAGTTAGAAGGAGTTTCAAATGTTACCATAACTGAACAGGAATTCCTTTCTCAACATCACCAATAAATGGACATTTGGTCTTCACTTGAAGACTTCAATTGATGGAGAACTCACTAATTTTCTGTGGTGGGTAACAAAAAAGTTCTTTTTATTATTTTTTTTGTGAGCACTAGTAAAACTGCCAAGCCACAAGCTTCTCTTACAACTGAACCCAAGTCTCAGAACTCAGGCCTTCTCATCCCTACAATAATCAGGACCTGAACAGCCACATTAATCCCAATCCCCCACCTACTTTTAGCTATGACTCCCATCATCCTGCCTCTCCTCCTATGAATCTGGAAGGGGAAAAGGCTCTGGGAAGAAGTTGGCTTTTTTTCAAGGTCTGCTACGGGCTGAGCTGAATTATGTCAGGACACAACACAGAGAGAGAGACATTTGCTGCTGCAGAAGAAACAGACAGCTGCTCTAACGCCATGCTTCTCGGCATCACATTTGCTGTCTCAATGGACTGTTAAATGTCAAGAGAATGTTTTCCTCTATCCTTTAGACCTCACTGGGAGCATCATCTTGTAAGCCTGGGGAGGAGGGATTAGAGTCTTGAATCACCCAGCAGCCCGTACAGACACACATGTTGTGGGGGTGAGGAACAAGAATGAAGGTGGTGGAGGTTAGTCAGTCAACAAACATTTCTTAAGCACTAACTATGTAGGACACACTTTGCTGAGTGCTGTGGATACAGAAAGGCAATAACTTGTCCCTTCCCTCAAGGAGTTTACTTTCTAACATAAACAACAGTAGGTACATATAAGATATATACAGAGTAGATACAAGGTAACATTAGAGAAGTTGGGAGAAGGAGCACAGAACAAGGAAATGACTCCTGCAAGGATTTGAACTCAGCTTTGAAGAAAGAGAAAGCAATGCAGTACAGTGGAGGGAGAGCTTGCTCTGAAGACAAGAGGAGCTAGACTCAAGTGCTGCCTTTGGTCCATACTGTCTGTGTAATCCTAGGCAAGTCTCAATTCTAGAAAATTCTTTCTTTTTAAAAATCTATTTATTTTTAGTTTTCAACATTTACTTTTATAAGATTTTGAGTTCTAATTTTCCCCTTCCTCTCCTCACAGCTCCCCAAGATAGCAAACAATCTGATATAGGTTATACATATACAATCATATTAAACACATTTTCACATTAGTCATGTCTTGAAAGAAGAATCAGAACAAAAGGGAAAAAAACATGAGAAAGAAACAATGAAAAAGAGAAAATAGTATGCTTTGATCTGCATTCAGACTCTATAGTTCTTTCTCTGGATGTGGATAGCATTTTCCATCTTAAATCTTTTGAAATTGTCTCAGATCTCTGCATTGCTGAGAAGAGCTGAGTCTATCAAAGTTGGTTATCACACAATGTTGCTATTACTATGTACAATGTTCTTCTGGTTCTGCTCACTTCCCTCAGCATCAGTTCATATAAGTCTTGCCAGGTTTTTCTGAAATCTGCCTGTTCATCTTTTCTTGTGGAACAATAGTATTCCATTACATTCATTTACTACTTGTTCAGCCATCCCCCAACTGATGGGCATCCCCTCAATTTCCAATTCTTTGCCACCACAAAAAGAGCTGCTATAAATATTTTTGTACATGTGAGTCCTTTTCCCTTTTTTGTGATCTATTTGGGATACAGACCTACTAGTGGTATTGCTGGATCAAAGGATATGCAGTTTTATAGCCCTTTGGGCATAGCTCCAAATTGTTCTCCAGAATGTATGGATCAATTCACAACTCCACCAACAGTGCATTAGTGTTCCAATTTTCCCACATCTTCTCCAACATTTATCATTTTCCTCTTTTGTTGTGTTAGTCAATCTGATAGGTAGGATGTGGTACCTTAGACTTGTTTTAATTTGCATTCCTCTAATCAATAATGATTTAGAGCATTTTTCCATATGATTATAGATAGCTTTAATTTCTTTGTCTGAAAACTGCCTATTCACATCCTTTGACTTTTTATCACTTGCGGAATTTGACCATTTATCAATTGGGGAATAGACAATTCTTTAAGACTATGACTTGCAAAGAAGGTGCTGAAATGTATGGAGAAAGAGTTTTCCTTGTTTGGGAGTTTCCTACACCAGAGATATTATGAATCTAGTGCCTTTTCCTTGGAGCACAACAGGAAAATCCAAAGTATTAGTGAGTGGGAAGTACATTCTAGCCATGGCAGGTGGTGGCAGGATGGAGAAATGAGCAGAATCTAGGCTTTCTGAGGAACAGTAACTCAGACCAAAGGCTTTAGACCAGGAAAAGACCTTTGAAATCATCTAATCAAAACAATTCCTAAATCATCTTTCCTGTGTCTATTTTCCAGGGTCAGTTGTTTTTCCAATGAGATATTTCACATTATCTTCTATTTTTTATTCTTTTGATTTTGTTTGATTGCTTCTTTTTTATTTTTTATTCTATTTATTTTTTCTTTATTAATTTGTTTGTTTACTTTTAGTTTACAAGATTCAATTCTATAATTCCTTAAGTTTCAAATTTTCTTTCCCTCCTTCCCCCGTCCCCCCCAACAATGGCATACAATCCAGTATAGGATATGCAAATACTTTCACATTAGACATTAGTCAGGTTACAAAAGCAGATTGTACTAGATGGAATGAAAAATGGTAAAGAGGAAATAAAGCCAAACAATAAAAAGAAAGAGATCAATTAGTTTGCTTCAATCAGGATTCAAACTCAGTTCTTTCTAGTTCTTTCTCTGGATATAGACATCTATCTCCATCATGAGTCTTTTGGGGTTGACTTATATCACTGCATTGCTGAGAAGAGTCCAGTCTCTCATAGATGGTCATCACACATATGTTGTGTCTGTGATTGTATACAAATTTCTCCTGGTTCTACTCTTCTCACTCAGCATCAGTTTGTCTAAGACTCTCTAGGTAAATATGAAGTCCATCTGCTCCTTGTTTCTTAGAGCATGATAGTAATCCATTACATGCATATACCACAACTTGTTTAGCCATTCTCCAATTGATGGGCACCCCCTTAATTTCCAATTCTTTGCAACCACAAAAAGGGCTGCTATAAACATTTTTGTACATATGGGTCTTCCTCCCACTTCTATGATCTCTTTGGGATATAACCCTAGAAGTGGTATTGCTGGATCAAAGGGTATGAGATTATTTATAGCCCTTTGGGCATAATTCCAGATTGCTCTCCAGAATGGTTGGATCAGCTCACAACTCCACCAGCAATGCATTAGTGTTCCAATTTGCCCATATCCTCTCCAGCATTTGTCATTTTCCTGTTTTGTCATCTTAGCCAATCTGACTGGTGAGATGTGGTATCTCAGAGTTGTTTTGATTTGCATTTCTCTAATAAATAGTGATTTAGAGCATTTCTTCATATGCTTAGAGATATCTTTAATTTCTTTCTCTGAAAACTGCTTGTTCATATCCTTTGACCATTTATCAATTGGGGAATGACTTGTATTCTTACAGATTTGACTCAATTCTCTGTATGTTTTAGAAATGAGTCCTTTATCAGAGATATAGGTTGTAAAAATTCTTTCCCAATTTCCCATCTCCCTCTTAATCTTAGTTACATTGGCTTTGTCTGTACAGAAGCTTTTTAATTTAATGTAATCAAAATTATCCATTTTGCATTTTATAATGTTCTCTAATTCTTGTTTGGTCCTAAAGTCTTTCCCACTCCACAAATCTAACAAGTGAATTATTCCTTGTTCTCCCAGATTGCTTATAGTATCATCCTTTATGCCTAGATCATGTACCCATTTAGACTTGATTTTGGTATATGGCATTAGATAATGGTCTATACCCAGTTTCTGCCATACCATATTCCAGTTTTTGTCAAATAGTGCATTCTTATCCCCAAAACTACGGTCTTTGGGTTTATCAAACAATAGATTACTATACTCATTGATTGCTGAATCTCGTGCACCCAGTCTATTCCATTGATCCACTACTCTATTCCTCAGTCAGTACCAGGTAGTTTTGATGACTGCTACTTTATAATACAGATTAAAATCTGGTATAGCTAGTCCACCTTCCCTAGCATTTCTTTTCATTAATTCCCTTGATATTCTGGACCTTTTGTTCTTCCAAATAAATTTTGTTACTATTTTTTCTAGCTCTATAAAGTAGTTTTTTGGTAAATTGATTGGTATGGCACTAAATATGTAATTTAGTTTGGGTAAAATTGTCATTTTTATTATATTAGCTCAACCCAGCCATGCACAATTGATATTTTTCCAATTAGTTAGATCTGATTTTATTTGTGTGAGAAGCGTTTGGTAGTTGTGGTCATATAGGTCCTGGGTTTGTTTTGGCAGGTAGATTCCCAAATATGTTATAATGTCTACAGTAACTTTAAATGGGATTTCTCTTTCTATCTCTTGCTGTTGAGTTTCCTTAGAGATGTACAGGAATGCTGAGGATTTATGTGGGTTTATTTTATATCCTGCAACTTTGCCAAATTTATTTATTGTCTCAAGTAGTTTTTTACTTGATTCTCTAGGATTCTCTTAGTACATCATCATATCATCTGCAAAGAGTGATAGCTTGGTCTCTTCTTTGCCTAATTTGATTCCTTTGATTTCTTTTTCTTCTCTAATTGCTATTGCTAACATTTCTAGTACCAGATTGAATAAGAGGGGTGATAGTGGACACCCTTGTTTCACTCCTGATCTTATTGGGAATGCTTCTAGTTTATCCCCATTGCATATAATACTTGCTGATGGTTTTAAATAGATGCTACCTATTATTTTAAGGAAGGCTCCATTTATTCCTATACTTTCTAGTGTTTTTTAATAGGAATGGATGTTGTATTTTGTCAAAAGCCTTTTTTGCATCTATTGAGATAATCATGTGGTTTCTGCTAGTTTTATTGTTTATATGTTGTTTGATTGTTTCTTGATGTCTCATAAAGTCATTTGCCTCCACTTACCCAATTCTAACTTTTAAGGAATGATTTTCTTCAGTGAGCTTTTGTGCTTCCTTTTCCATTTGGTCAATTCTGCTTTTCAAGGCATTCTTCTCTTCATTGGACTTTTGTGCCCCTTTTACCATTTGGCCCATTCTGTCTTTTAAGGTTTTACTTTCTTTTTTTGTGCCTCCTTTATCAAGCTGTTGATGCTTTTTTCATGATTTTCTTGCTTTACCCTCATTTCTTTTCCCATTTTCCTCTACCTCTTTCACTTATTTTTTAAATCCTTTTTGAGCTCTTCCATGTTCAAATTCATATTTTTTCTTTGAGAAATTGAATGCAGGAATTTTTACTTTGTTGTCTTCTTCTGAGATCTTCTTTTGATCTTCCTTATCATTATAATAACCTTCTATTGTCAGAATTTTTTTTTTGCTTGCTTATTTTACAGCCTATTTCTTGACCTTTAACTCTATGCTAAAGTGGGTTGTACTTCCCAAGTAGAAGGGGAATTGCTCCAAGCTTTAGGTTTTTTTGTGCAGCTATTTACAGAGGTAATTCTGGGGACCTGTAAGTTTTTAGCTTTTCCAAGGTGGTGTGCTCTTGGAAGAGTTGTACTTACCACTCTTCTATACTGTGCATAGGTTTGTGAGTGACAATTAGCACTCTTTTCAACCATGGAACTGTGACCAGGATCCCTGCTCCCCTGAGGCCACAAGCTCTGGTGTGCTAGTGTTCTTCCTCACACTGGGACTAGGACCGATGACTGCACCCCAGATTCAAGTATAGGCAATACAACAGAGTCCTGCCCTTGGTACCAACAAAGGGACCCTTGTAAATATCCTTCTGAATCACTGTCTAATCCAGTCTGTGAACTGAGAAGTCTGGAAACCACCATTGCTCCACTTCTTCAGTTGCCCTGAGGCCTGTTCCATTTTGTTGGAAACTAGTCTGTGCTGGCACGGTCTACGGTGACATGGCCTGTGCTGTGATCCTCATTCACCCTGGTACAACAAACATTTCCTGCAGAACTTCTATGTTGTCTTGGGCTGAGAAAGTGTTACACTCTGTCTTTTTGTGGATTCTGCTGCTCTAGAATTTGTTTAGAGTCATTATTTAAAGGTATTAGAGAGTTTTGGGGGAGAGCTCAGGTGAGTCCCTGTCTTTACTCTGTCATCTTGGTTTCATATTGAAAGGAGAGATTCTTAACCTTTTTTGGGTTATAGATCCCTTTTGGCACTCTGGTAAAGTCTATGTACCCCCTTCTCAGAATAATGCTTTTAATGCATGAAATGAAATACATAAGATTATAAAAGAAACCAATTATATTGAAATGCAGGGATCAAAAAATTTAAAGAGATAAAAAATCTCAACAAATTCTTGCACCCACTGAAGTCTAGGTTGACATTTTGTGGGGTGAATCCCGGGAACGATCCTTTGGGTGACTCTGTGTGTGTATGTGTTGTTTTGAGAGCTATTCTGGGTGTGAAGGGGCTACTGAGAGTGGGGAGACAGTGGTAGCCACTACTGTGCCTAAAGGTAATCTTTGGAGTGAAGAATGAGCTCCTAGATCCTATATAGAGGGCTGAAATTCTGAGACTGATTCCCTCCTGCTCTAAGAAGGAGGTTTGCCATGAGCAGGTGAGAAGAATTAGAAAGCAATTTATCCCCCTGCCCCAAGGCTGGCCTGGAAAACCACCCACAGCAGAAAGTCCTTCCTCTTTGTCTGCCTCTCTGTAGGGGCTCAGTGTGAGTTAAGAAACAGCTGTTAGCAGAGTGTTTGTTTCTTGTAAACACCTCTTTGTTCCTGGAACAGAGTATTTTTAAACTTACCAAGCTGATCTGACTCTAAGTGTGACATTTCACACCAGATGCCCAACATTGGGGGGTGGCTATGCGGTCAGCTAAAAGACTGAGAGAAGGGGTTTACATTACTTCTTTATTTCTGAATGAATTACATTGGAATGCCAAGAAAGGAATAGGGTGGGGGTTTCAACATTTGTTTAACCTACTCTGCCTTTGAACAATGGAGACATTCTCATCTCTTAGGATTGTTCACTCCACTCTCTTCTGGTCAACTAAAGAAGGCTTTACCCAACATCCAGTTTAACAGTGTCTGGAACATCATAGATATTCAATGCATGCTTCTTCTAGCTCTGTGTGACACTATGGGGCTGGAGGGAGGTGAGTTTGGAGAGGGCAGGAGGGGAACACTAGTCCTCTGGTCTGAAATTTCTTGATTTATTTTTAGACACATGATTTACACACAGGAGACAGTAATATAAAGTGGCTTGTGATTAAACTTTTAAAATATAATGTTTCTCTCATCTTGCTAAAGAGGTGGAGGACTGTGGTTATGGAATGTTACATATGCCGTTAGGTATGGTAATGACAAAGCTGGGTTTCCCTTAACTCTTTGCTATAAGGGAGGGTTCCATGGGGGAAGGGGAGTGATATGCCAGGTAATTTAAAATGTGGAGAAGGAATAAAACTTCAATCTCATCCAAAAAAATAAATGGTGGTATAAGCCATGGAAGTGGTAACATGCCATAACGGAAAGATAAATGGATTGGAAGCCAGAGGAACTTTGCTACTTATTGTCAGTCAACTGGTTAAACTCTTACATTGTGCCAAGCACCATGCTAAGCCCTGTGTGACTGGGTAAGTATTTTAAGTCTTTCTAGGTCTCACTTTTCTAATGTATAAAAAGAAGGGATTGGACAAGTGCAATCCAAAGGTCCCCTAGAGCCCTAAATCCTTCTTTAATATTATCATCCTGGTTGAGAAGGGAAGCCACTGGCAACTATGGGCCAGAGTGGCCAGGGAAGGCTCCATGGAGGAGGTGGCACTTCAGCTGGAGTTGTAGAAGCTAGACAGGTAAAGCTATTGGGTATTTGGGGTAAAGAGAACAGGTGAAACAGAGGAATTGTCAGACTGAGATCCTGGAGTATAGGAATACTTGACTATATACATACTGCATCTATAGATCTGGCTTATTTTTCCCTTCTAGTTTCTTCATCCCTAGAATGCTGGTTAGTGAATCCACTTGTGATCTCTTTGCCAGCATCCTTCATTACTCAAAGATCATAGGTTCAGGAATTATCTTTTCCTTTAATGACCAATCCTATGTTGAATAAGTCTTTCTCTGTAATTTGTTGTTGTCTTTGTAGTTGTTGAGTTTTTTTCAGTTGTGTCTGACTCTTTGTGACCCCTTTTGGTATTTTCTCAGCAAGGGTACTGGAGTGGTTCACCATTTCCTTCTCTAGCCCATTTTACAGATGAGGAAACTGAGGCAAACAGAATTAAGTGACTGGCCCAGGGTCACACAGCTAGTAAGTGTCCGAGGCTAGATTTGAACTCATGAAGATGAGTTTTTCTGATTCCAAGCCCAGTGTTCTAGTTACTGTACCACCAACCTCCCCCCCTTTCTCCATGGTACTCTGAGTAAAGTTAGCACCTTTCTCTTAGG
Source organism: Gymnobelideus leadbeateri (assembly GCA_011680675.1). Taxonomy (NCBI): domain Eukaryota; kingdom Metazoa; phylum Chordata; class Mammalia; order Diprotodontia; family Petauridae; genus Gymnobelideus; species Gymnobelideus leadbeateri. The sequence continues at coordinate 56,540 of WOXC01012043.1, read as the reverse complement.
AAACCCAGTGGGTGAGAAGTTGGGGGCAAGGGAACAGGTGAACCTTTTCTGGGTCCACTGACATCACTGGCATTGAGGTCAGGCAGAAATGCATTGGAGGAGTTTTGGTCTAAAAGGAACCATCTCTGAAACACATTGCATGATTTAGAGAGAAGCTACAAGCTCTACATAACACCAGTTTCGGGCATTAATTGACCAAGGGGACTACCTCCTGCAACTTTAGCCTGTCCCCGTTGCCTGTAGGAAAAGGATTGACCATGTGGACAGACCATGTATGTCTAAAGCAAGGGTAGGATACCCAACTCTTCTCCAGCTTTATTTGAATACCTTATGCTAGATGGTATAGCAGATAAGGCTCTGGACCTATGATCAGGAAGGTCTGGATTCAAATCTGGCTTCAGACACTTATCCGCTGTGTGGCCTTGGGTAAATCACTTAACCTCTCTCAGTCTCAGTTTGCTGACTTATAAAATGGAGATAATGCTAGCACCTCCCAGGGCTGTTGTGTGCATCAAATGAAATAATACATACACATGTGTAAAGTGTTTTGTAAAGTTTAGAGTGTTATATATGTGATATCTGTTCCTCTTAATATTATCACCAGGCTGTTGAGGCAGTTTGGGACATGAGATGGGGCTTTGTTAGGGGAATGTTTTCTGTTGTAAACAGCTGTCCATAGGAGATCACTATGTATCAGCCAAAGCACTATCAGGGCCCTGGGGGAAAAGATGGTGAAGCCACCCATAGGATGGTGATAACCAGCTAATGTCCATCTCTGGCTCCCATGAACTTTCCTTCTTTGTTAATGTAAAGACATTCATTTTTCTTTGAGTTCAATACATAATTCTCTGTTGGCAAGCTGTGCAAAAAAAGGGAGGAAAAATCTTGGTTTGCTCTTGGCTCTCTCTCTGTCTAGTCCAAACACTGGAAATGTCAAGTTTGCTCACTAATTAAACATGTCTGTCTTGGACTGCACTTGTATCTTTCACCGTGATGGTGTAGATTTCCAGGGAGACATTACACATTCATGTTTCCAAATACAGCATTTAAAAATTTCCCTGTGTGACACAAATACCAACTTTATGGAACAGTGTCCTAACTGAGAAGGCAATAGGAAAGGGGAAAGCTTGTGGTGGGTTGGGGGGAATCAAACCTGTGGTTGCCTTGGGAAATCACCAGCCCCTTTATCTGTGCCTTCCTATCCCCAATGTTGCTTAATTTTCTAAGATGACTTCTGAGGATGCTCAGGTTTCAAGCATTATGTGAGAAATGTGAGCAAGTCTCTCTCTGACTCCCTTTCTTTCCTACCTCCCAGCTGATGTGGTATGTGCTGTCTCTAGCTCACAGAAAATCCTGATCTCAGTTCAAACTGCAGCTGATACAGTGCCTGGTCTCCTCCCTTTCTTTCCAATCACCCTTTCCTTTGGAAGGTGACTGAGAAAGTTGTCCTGTTGAGCTCAGACTTGTGGTCAGTAGCTGACCCCATGGGGTCCTGGGTATAGTCACAGACCCTCAAAGCTGCAAGGGACCTTAGAACAAAGGATGTCAGAGCTGGGAGGAACCTTAGAACAAAGGATATCAGAGCTAGAAGAGGTCTTAGAAATTAGAACATAAGAATTGGTAAGGTCCTTAGAAGTCATGTAATCGTACCCTATTGTTGAACAAGTGGAGAAACTGAGGCTTCCTAAAAGGAAGGGGCTTACCCAATGTTACACAATGAGCTAGTGACAGAGTTAGAACAAGCATTCTAGTCTAGGTTTTTTAGGCCTAAGTCCAGGACTTTTTGAATGCAACTTAATATGCTAAAAAATATAATACGTTATTATTTATTTAGTAGTTGATGATATGATTATTGTATATTATTTTAAAAATCATTTATATTATCAAAGCAAAGTGACAGCATGATGAAGTGAATAGAGGACTGTACCCAAATCCAGGATAACCTGAATTGAATCTCACTCCTGCCACATGGGCTATGGACCTCTTTGAGCCTGGGGTGGGGTGGGGAGCAATTTTCAAAGACTGCTAGTTATAGGTGTCAGTTATTACTACTGATTTGGCTTCTGGGACTACACTGCAGCTTAGTGAGCTAGTTCCTATGCTGGAAGTTCAAACAACTCTCAGTTGATTATCTCCAATTTATTCTGTTTTTAGCTTGTTCATACATAGTTGTTTACATGTCATCTCCCAATAAGACGGTAAGCCACTTGAGGGCAGGGACTGTCCTTTGCCTTTCTTTGTATCCCCAGGAATTAGCACAGTGTCTGGCACATACTAGGAACTTAGATTTTTTATTGACTGACTGTGTATATTATTAAAGCACCCAGTTTAAAGTACTATACTTCTTTGAGGAGCTATTATTTGGTGGCATGAAAAATGAAGTTCTATTCTGACCAGCTAAAGGAATAGCTGTTTCTGACTCCCTTTTTTTAATTTAATTTTTTTTTAGAAAGTCACCTCTCTCTGTGACTTTATATCTGAAAATCTCAGCAGGGGCCTCCCCTCCCCTGGGCTGTGAAAGTAGAAGGGTTAGAATCTCTTTGAACAGACCTCCCCTATCTCATTATGTCCTATAGGTAATCAAGGAACCTGGGAAGTCAATGCATACTGGGAGGATTCCTTCAGCTGGGTGCCTTATGAGCCCTTATGTTTGGTCTGAGATCATTGAAAGAGCAGCATCCTTTAGGGACTGTTCGCTCCAAGCAACACCATATGCAGGCAGCATCCCCACCGAGGCCAGAAGCTCTCCCGTTCAGAACATTGGTCCCTGTTGATAAATTCTGTCCCTGTCACACTATTTACTGAAGCTGACAATTCTAGGACACTTAATTAAAAGAGAGAGCTTTTGCATAAACTGGCAGTGCCTTTATAAATTCCAGGCGTTGTGAGGGGACCAGATGGAGTAATGGAGTCAATTATCATGGAACTTAGTGATTCGCCAGCTCCTGCCTTTGCGGAAGTGCTGGCCTTAATCATCCCAACGTGAGAGAAAGCTTCTGCCTCCTGGCTCAGGCAGGTAGTACTGATGGCTCACCCTGTATCCCCCACAGGGAGGACGAGTGGACTCAATCTCTAGCCCAAAACAACTCAGTGCTAATCATTAGGAAATTTGTCCTGACATGGAGCCTCAAAATGTCTCTGTGCTGCTGTCCATTATTGTAGTTCTGTCCTCTGGGGAGAAACTGAGCAAGTTAGAACCTCTTCCACTTGATAGTCCTTAAAATGCTTACATACAGATAGCCTGCCCTTCACACTGCACCCTCCCTTCGTTTGCTTTCCAGACCAAGCATTCCTAGTTCCTTCAAATGATCCTTATCCAGAGACCCTTCACTATCCTGATGTCTTCCTCTGGATTTTCTCTAGTTTATCAATAATATCCCTAAAATATAGAGTTCAGAACTAAATATAATACTAGATATCATGTTCTGATTAGAGCAGATGACAGCAGGACTATAACCTCCTTTCTGGACTTGATATCACTTTTACTGCAGCCTAAGAGCATGTTAGCTTTCTTGGTTGCCATGGGAACCTGTTGGCTCCTCTTGACCTTGCAGTCTACTGATACACACATACTCTTCTTTCTCAGACAAATAACGTCCCTTCCCCTTGCAGTTATAAAGTTGATTTTTTGAACCCAACTGTAAGACTTTACGTTTATCATTATTGTATTTTATTTGATTTGGTTCAGTGTTCTTAGTCTGTCAAGATCTTTTTTGGATCCTTCACTCTGTCATTCAGTGGATTAGTTGTTTTTCCCAGCTTTGTGTCAACTGCAGCTTTGATAAGCATGCCCACTATGTGCCAGTCCCTAGCACTTAATGAAATCTTGTTGAATTGAATTGAGTCTATGCCTTTATCTAAGTCATTAAAAAGTGTTAAACAACTCAGTGCCATTGCACAGATCCCTAGAGCACTCCACTGGAAATCTCTTTACAAGCTGAAATTATATTGCTAATGATTGCTTTTTTGGGTCTGGTCATTTAATCAACTCCAAATTCATCTAATTGTATTATCATCTAGCCTGTATCTCTTCATCTTCTCAACAAGAAGAATATGAAACACTTTATCAGTTGGCTTACTAATATTAAGGTAAAGTACATCTATTAGCATCCCAATGACCTACCAGTTTAGAAATCCTGGGGGGGGGGGTGGTGGAAGAAATAAGGTTATTATATCAAGGACTATTCTAGATGAAGCGATGTTGGCTCTTTGTGATCACCACTTTCTTTTCTAGATATTTACTAACCAATTTCCTCATCTGTAAAATGGGATCATAATAATGTCAATTCACAGATTTGTTTTGAGAATTAAATGAGACAACACCTATAAAGTGCTTCACCTTTCTTAAAGTCCTATATAAATGCTAGCTATTATCATCACATTATAGATGAGGAAATTAAGACTCAGAGGGGGTTAAGTAACTTGCGTAGGTCACACAGTTACAAAATTTTCAGAGGCAAGATTGGAATACTTCAGTGTTTCACAGTTTATGCTAATTGCCAAATGACTGACATAGAAAGTAGGAAACAGGTAATGTTGTGTAATGGAAAAGGCTTGTGCTTAGAGGATGGAGACCTGACTTTAAATGCTGGCTCTGACCCTTTCCACCTGTGTGATCCTGACCAGGTCACTTCCCTTGTCTGAGATAAAAGCTACCCAGCAGTCAAATAATTGGGTGGAATGAGTTGGTCTTCAAACTCTAGATTCCATATTCCTAATGCTTGTATTGCCTGTCTCATGGGCTTGTGAGCAAAATGCCTTGAAACCTTTAAAGGTCTGTAGAAATATGAGTTCTAATTAATTAATGTAGATGTTCAGAAGAGGGAGAGATCCATTTGTTCTAAGTTGGGTCATGGAAAACTTAATGCAGAAGATGGCTCTTAACTTGGGCCCAGACACTGAGTAGGAATTTTTAGTCTGAGAAGAGTGGGGAAAGGGGACACACCGGGAAAGGGAAATAGCACAAGCAAAATCTTTGAGCTTACTGAGTTTGGAGGAAAGTAAAAGGACTGGTGTGGTTAGGACAGAAGGAGACTATAACCATTCCAACACACTGTCTTCCTGGAATCACAGGTTTGAAAGAAGCAAAGTCCAAGACCCAAAGAAAGTCATGCCCATCAAGGCCCTGTCCACTTCAAGGCTAAAGTGCCTTGGGGGGCATGGAATTAATTCCTTTTGTTCTTATATTACATTAATTTCCCAATACTCCCATCCCCCTTCTCCTACCCAATGAGACAACACTTGTAACAAAGATTAACAACAACAACAACAAAAAACGTTCAACAGAACTAACCAACACTTCAACTGAACCTGCCATAAATACAGTGGCACAGAACATAGAGGGTTGACCTGGAGTCAGGAAGACTAACCTCAGGAACTTCCGATCTGTGTGGTCCTGGACAACTCACCAAGTCACTTAACCTTTGTTTGACTTAGGTTCCTCATCTGTAAAATGGGGATAAAATAGTGTCTACCTCTTAAGTTTATTGTGAGAATCAAATGAGATAATATTTGTAAAGCACTTAGCCCATTGCCTGAAGCATAGTAGGTGCTTTAAAAATGTTTATTCTCTCCCTCTTATAGCCATAGTCCCTCACCACATCAATGAAGAGGAGTTATATTTTTTTCATCACTTCTTTAGAGGCAAGCTTGGTCATTACAATTACACAACCTGACATTTCATTGTATTGTTCTTTCTGTTTCATTGTTGTCCTCTCATAGTTTATTTTCCTGGTTCAGCTTTCTTATACTGTGCCTTAGTTCATAGGTCTTCACTTGTTTCCTTAAAACATTTATTAATATCTTTTGTTTTTACATAATCTTCTTTTCCAAATATGTCCCTCCCTGAGAATCATTCTTTGTTATATAGAATAAAAAAGAAAGAGACAGAAAAAAGCAATTCAGCAAAACTAATCAACATCTCAACCAAGTGAGAGCTATATGCAGCATCCCACACACTAGACCCCCACCTCTGCTAGGAAAAGAGAGAGGCCCATTTTCTTATCTCTTCTTTGGTGCCAAGTAGGGCCATTTTAAGTACCCTTCAGGACATGAAACTTCAGGGCTTTTTTTCCTATTTACATTGTTATAATCATTATATGTGTGTATACATATCTCTCTAAATATCTATCTATATTTCTGTTATTTTCCTAGTTCTACTTAGATTCACTTCGCATAACCTTCCCATGTTTCCTTGTATTTGCCATATTCACCATTTTTTATAGTGCAGGAATATTCCATTACATCTGTGCACTATAATTTGATTAGGCATTCCCCAATTGGTGGCCATCTACTTCGTTTCCTATTCTTTGCAATGACAAATAGTGCTGTAAGAAGTATTTTGGCATATATGGGGCCTTTCTTTTTATCTTTGACTTCTTTGGGGTCTGTTAAATGAGATAATTTCTGTAAAGAGCTTAGCATAGGGCCTGGCACATAGTAGGTGCTATAGAAATGCTTATTCCCTTCCCCCTTTCCCTACATGCCTAGCAGCACCATATCTACATTAAGGAGTATGGACATTTTAGTCATTTTAAGGGTAATTTGGAATTGCTTTCCAGATTGGTGGGACCAATTCCCAATTCCACTGGCAGTGAATTATTTTGCTTGTTTTCCTGTAGCACCAGCAGTAGAGCTTACTGTTAACAGGGTCCAAGTCAAGGATTTAATCCCCATGGTCACATGGGAAATGTTCTACTGGCCTTTCTGCCTTTAACCTCTTGCTTTTCTAATCTATCCACACCACTTTCCACATGTTTCTAATACATTGCTCCAGTTGAAACCTTCCCCTGCCCAACTTTCAGAAGTTTCCTATTAGTCTACGAAATTGAAAAAACAAAACAAAGCAAACCTCCTGACCTTGGCATTCAGGGCCCTCCACAAAATGGCACTGACCTACCCAGCCAGCCTTATCTCAATACTGTCTTCCATATGCTCCAAATTCCAGCCAAATTGGACTTGTCACTACCTCCCATTTTCATCTCACCTTGCAACTTGCTTATGTTTATGCCCTGATACCAGGAATGAATTCCCTTATTGTCAATCACCTTCCTTTAAGATCCGAGTCCAGTATTCTCTTCTCTATGAGGCTGTCCCTGATAGAACTCTAGACCTGAAACCAGGAAGACTATTCAAACCACACTTTAGACCCCACTAGCTGTATGAACCTAAGGAAATCATTTCACCTCTGTCTGCCTCAGTTTCTTCATCTTTAAAATTAAGGAGCTGCATTTGATGGCTTCTAGTTCTAAATATGTGATCCTGAATTCTTTCCCTGGTCATAAAGTCATAAAGTCAGGAAGGCCTGCGTTAACCTTCTGACTCAGACACTTAACTAGCTTGGTGACACAGGGCAGTTCATCTAACCTTTCAGGTTTCCGATTGGTAAAATGAGGGAGTTATATTGGATGACCTTGAGAACCCCTTCCAGCTCTGAAGTCTATGATATAGGATTTTCCACTGCCTCTATCCCAAACAGAAAGTGATCTTCCCTTCTCCAGTATTCCATAGAACTTTGTTTGAATCTCCCCTTTTCACTTATCACATCTTAATGCATGTTATCGTTTGTTATACTGCCTTGTATATAGAAAGGGCTTAGTAAATGTTTGTTGATTTAGATTGGATTTTGTGACTAGAGAATTTATCCTAAATGTAACAATCTCATAAACACGTGCTCTGTGTCACAAAGAGGACCAAATAAAAGAGGGTATGGATGGCTCAGTTGTTGTTCATCCTTCATTTTATTTTCTTTTCTTTCCTTTTTTGCTTTTTGGAAGGGGGAAGGCAGGGCAATTGGGGTTAAGTGACTTGCCCAAGGTTACACAGTTAGTAAGTATTAAGTATCTGAGGCCGGATTTGAACTCAGATCCTCCTGACTTCAGGCCAGTGCTCTATTCACTGCACTACCTAGCTGCTCCCATCCTTCATTTTCAAAGAGGTCCAGTGACATCATGACATAGGGATGAAATAGTGGATGGTGGGTGACATCTTGACTTGCATGTGAACTGGATTTAAGTGGGGCACAGATGCACAAAGTCTTTCTTTCAGCATCATTGAAGTCCACTAACAGGACAAAAGTCAGGAGGACTGGCAATGGCCCAGGATGTGGCAGATGATTTTGTCTGGTGTCTGACACTCTAAGTGCTCCACAGCTCCTACTTCAGTCACCTTCATGGCCGCTGGAACAAATTGTTCTCATCTGCCCATTTCACTGGGGAAAGTCTTCACATGCTTGGGGTAGACATCCCCCTAACTCATTGATGGGTTTGAGGCCTGTCAGTTACCCTCAGCGTGGTTTAATTCATCTGCTGAGATGGTTTTACTGGGGTGTGGCCACTGTGTAAGCTACAGCTTCTCAGAACCAGAGGTGAGAATTGAGTTGTGTCCACAGGTAGACGCCAAAGATGGATGAGCAGCTTTCAAAGATCTAGGCAAGCCCTCCCACCAGAGCTGCTGGTCCTCCCTGAGCACCCCAGTAGAATCCTATCCCCACTACTGAGAAAGTAACCCAAAGTGACTACTACATGGGGTAGTGTCATTATAGTGTCATATATGAACATGAAAGACAGGAAAACACAGAACTTATGCTGAACCCAGATGTTTCTTTTGGTATTTTCTGCTATAAATTTATCAGTAGCATATAAGTCCCTTGGGAGAATAAATTATTCCATTAAAAAAATTCTTTCTGTCTCTGTCTCTCTTTTTTTCTCTTTCCATATACATATATGCAAAAGTGTATATGTATATATCTGTATGCATATACAAACATATACATATGCATTTGTAAACATATACACACACACTTACACACACATATCCTTAAGGCCTAGAACAGCACTTTACACATGATAGGCAGTTAAATAATTGTTGAATTGAACAGAATTGGATTCCATATTCATTGGGTGGCCCACCAGAATAGGGACTATAGGGGAATTTCATTCTGTTTGGTCCTTGTTAAGGATTCTAACAAGAAGAAAAATAAAGAAAGCTAGGGGCAATAGTTAAAAGAGGCTTTTTAGGGGTGGCTAGGTGGCACATTGAGTAGAGTGCCAGCCCTGGAGTCAGAAGGACCTGAGTTCAGATCTGGCCTCAGACACTTAACACACACAAACAAAAACCTAGCTGTGTGACCTTAGGCAAGTTACTTAACCCCAGTCGTCCTCAAAAAAAAAAAAAAAGGAGGCTTTTGGATTATCTCTGCTATCATTGGATAAATAAAATGCAGCACAGATAGAGAGTCAACCTGAAACCATGAAGATTTTTGCCACATACTGTCTGTGTGACCCTGGGCAAGTCACTTAGGCTCAATGCTATAGTCAGCACTTTAAGACTGTGAGCACCAGAGAAAGTACCAACTTGGATTAGAAGTGGGAGTAGCCTGAATCACTGAAATCAAAGATCTACTTGTTCCTTCTGTACCTCTGCTATCCTCACCCCTTCCACAATCATGAAAAACATGGGTATATAGTTACTGACTGATGGGAAATTTTCTAGACAAGCCACTTAATTAATTTGTGCCTCAGCTTCCCCAACTGTAACAAAAAGACACTCAGTGGCCTTTAAAGTCCCTTCCAGGTCTAAATCTATGATCCTTTGGATCCTTTAATCTAATCAGTAGCATATGTTTTGGTTTTGCTTTGTTTTTTTTTGGCAGGGGACAAGGTAGAGGAGAAGGAGGAGAAGGGGAAAAGATAGCATTGGCTCTAGATAAGGACAATAAATTCCCACAGAATGATGGCAGCTCAGTTATGTCAGCCTTGGTGAAGGCACGGGTGATGCCTTTATTGTGTGCTCGTGCTCTGCTTTTATATTTGCAAAAGGAAAGGCACTGGCTTGGGACACTCTTCTTGGGAAAATATTTGCATAAAATGAATATAATTGATGTTAACAGAGACATAAAGGTTACCAAGTAGGCAGCAGAGATGCTGCAAAAATCAGGTATCTCAAAATTTATCAGGTACTTTCAGGAAGAAATAGTTGGATGGCATTACAAGGAAAAAACTGGGCAAAAAAAGGTTAGAGACAGTTAAACTATCAAGGGAAAAGATACAAAATATTGCACGGGGATTTAGAGGCACGAAATACATAGAAACATAATGCTTTGTAAATTAAAGTCATTTATAAAATGCAACTGGCACCCACAAAGAGAAGAACAAAATGATTAGTCAGCAAATGTGGAGGGATTCTGTTATTTGTTTTTGGTAGAGTACTTTCACGGGACAGGCTAGGATGGGTTTATTAAGGGCTCACTGTTGTACACACACTATTGTACTAATAATGAGAAGTGAGGACATCCGGCTCAGTCATTGGCCATAACAGTTTTATTTTCGTTATTATTGTTATTGTTCCACTTAAGTCCTCCTTAGATACTTCATTGTGAGGTCCGGTAACAGTGGATTATCCTTCAAGGATTCTTGATTCTTGCCAGCTAAAGGTAAACTGTGGTGTGTCCTACTATGGACTGTGAGTTTATGATCTGAACCCCAGCCAAACAATATTCAAAGAGACCCATCCCCATATTGGACATAGGATGATAAATTCTAAGCTACAACAATTCATGAAAACAGTTTACTAACAACGGAGAGGTTTTGATCTTGATTAGGGGAGGAAATGATTGATCTTTGAAGTACTGAAACCTATTGGCTTTCTTATCCTCTTCTGATTCTTCTTGTCATTTGCAGTTGGGTTTATGTCGAAATTCTGGTCCTGGGATAGGTCATTATCATAATATTTTCTCATATTTAATGTTCTATAATCTGTTGCACAAGTGGGTAAAATGGCTGGTTTTTTGATTGCATAAAACTATCGGGATGTAAGCTCATCATCATATTATTAGTACTAGTAGCACATTCTTCCCGTATCTTTACAGGCTTCAGATAGCAATGGTCCTAGGACAATTTATCCTACAATTCATTCTTTTATATTTAATATCCATTGGGTCATTCCATAGGTGGGTAAAATAACAGCTTTTTGTAGTTGAAGTTTAAAATACAAGTTTATCCTGTCAGCACCCACCATCATCACCAATCATCATCACCTTCATCATCTTCATCATCATCATCATCATCATCATCATCATCATCACTACCACTATCATCATTATTATCATAGCTTATTCTTAGAGGCAACTGGATAGTACAGTAGATAGAGAACAGGATTTGGAATCAGAGAGACCTGACTTCAAATATTGGCCTCAGATACTTATTAGCTGCATAGCTGTGTGACCTTGTATAAGTTATTTAAGCTCTATCTGCTTCATGAAGCACCTGCTTCTTGGGGTTATTATGAGGATCAAATGAGATAATATTTGTAAAGGATTTAGCATAGTGCCTGGCTCACAGTAAGTGCTTTATACATATTTGTTTCCCTCATTCTCATATTTCTCAATGAGGTTCAAATAGAAATAGTCTTCTAAGAAGTCTCTATCCTGCTATTATTCTTTCACATTTAATATTTTATGAACTCTGGCAGAGGTGGATGAAATTATTGCTTTTTGTAGTAGAATAAAATAAAAGTATTAGGATAGAAGTTCACCCACTGTTAACTCACTGAAGGTATCCTTGGTACCACTCCATTAGTAGACTAGATGATATGAATGGTATGTATTTTATCTTCTTTCCATGAAGTTTTGATGTTTTTCACTTGGTCTTTATATTTAAAAAACTTTTCATTCCATGTAACATGGAGGTTATAAGTATCCAGTATGCTGAAATCTATTGAAAAAGTTCTTAAAATTTTATTAGTCTATGTTATGTCATAGGGATTGTGGACATACATCGTCTCTGTTATAAGTGGTTAGATTCCAGTATAGTTCAATTGTTGAATTCTCAAGAATATTTTGAGATTTGCATTTGCAGTCTGGAGATTTGTTGACTATTAGGTTTTGAAAAATGGCAGGTTTTGGAATTAAAATCCTGGATACCAGGTCATATTCTGTTAGGCATTTAGAAGATGCTAATTTTTTTTGGAGGGCAATTGGGGATAAGTGACTTGCCCAAGGTCACATGGCTAGGATGTGTGTGTGTGTGTGTGTGTGTGTGTGTGTGTGTGTGTGTGTGTGTGTGTGAAGTGTCTGAGGCTGGATCTGAACCCAGGTCCTCCTGACTCCAGGGCTGGTGCTCTATTCACTGTGCCACCTGGCTGCCCCCAGATGCTAAATTTTTACAAATTGCAATGATATATTGTGCATTTTCAACTTTATTCTTATGTAATCTGCATTGTTCAATAAGCTGAGGTTCCTTAAGGAAAACCTTTCATTTCTGATGGCAATGACCTTGGTCTTGAATTGCTATTTTAAAACCCTTCTGTTTTTGTAAACTCCAGGTGACTCAACCATTTTTTTCAATGCTTCTTCATCTCCATCTTGTTAGTTCAGTGCCTATACATGTTGTTTATGGAAGACCTTTAGATTTCTGTCTTCAATCTTGCCATTTTGGGGGTTCCATATAGAGGTCAACCTATATTTGTGATATTTGATAAGTCTAGTGGAATGCACATGCTGTCAGTCTTTACTATTGTTCTATGAAATGATGTCTAGCTATCTCAGGATTATTTCTATAAGTTATTAACATATTTATCAAATGTTCTGAGAACATATCAATTATCTTCCTCCTCTTTGATAAGGAACTAGTAATTTTCCTGTAAATGCCTTGGAATGATGGTCTTGTGTTTTATTAATATTGCACAGGTTTTTGTTGGAATGTTTTCTAAATGTGTTAGTGATTATTTTACTCTTCCAAAAGTATACATTAGCACAGGTGTTAATTGCTTTAAATGTCCCCTTTCCATTTAACTTTGACTGCAGGTTGCCAGCAAGTTTCTTGACATATCCTTCACCGATAATCTTTTTGAAAAATTTACAATTGATATTTATTTGTCTGGAAAAGACCAAAGTGTTTGTAAATATTTTCTTCATGTATTAGTTGTATTTGACTTATGGATTCTAGCTCAAAGCTATATCTCTATTTTTCTTTGGTATACATTAAAAGTTTTACACTTATCAAGTTTAAATGGCATTTGGACATCCCCAGAGAAAGTTTCAATGAAATGAAGAAGCTATTTGATGTGCTTTTCAGTGGAATCATATAATCTGATTTTATGAATATGCAGTAAGTAATTAATATGATGATGCCATTGAATTAGCATCAATTTTGTTCAGGAGACATAATTAATTAGTTTAGGGTTAGGCAGAATGATAATGGCTTTAAACTGTCTCCCTGAAAAATGTCATGTTTTATTTCAATTGTTCATAATAGTGTTGTGGCATGTTTTAAATAGAGGAGAATTTTCCATATAGACATCAAATATTCTAGTACTCTCACTTTAAGTATATTTTATGAAATTGCAATATATTAATAAGTTATTTGGGTGTAATTGAGTAAAAATCTTTGCAGAAATCAATGAAGGTGCAATATTTGCAGTGAGAGGGCTATTAATGTTATAGTGCTTTCATGAGACTTGTTCAATAATTGTCTAATCAACAAATTACTATTTATACTCTGGGACCTTCTGACATACCCTCTTAGTTTCTCTGGCAATATATTCTTTTAAAAAAATTTTAAAAGTAGATTATTCTAGTAAAACACAATATAGGGGCGGCTAGGTGGCACAGTGAGTAAGAGTGCCGGCCTCGGAGTTGGGATGACCCGGGATCGAAACCAGCCTCAGAAAATGAGCACCCACACATAAATAATGACTAGCCGTGTAACCTTGAGCAAGTTACTTAACCCCAATTGCTTTAAAAAACAACAACAACAACAACGACAAAAAACACAATATAAATGCGTTTTAGAAGCAATCAATAGATCCATAGAAAACACTAGGCCTGGAGTCAGGAAGACCTGAGTTCAAATCCAACCTTAGACAATTCCTAGTTGTATGACCCTGGGCAAGTCACTTAACCTCTGATTGCCTGACAAAATTGATCCATATTATACACTAGAGAATAAAATGGCAAATTCTACTATCTTTGCTGAGAAAATCCCAAATGGGGGTAGGAAAAGGTCAGAAATGACTGAAACAACTAAACAACAACAAAAGAGTATATAAACACATAACTGAACTATATTTGGAGAGGTCATTGGCACTGTCATCTTTTGGTAATAGGTTAAGTATAACCTAGAAATGTGAGATACACAAATTTAGAGACATCTCCACTCCAAATGTCAATATGGATGGTTTGTGCCTTATCTGTAATAGAGGCTTCCCAGGTCATATTGGTCTGATCAGACACAGTCAGATACACTGTACCTTGACCACAATATAGTGATGTCATTTTGGTCCTCTTCAAGAATGAAGAGCAACCAATAACCAACCAAGTATAACCTTCTATTAAAAATGTAGGATGAAAATGCCTCCAGGAGAAAGTTGGCGAAGGGTTTTGATGGTAATTATTATTAATATTGTTCTTCCTATTTCTATTATTACTATTACTATTATTGCTCATACAGAGGCAACAAGGTATAGGGGACAGACAGCTAACTAGAGCTTAGAAGACCTGAGTTCAAGTTTTGACTGTGATATGTACTGACTGTATGCCCCTGGGCAAGTCACTAAGTTGCAGAGAAAGTACCAACATGCATTGGTAGAAGGAATTTCTTACCCCAATGAAATTATAGGTTTAGGTTATCCCTGTGTCTTAATAATATTCATAAATTCTCAAACTAATGTAGAACAAATCAGCTCAATGGGGTAATGTCTCAGCTACTGTGCTTGTGTTTGTCCAGACGGCTGGTGACTCCCATCTTCCTGGTCTTCTAGCCATCTGTGTTAGGCCAATTTCATTGATCATTCTAAGATAGGTATTAAAATTGTCACTACAATAAACTCTGTGGATCCCTCTAGGGTTCATAGAGTTTAGAGCTGGAAGGCTCCTTAGAGATCATCTGGTCTTCTGGTGTCAAACTCAAATAGAAATGGGAGCCGCTAAATTGTATATAAGGATTGCTGCAGGTCATGTACTGACTGAGTTTTCTAATCTGATGTTTTCTGTTTTATTTTATTTTTCTTTATTTTGATAAATATTTTCCAAATACCTTTTAATCTCATCCTGGTAGCTCTTAGGAGTATTGTGGGCCACAGGTTTGACACTTGTGGTAAGTTCCATCCCTTTGTTTTACTGAGTGCAGCTAGGTAGCGCAGCGGGTAGGGCTCCAGGTCTGGAATCAGAAGGACCTGAGTTCAAATGTGGCTTTAGAAACCAGCTGAATGACTTTGGGTGAATCACTTAACACAGTTTGCCTCAGTTTCCTCATTTGCAAAATGAGCTGGAGAAGGAAATGGCAAACCACTGTAGTGTCTTTGCCAAGAAAACCCCAAGGGGGGTGGTGAAGTATTGGACATGACTGAACAACAGCAACAATAAATGACCTACTCAGGGTCACACAAGGCATAGACAGCAGAGTCAGGATTCAAACACAGACCGCTGCAGTCCAAGTCCCTTGTTCTTCCCAGCTATACCAGTGGGAGTACACAGAAACACTCCTATGTCTAATTCAGAAGTGGACATTTCTATTTTACCGTGGCATGAAATTTACTGGCAAAAGATTCATTGGACTTACAGGGGAGCTTTCCTTTATAGTTGGGAAAACTGGGCTCCTGCTTATGGCTGGGAAAGACAATGTGGCTGAGCTTCTGTATCGAACACAGAGTCAACCACCCCTTTGCCACTGTTACTCCACAGAAAAGATGTGGACACTTTCCACAGACAGTGCCCTTTAGCCATCCTGCTTCCAGCCAGTGGTTCTAATTCACTCAATACCCGGAATTCTCACAGCACTTACCTTCATTCAGAACCAAAAGGGGAAGAGAGGAAAACAGGTTATTACATTATCCACATGGTGTGTGAGTCTCTTGTCCTAGGCAGCAAGTTCAAGGACAGCAGGTGCCCTCATATCTGACATACCTAGAGAGACATGAGCATCCACCTGAAACAAAATAATCCGAGGTACAAAGGGCTTTTTATAGTACAAATGAGCTATTTTTCTATAGGTAATGGGTCTATATTTTAGGAGTGCATTACCACACTTACTCACTTAGGGAGTCACACTTCAAGCTGGTTTTACCAGTCCAAAGAGAGGGGCTCAAATACGACATCATTTCAAAATATTAAAAAAAGCATTACAAAAATATTTCACCATAGTTTCTGAAGAAGATGGGTTGTCATTTAAAAGCAATTCAAAACAAAGGAGCCATATGTATCAGTCAAAGTAACAATGGTACCTTTATGCAGGAATTTCTTCATCTATAAAATGGACATAGAAACTCCTCTCCTACCTGCTACCCAGGGCCACTGTGTAGATAGATGAGATGATGACAGAAATTCACTTTTCTGTAGTGATTTAAAGTTTAAAAAATGTTTTCCTAATTTAAAAAATGTCCACAAAATAGGTAGTACATTTGACATATGGGGAAACAGACTCAGAGAGAAAGTGATTTGTCCAGGGTCACATAACTAGTCAGTTGTAGATCTAGAACACAAATTCAGGTTCTTTGAATCCAAATATAGGAGGCCTTCTCCTAAACCACAGAATATCCTATAAACAATGGGAAAGTGCTTTGAAGAAGTGTAAAGTACAATGTTAATGGGAGGGTTGTTATTAGGCAAAGAATAAATCATGCCTACATAGATAAGGCAATTTAATTCAATTCAGTTTTGGGGAAAAGTTTTATTCAAGATCTTGTTTTTTTATTGAGGGGGTGTTCGACATTTTTGTTTATGCTGTTTCTCTTGCATAGAATGCCTTCCCTTTTCCTCACTGCCAATCTAAATCCTACTGGTCCTTCAATGCCTAGCTCAATTCCCACTCCTCCCCTTTTCCTAACCTGCCCAGATGCTACCGATCTCCTCTGAACTCCAATAGCACAATTAGGAATATTCCCTTCACTGGTACATGAGGTAGCCCATCCAAGCTTCCTCAGCCTGTATGACTCTTGTTCATATCTTGCTATATAATCTCCCTGGCAACTGATCAAACACTTCCTTGGGATGACTGTTCTATTGGTGCCTTGAAGTGTGAAATCTTCTTGCCTATAGTTTTACTGTTTGATATTGTGGCTTTACTGTTTGTAGTTTGTAGACATACGAAGTTTGTAGTTCTAGTATTTTGGTCTTTTCTCCCAAACTGGACTGTCAGCTCCATGGGAGCAGGGACTTGGGTTTACTTGTCACTTTACCTCCTGTCTGGTTTAGCTCAGGACCTTACTCCATAAATAGCCGTGGATTAGATGGGCTTAGTTTTGAAGATGAATGCTATAGGTTTAAAACCCCTCACTTTAGAACTCAGTCTGGTGGCACATGACAAGAGTCAAAAATAACCACCATCTTTGGCCTCTAGATTCACTTCAAAGCAACATAGCCTAGGAAAGTCACCAGAAAGAGAAAAGGAGATGATCTGTTCAGAAGTATTAAGAACAATCTTATTTGTAATTACAAAGAAATGTAAATAACTTAATTAGCCAACAGTTGGTGAATGGCTAAATAAGTGCTGTTAAATTGTAAAAATGAAAAATAACAGGAAATTTGGAAAGACTTCATAACTACTTCATAAAGTAATGCAAAGTGAAAGACATATGAAGAAATGCCAAATGAGGAAAATGAGGACAGAAGAACACTGCACATATGACCATATGAATAGGAAAAATGTATATGCAAATACAGAGACAAATGAACAGAGAATGGAAAGGGAAGTAGTTAAAATAATGGATAAGATGTTAAGGACATGTGTGTCCTTTGCAGAGATTCATTTTCAAGTGTAAATACAGATGTATGCTTATTCATTTGTGTTTTTGCTTAAAGTTTAGCATATAACAAGTTATTTAAAAAATTTTAACTTAGATTTTAATTTTTGGATAGTTTTAATTTAGAGAAATTTAGTGACTAATTTTTCAATTAAATAAAATAAACCAGCAAATGGGTTATAGTTCAGAGAACTAGGATGGGAGGAGAAGGATCTTGCCTGTGGTTTTACTGTTTGATATTGTGATCTCTCTATCCATGCTAGAAAAAATGGAAAAAAGATATGTTGTACATGATGAAATGCAGCTGGGCAGGTGGCCTGTTGAATTTTCCACTCATCAGTGGAATCTAGTGTATCTTGAGAAGCAGTTTGGTGGAGTGGTTAGAGAGCCATCCTCAGGGCCAGGAAGATCTAGTCACTTCATTTCTTAGTGTTTTAGATATTTTTGAGACTCTAAGTGGAAAAGAAAGGCTCAGCACTGGCAGAGGAAGTTTTTTGTCTAGTTGTTTCATGTGCCAATGAAATTCCAGGTCTGGACCTTATGTATATCTTGGAATGTCAGTGCACATCAACAGAAAACTGGGCTCACAAATGAATAGGAAGAAGAGATTGGACTTGATTGTTTTTGGAAAATCTCTCAATTCTTTCTATTAAAAAATATGTTTACTACTGTAAAAATTTGTCATAAAAAACCATTGTTCTCCTGATAACAATATGATTTGTTTTAATACTTCAGCATGACTGCAATGTCATTGATATGGGTACTCTCTACAGTGGGAGGAAGGCACCCATCCTTGCCTCCCCATCTTGTGTGACTCTCATCCACATCTTTCCACAAATATGCTAACCATGTCCATGAAACAGGTCAGTAGATGAGAATTTTAAAATACCACAACGTTGGAAGAACCAAAATCTTAAAAACCTAATAAGCAAGGAAAAGACACATGGTAGGTACAAGTAGACTACAGCACATACCCAAGAAGGAAATGGAAGCTGAAAATGGAAGATCATCAACTCTAGAACCAGAAGACCATTAAAGTCATCTAGTGATCGGGTCATGGGATCATAGGTTGGCAGCTAAGAGGTACCTTGGGGTCTATCCAAACCAGTAATTTCCTTTTTCAGATGAGCAAACTGAAGCCACATTCAGTTAGGCACATTCTCTCAGGTTATTATATTACCATGGGGTACAGTGGAAAACACACTGAATAGAAGGAGAGGTTCAGGGTTCATGGGCCAAATCTGAACCTTGCCTGTGAATAATCTTAAACAAGCCACTTACCTTCCCTTGGTATCTGTTTTCTCATCTAGAAAAAGAGAAGGAAGGACTCTCCCTTCAAGTTCTGGATCTCTGGTCCTCTGACCTAAGTGGTAGAACCAAGATTTGAACCAGTCCTCTGTCTCCTAGCCTGGCACTTTTTCCTGACACATAGTAGGCACTTTATAAGTAGTTTTTGCCTGCCTATTGACTTATTTTCCACTTCTCCATCCAAACCCTTCTTCTAGTGCTAAGGAAATTGAGGCTAAGAAGTGGGAATTAATTTGTCTAAGATGCAAGTAGCTGTGTCAGGACTTAAACTCAAGTCACTTGACTTAAAATCCATGACTTTTTCTGATTACATCATGTTACATTTCAAAAAATATGAATAAAAAGGAAAAGAAGCCAACCCTATTGAGAACGTGTTTGACCAACAAAGGAGGTGGGTCAGTTATTCTATGACAGTCAGAGGCAGCAGATGGATCAATCCCTCAATCAGTACATTAGTATTCCCAGTAGAACAGAAGAATGAGAAGATTTCCCGTGTGCAGCAGATGCTTTAGGGACAATTTATGGAAAAATACAGACAAGGACTATTCAAGAGAAGAAAGTGTGTTGGGAATACCTCCCTGGAAGAAACCTCAGACCCACCATAGTCCCAGAGGAGCTTGGTCTGAAAAAAAAAGCTGGTTTTGCCCACTGAGTGGTGGCAGCATTTATTATTTAAGAGAAATCTTCCCAACTGACCCACTTCTCCACAGTGTGTAAGATTTAAATTTTTTTTTTAAAAGTCACAAGTTATATTTTTGTTCTTGCCTCACTTTCATTCATCGTATTTGATCAGGGCTGAGCGAAACTGACATCTCATCAAACCCTCGAGTGTGTTTCAGCACCAGGTTCATCAGAGGGTGGCATTTAAAACACAGACATTGCAGGAACAATTGCATTTGCCAGTCCCGTCCAGCGATGTAAACCTGACCTTTCTCCTGTAGATTTATTGACACAAGGCTGCTTTGTATCATATTTCATTATTGTGTAGAAGAATTGGAAGTTCCTCTCTGCAAAGCAACTTGGGCTAGACCAAAGTGGCCAGTCCACCAGCCCCTCTTGATTCAAGAGACTGAGAGGCTCAGTTTCTAGTTTAGATTGATATGATTTCAAATATATAAAGGATAGTGCTTAGTTATAAATTCCCAGTCTCAGAAGAAAGTCTCTTCTATGTGAAAGAAGGGAAATGCATGGTAATTATATTTATGGTGGGAGCGACTCTTTATATTTAGGGTGGGGAGAGTCCTTCATGGAATCATAGAGATTTTAGGGTTGGGCAGGACTCTTACCCATGCCAAGGTTCCCTCCACAAATTCCATTAAGGAATGACCGAACATTTCTAGTGATGGGGAGATCATTAACTCATAAGGCATCTTGTTCTGCTATCAATCACTTTTGACTATTAAAATGTTCTTCCTTATACAAGGTATCCCAAAAGTCTTAGTACAGTTTTAAGTCTTAACAGCTTTTTGTTTCACAAATCTAGCACTTTCTTTTGGGATACCCCATATAGGGAGATCATATGTTCTATTGGGGAAGGTGCTAGATTTTGAATCAAAGAAACTGGGTTCAGATCCTGGCTTTGCCACTGATTACCTGTATGACCTTGAATAAATGACTTAAACTCCCTGGGTCTCAGTTTCCTTATCTGTAAAAAGAGGAGATGGTTTGAACGTCTAATTTCACTCCTGTTTCTAAATCTATGATCCTGTGAACCAAACTCTTGCTATAATTTCCATCCATTTATTCTAGTTCTCCCCTCAGGGGCTGCACAGAAAATGTCTAGTATGGCTTTATAATCAGAGTACCTGTGTTCAAATCTTACCTCTGTCTTTTATTATTTGTGTAACCTTGGGTAAGTCCCTTACCCTCTCTGGGTCTCATAAAATGAAGGGGTTGTTTTGGTGGTTTCTAAGGTCCCTTCTATCATTAAGTCTGATCCCTCTTCTTCACAACAGGTTGTTCACTATATAAAGATTGTTCTCTCAAGTCTTCTCTTCTCCAAGAGTATTCCTAGTTTGTTCAGTTGATCATCCTGTGATATGACCTCAAGACCTTTTACCATCTGGTCACCCTTCTATAATCAGGCTCTAGACTGTCAGTGACTCTCCTCCCGCTTCCACCTTAACCTGCAGTGTTTAATCCATAGTTGTATTCTCTAAGGTAACACAGAGGCTCAAAAGATTATGGAATGATTTTAAAATGCTCAAAACCAATGAATTATGCTCCAGTAAATTTGAACAAAACTGCCTAATATCAGTTGTCTTAAAATAAAATTCTTATCAAGACCTTTTGTTCACTTACTAGTTGTGTTACCCTGAGTAAGTCACTTAATCCCATTGCCTACAATAAATGAACAAAAAGATCTTCTATTTTCATACAAGTCATTTCTTGATGCAAACACACATATATGTGTACATATATGCATACATGTGCAAATGCACATGCTGGTACGTTTTGTATTTAGGCACATATACATAGATGGTTATGTATGCATGTATCAGGAAATGACCATGGTGTGAAATTACATATATGCATACTGCCTAAACTGTCTCCTCTCCCCCACACATATATAGCCTTTCATGATGGCTTTCATAACACATGGATTTCAGAATTGAGTGGGACAACACTAGAGAGGTTTTGGAATCAGGACAA
Organism: Gymnobelideus leadbeateri; assembly: GCA_011680675.1. Lineage (NCBI taxonomy): Eukaryota > Metazoa > Chordata > Mammalia > Diprotodontia > Petauridae > Gymnobelideus > Gymnobelideus leadbeateri. The sequence continues at coordinate 34,844 of WOXC01012043.1, read as the reverse complement.
AGGACACTCTTTCTTCACTCTGGACACTGGGCCACTCTATTCATGTAACCTAAGATACAATCAACTCTTTACCCAGCTGCTTTGCACTGTTGGCTCATATTGTAATCAAGGAAAACCTCCCAGAAAAGCTTTCTTTCTTGCCCCTCCAACAGACATTTGCCAGTTTATTACACCCTCAGCTTCTCCATTCCTCCTTGCAACATCTTCCAAACATTTGTGTTAAGCTCTTTTATGAATTTAGTATTTATTAGACTGTCCTCTTGCGCTTGACACATATCCATTTTAGCTTGAGATAAGAGCCCCTGAGAACAAAATATTATGACCTGTGTGGGGGGAAATTGCGAAGAGAACAAATAAAAGCTATCCAAGCTTAGGCTAATCATGCTGAAAACACACATTTTGCTCCCTAATTGGCTAAATGGGGGTTTGCAATACCTCGGTGCTCTCTTGCTTGCTTCTTCTTGTTCCCTGAGCTGTCTGGAAGGTTGCCTGAGAGAGGCAGACTGGCCCAGCCCCATGCTGGGGGGGGAGGGGAGGAGGCTCTCTGCGAGCCACATCTGTGCTGCTGTTTGCAGCCTTCCTGCCATTACTTATTGAACCAGTCAAGAGCCTGGCAGCTTAGCAACTGGCTGGGCTCCCTTGCAGGAAAGGAGAGAAGCTCATTAGCCAGGATTCCCAAACCCCAACGTTTAATTTAACACCCCTGATAAAGAGATGTATAATTGAAGGGGGAAGCAAACAGCCCCACTTCTGGCTGTAGATTTCCCACAGACATGGAAAACAGGTGACTCTGGAAATGGGTGGTAGGAGCTCACAACTGGTCATGGCTAAAGAACTTTTGCTGGGAATAATAGTGTGACTGTTCAGTCATCTCACTCATGTCCAACTCTTTGTAATCTTGTTTGGAGGTGTCTTGGCAATAATACTGGAGTTGTTTGCCATTTCCTTCTCCAGCTCCTTTTCTAGGTCAGGAACTGAGGCAAACAGGGTTAAGTGACTTGCCCAGGGCCACACAGCTAGTATGAGTCTAAGGCCAGAATTGAACTCAGGAAGATGAATCTTCCTAACTCCAGGTTCTGTGCTCTATTCACTGCACCACCTAACTGCCTGATAGCAATCACTCATAGCTTATAACAATTTCAGGTTTACTTCTCAAAACAGCCCTTGGGGTAAGTAAACTGAGTATTATTATACCTATTTTAAAGATGTAGAAACCAAGTTTCAGACAGACTGATTTACTTAAGGATGTATAACCAGTAATGGAACAAATAATGAACTGTAAAAGCACTTAGGACAGTGTCTGGCACATAGTAGGTGCTTATTCCCTTTCCCCTTCCCTAAGGGATTCAAGGAGTACATTCCTAGGCCCTTTCTTTTTTGATAGATAATAGGACCATAACTCAAAAGCTAAAAGGGACCTCAGAGACCATCTATTGCAACTGTATTATTCCACAGATGAAGAGATTGAGGCCAAGAGTGGTTGAGGCCAAGTCACACAGACTCACATATTAGAGGCAGTATTTAATTCTGGGTCCTTTTACTATAGAATTAGTGATTTTTTCTATTGTCCTGTACTCAGTAGTGACTGAGACTCAGGTCACCTCAGATAGACATAACCAAGGTAAGGAGGTTTCCCAAGGAAACACAGGTAGCTTGGATCAAGAAAGAACAAATGACCTGTTTGTGGTCAGGAATGCAGGTTTTGGCAGTCTTTGGCAGGTGCTATGTCAAGTTTCTGACCCATTTCTTCTTGATATACTAGATTTAGGGCTGAACCCAGGCTGACTTTTTCCATAAGGGTAGAACAAGGTCGACATTATCTGCTAACTGTGTCAGGACATGTTCAGTGGTAGCTGCCTCTTGTGATCTATGGGGAGAGAGATGTTATGGTGGTAGTCAGCCATGTGCTGCCCAGACCCTTCTTTGTGAGCAATAATAATAATGGAAACAAAGTGTGTGTCCATTGATTGGGGAATGGCTCAACAAACTGTGATATATGAACCTATCTGAATCTAACGGAATTTTATCGTACCACAAGAAACAACCAATATAATAATAGCTAGCATTTATATAGTGCTTTATGGTTTACAAAACACTTTATGTATGTTATCTCATTAATCTTCAAAATAACCCTGTGGGGTATCTCTTTCTAACTCTTTCTTTAACATTAGATAAAGTAATTAAGACCAAGTGGTTTAATGACTTGCCCAGGGTCATACAGCTAAGAAAGGAGAATTCAGGCTGGGGTCTTCCTGACTCCAAGGCCAACATTCTATCCACTGTGCCACCCAGTTGCCCTAAACATAAGAAATTCAGAGAAACTTGTGTAAGCCTATATGAACTGGTCACTGCTGTAATAATGAAAACAGAACCAAGAGAACAATATATATATATATATGTATATATATATATATATATGTATGTATATATATATAACAATCACAATAACATAAAGGAAAACAACTCTAAAGGTAGATTTCCAATGAATGTAATGACCAGTATTGATTTCAGAGGATTGGTAATGAAACAGGTTTCTCTCCTCTTGATAAGGAGGTAGTGGACTGCAGCTATGGTGAACTGCACACTCAATCAGACATGGTTGATATGCCAGTTTATTTTACTTAAATTCATGACTAGAGACAAAAAGACAAAGTTAGTCTTCTATTGCCTTAATTTCTTCATGCATAGAATAGTAATAATAATGTTCATATGACCTACTCTCATTGGACTTGCATGGGGGAAAGTACTTCCTAAATTATAAAGCATTTTAGAAATGTGAGGTTTTTTTTCCTATTATTATAGATTCCCAACAGTTGTTGTAATCTAATTGTCTCTAAAGTGGGAAGAAGTGGGAAGAAGTGGGAAGGAAAGAGTGACTTTTTCCCCAAGGAGGCCTTGGTCTGACCCCAAAGGGCACATGATCAACCAATCAGAAGATGAGAAGATGCACGGTATCCCATCTTCTCAGTGATAGCCAATCACGGGACTTGACTCCAACACAACCAAAACCTACTCTTATCCCAGTGTTCCCCACTCTCTTTTGTCCTCTGCACAAGCTCCCATTTCTCCAATGTACAAGATCTGAACTCTCTTCTTCTGAGAATGGTGCCAGGGCTTCAGAACAGTTATAGCCTAACCATCATCAGGCAACCCAAAGCAGTAGCTGTATAAATATCATTGGGGAAATTTATTCTCTCCCTCAGCAAACCTACTCCCTGCTCTCCAGATTACAGGCTCTATACTCCGAGACAATAACCAGTGAATAAAAACTCTACCCCATACACCTTTTTGATTGGATGAGACAGAGTTAATGACATGTAATGCATAGGTAAGGCTAGACTGTGATTTTAATTGAAGATCTCATTACATTCTTTTCCTTCTTTCCCACCTCTGTACCCCACCCCCCTCTTCATATCAAGGGCACCACCATTTTCCAGTCTCCCAAGGTAACCTTGGTGCCATCTTCAATTCTAAGCTCTCCTTTGCCTCACATAGCCAAGCAGTTGCCATATCTCATCCTCTCTCCCTCCTCGTCCCTCACATCTCTTCCCCTTTTCCACTCACATAGCTACTACCCTAGTTCAGGGCCCCATCACCTCTCATCTGGACTATTGATCTTCCTGCCTCAAGCCTTTCCCTGCTCCAATCTATCCTCCACACATCTGTCATCTGCTTAGCCTAAAGCACAGGTCAGATAATTTCATCCCCCTACTCAATAAACTCCAGGGTTCCCTATTGCCTGTAGGATCAAACATAATTTCATCTTTGTCTCATCTTTTAAAATGCATATTTTGTATAAATTTTATAATATAGCTAGATAAACACATACATTTTAAGGGCATATGCTTAATTATTTTGCTGATGGGGTACATGATCAAAATAGTCCAGAGACCACTGCTCCAATACAATGTTATGGTGAGGAAATTCTAGTGAGAGAAAAGCCTGGTAATTAGGTGATTACAGCATACAGATACAAGAATTTCGCCATTAAAGCATTTCTTCAAACTCCCTCCAATTTAGTCAGCCTGGATGACTAGATAGAAGGAGGAAATTTGCCTTAAAATAGCTGGCTTGAATCTCAGCCCATCCTAGATTGATATTTCTACTCATTTCAGATTGACAGCTCATGGTCCAACCTGTAATCTCCTAAACCCCACTGCTAGAACCACAGACATTTATCTTATATTCTATTTCTCTCCACAAGAAAAGCTAGTTAGGCTATAATCCAGTTTTGTGTGAATACATATATTGAATGTGGTCTGGTTTTAGGGAGACTAGCAAAAACTTGCAGCCCCCAAAATATCTTCTCCAACTCGTGTCTGGCGTTTCACCATTAGTCATTCTTTCATTTAGACTTCAAAGGAGTTTTGTATGTTTGTTTTTGCTTTTATTCCATCAAAGTTCCTCAATGAGATGGTACATTGGAAAGGGCATTAGACTTGGATTCCAGGGATCTGAGTTCAAATCCTAGCTTTACAACTTGCCACCTACATGACCCTGGGCAAGTCACATAACCTTTCTAGCTTAATCTTCTTCCTCTCTGAAATGAAGGAATTGGAAGAGAAGACTTCTAAAGTCCCACCCCCAAATTTCTGAACTATTATTAATGATTACTATCTTACAGATGATTAATTAGCAACTAGAGAATGAGTCAACAGATATGTATAGAAGGCCTACTGTGTGCAGAACACCATCTTGTGGCTAGAGAGATATGAAGTTTTGAAAAGTAAGCAATATAGCACAGGGCCTTATACATTTATGACAGATGCTTATTAAATGTCAAATTAAACTATTGAATAAAATTGGGCCACTGCCTTCATGGAGTTTATAGCCTAAGAAGGTATTAGACACAAATTTAGATAACTGGAGTATACAATGATACCTAATAAAGGCCTTAGCAAGTTGTAAAAGAAAGTACTACATGAAGAATGATGGGGAAGGTCATTGCCTTCTGGGTAGGAGGCAAACAACAGCTGAAACCAAATCCTTCCAGGACTGGGGCACAAAACAGACGCCATGTCACAAAGGGGATAGGGACATAGGAATACCAGGAGTGAGGATAGGACACTAAAGTCCTTTGCTGAACATCTGTTTTCCCTAAGTGCGACTAAGTCTGTAAATGTGACTAATTTCATAGAAGGAAGTCATTAGCCCCATCCATTCATGGACAAAGTCACAGTTGTAGCTGAAAGAATTCTACACTGGTATTAAGGTGACCTGAATTCTAGTTCTGATTCTGCTAATAATTCACCATTTGATCCCAGAGAAGCCATTTCAAAGCTTCCTGGTCTTAGTTCACTTATATATATAGAACAAGGAGGCTGGACTAAATGATCCCTGAGGCCCTTTCCACGTCTAGCTTTCTATGATTCTATTCCTTATGGAGCAACCATTACCTGGGAATACCTCAAAGGCACATGGTATAAAACTCATGAAGTCCTGGCCCAAGCTTCAGGATGCTGTGTCCCACATTCTGCCCATCACCTCTACCCTCTCTAGCCCATTTCATTTATTATCACTCTCTTATAAAGCATTTCTACATTTACCGAGCCACTTTAGTTGCTATTTTCCTTACACAACTGATTTGCTTACTTCTAGACCACTTCAGTACATTCCCCCTCCCTCCTACTCTTTTCCCTTTTGTTGGATCCATGGCCCTTTCTTCCTTCCTAACCTCGCTTAAAATTAAAACTTCTATTAGGAAACATTCCCTGATTTTATGCCTTGCACAGAGTAGGCACTTAATAAATGTCTATTGAATTGTAGAATTAACCCTGGCTAGTCCTTCAGGACCCCTCCACACACAAACACAGTTTGCACTTGTGATGGTTAGCAATTGTTGATATATTTCCTTTCAAGTACTCTTTGGGAATCTTTCCCTGGGTTTAATCAATCAATAAGTCAAATGACAGGCACTTATTAAGTTCTTTCTGTTTTCCAACACTGTGCTAAGCCCTAGAGTTCTTTGAGAAGGAAAAGTTTTCATTTTGGATCCCTATTGTACTATGACCTTCTAAAGAACAGAGAGCTCATCCAAAGTGATTCCTGTCATATGACTGCCATGGACTATTCCAGGCTCTGTCTGTGTGCAGGTATTGCTGCCACAGTAAGGAAGTCTCTGAGCTGTTGGGGCAAGAAGACAGCAATTATAAGCAGCAGCACCAGAGACTACACTAGCTTCCTTTGACTCTTAGGCTGGCCACATGCAACAAACATATAGCAGCAGGGAGAGGCAGAACTGGAGTGGTTTTGTTAGACTGGCTCATTTTAGGGCTCTTATATAGGTGCTAATTTTAGAAAGAGGGAGAAGCTATGTTAGGTGAGGCATCTCCATGGTGCAGTACTGAAATTTCTCCAGGGTCTGGCCTTCCTGTTCCCATCCTTCTCTATGTTCTCACTCTGTTGTCTTTCTGAGCAAGTCATATGTGCTAAGCCATGCTTCCAACTGTCGTATGTCATAAGGCCATATATTTATAGCTGGAAAGGACCATAGACATCACCTAGTCCAACACCCTCATGAAGAGCCTGAGGTAAACAGGGTTAACTGACTTACCCAAGGTCACACAGCTAGTAAGTGTATGAGACAGGATTCAAATTCAGGTCTTCCTGACTCCAAGTCTCTCATTCTATCCATTACACCAAACTACCTCTTAAAAGGTAGACATCATCATTAGCAACAGGATGCCTTGGATCCAGAGGACATCAAAGACTCTGGACAGTGAAAAATCATTGTCACAAGGTTAGTGACAATTGTCTTTGATAAGCCCTTTGGAATGTTTTTCTCCCTTTGAAAAGAATGAAGGGCAAAAGTAATCACAGACAAGCAGAGAAGCTTTGAGACTTATATGTTGACTTGTCATACCATTTAAAATAAAAGCAAGCCATAAAGAATTAACATTTGTGGTTTCTTGTGTAATCCTCTTTTTCCATGCTATTGAGGATAGGAAAGTGTTCATATTAGTTTTTTCAAAATTAAAAAGAATTTAAAATAAGACCTCTTGTTTCAAACATGTTTGTGTCAGAGATTGTACAGATCATGCCCTATGCAAGTCAGTGAGAACCTGCTTAAAGATTCTCTTACCCTCTTGCCTATTTTATGATCCCATTTAGGGATTTAGGTTTTCTTGGCAAAGATACTGGAGTAATTTGCCATTTCCCTCCTCAGCTTATTTTACAGATGAGGAAACTGAGGCAAACAGGATTAGGTTATTTGCCCAGGGTCACACAGCTAGTAAGTATCTGAGGATGGATTTGAACTAAGGTTTTCCTGACTCCAGGCCCACCTCTCTATCCATTGTGCCACCTAATTGCCCCATTCTGAGTCCTAGAGACTCTCATAGATGGAAGGGCAACATGCCCTAGATATTTGAGCTATTGTGAGAAGCCTTCTGGAAAATGTCTGGGGGAGACAAGTGTAGTTCATTAACATTACCCAATATTAAGATTGCTGGGGAGAGATGCTGTTAGTAATAAAGACAAGCCTGCTGGCAGATCAGCTAATATCCTGATGCACACCCAGGCTTCTGCTTCTGCACATATGATGCCACTAAGATAAATTACTTTCTACCAATATAAATATGATTACAATCAATACAGTTAGTAAATAACTTGGCTTGCAGAACAAAGGAAAATATCGATAGTAAATTCATTTCTATTGACAAGAAAGCCAACCTGGACTGGTGTGTGTGTTTGTGTGTGTGCATGCATGTGTGTATGTTTGTGCATATGTGGGAGAGTACACGTGTGTGTACATGTATGTGTGAGTGCGTGTGTGTAGTGTATCTCTCTGTGTTTATGCCCAAGTGTTCATATAGCTGGGAAAGAAATGTTTTTGAGCATATGGAAACTGGCTTAGGGATCCAGTTGCTTTGGTTGATCAAATGTATTTTCATCAGTTCACAAGCATGGGAGTTAATGGCGAATGGTGGAAGGAGGAGTGGGGAATACCCATGTCCAAAAGAATTCTGTTTGGGGGCCATATACTTGATGCTTTGGGGTAAGTCACTTCCCCTCTGGGGACCTCAGTTTCCTCCTCTGGGCAATGAGATTGTTGGACTAGACAAATGTCTCTAAAGTCTCTCCCAGCTTTAAATCCTGAGATCCTCCAGGGATTCGGATCCCCATCTGCTCAAAGTTTTACTATTTTCCACTCATAGCCAGTTGATCTTCTGTGAATCCCTATCTCCTTATTTGGAAAGTAGGGACAATGCTATCTATTTGGACCTCCTCCCAGAACTGTCTGAGCTTCCACTGAGGTAGTGAATTTGAAAGGCTCTGTCAAGAGTTAAGCACTGTAGGTATGTGAGGTGTAACAACACATCTGTATCTTTGTCTCCCCCTTCTTATTTTCTCCCCTGCCTCCCTCGTTATCAGCTTTATAACAGTGGGAGTTCTGCGTCTAAAGTTCTCTTTTCAGCAACTTAAAAGAAAATCTTTAGCCTTAGGAAACATTTATCAAGGTAGAAACAGCAAGAAGGAAGGGGGGGAGGAAAGGGGTTCTTGCAAAGTCATCATTTTCCATCCAAAATGTCTTCCCCAGGGTGAAAGGCTGTGGAAAGGCAGCTCACAAACCCATTTATTTGAGGATAGCCATCATACTCCCCCCAGGTCTTCTCTTACTTGATCAATAAGCTTTTATTAAGCTATTATGTGTCAGACATTGTGCTAGGTGCTGGAGATACAAAAGAAAAAAAAAAGGAAACAGTTAATACCCTCAAAGTATTTACTTTCTATAAATGTTTATAAACAAATAGCCCAGATCATATCATTGAACTTCCACAGTATAGGAAACAACCACTGGAACCCCCTGCTTTCTTTCTTCCCAAAACTAACAAGGCCTAAAGAAATTAAATAAAATTTGTTTGTGAGGTAATGCTCAAAAGGTTCTTTTTATGAGAGGTCATGGCAACTCAAGATTGGCTTGTGGAATACTACTATTCCATAAGAAACAATGGACATAAGGAATTCAGAAAAATATGGGCAGACTTGTGTGAACCAATGCAACAGAAAATAAGTATAAGTAAGAGAACTAGATAAAATAACTAAAATGATGTCATTGAAAACAGCCCATGGAAAAACAAAACAAAACAAAAATAACTGATGGGAAAATGACCCACATGTACAAAAATATTTATAGCAGCTCTTTTTGTGCCAAGAACTGGAAATTGAGGGGATGTCCATCAATTGGGGAATGGCTGTACAAGTTGTGGTATGTGGATGTAATGGAATACTATTGTTCCATAAGAAATGATGAGCAGGTGGACTTCAGAAAACCTGGAAAGATTTCCATGAACTGATGCTGAGTGAAGTGAGCAGAACCAGGAGAACATTGTGCACAATAACAGCAACATTGTATGATGATCAACTTTGATAGATTTAGCTCTTCTCACCAATGCAAGGATCTAAGCCAACTCCAAAAGACTCATGATGGAAAATGCTATCTGCATTCAGAAAAAGAACTGTGGAGTCTGAATGCAGATTGAAGCATGCTATTTGTTCTCTCTCTCTCTCTCTCTCTCTCTCTCTCTCTCTCTCTCTCTCTCTCTCTCTCATCTCTGTCTCTCTCTCTCTCATCTCTGTCTCTCTCTCTCTCTTTCTCTCTCTTTCTCCCCCTTTCTCCCCTTCCTTCTGTCTCCCTCTTCCTCTCCCAACCCCATTTTTCCCATTGGTTCTAATTCTTCTTTACAACATGACTAATATGAAAATATGTTTAATATGATTGTATATTTACTGCATATGTCAGATTGCTCACAGTTTTGTGGAGGGGGAGAGAATTTGGAGCTCAAAATCTTATGGAAGTGAATTGAAAATTAAAAATAAATAAATAAAAGAAAAAAATGACTTAATGTTGTGTACTCATAATGACCAAGCTTTACCCTAAAAAAGATATGCGAGATCCCCACCCCCTCCTTACCCCTTTTTAGAAGAGGGGGCACTATGGGTAAGGAACATTGCATATAATGTCAGAGTTGGTAGCTGTGTTACCTGGTTTTGCTGAAATGCCTTTTCCCTCTCTTTCTTCTTAATTCTTTGTTATAAGGAATGAGATGGGGAGGAAGAAGGAATATATTGGGAATATATATAGGGAAATGATATAAAAATTAAAGATAGCAAAAATTGTGTTAAAGAGTAAAAAAGCTAAATTAATAATTAATCAGATAAAAGTTTATTAATTATACTGGCCCATCTCTGTTCTAAAGAACATACCATATGCTAGCAGAACAGGACTCTGTGTGAGTTGGTTTGGGTTCTCAGAAAATGATTGCCACATCAAAAAAAAGAAAGGAAAGGAAGAAAGAAAGAGAGAGAGAGAGAGAAAGGAAGAAAGAAAGAAAAAGAAAAGAAAGAATAAAACCAACTTTTTTGAAGCCTAGTCTCATCTATTTGAAGTGAAATTCCTATATCTAATCACCTGATATTTCTTTCTCTTGAAAACAAGAATAATGGGATGGGGGAGGAGTGTAAGAGAGAAAAAAAGAGGCATCTAATATTCTTAGAAATCATTTTATTCATGCTGCAACCATTTCTTGAATACCAACTATATGCCAATCTTCTCTGTGTTGAGGAGGATACAAAGATAGATGCAATGTGGTGCTTGCCCTCTCTGTTCTACAGACTTAAGGTCCAAGATGACTTGGGCTGTAGCCAGCTGTGGTATGACCTTGAAGTCTGCATTGAATTTCTCAAATGGAATTGCAGTAGAGAAGGGGGACAGGAGCCAGTGATTCCAGTGAAACAGCTGGAGAACAGATGGCTCTAAATTCTAAGATGTCCTGTCTTTACACTGTCTTCTGGAATGGAGCCAGTATTGACATTGAAATATGGGAGATGCAGCTGGTATTTAAGGATTTGGCTTTGCATTTCACCAGAAAAGTAGGGGTATCAAGACCAGAAACATAGGGATATGTCTAGCAATGCCATATAAGAGACTCTTTTCATATAATTCAACCATCCATCCAGGCCATTTTGCTATCTGCCTGCTGCCACTTCCCTACTTCTCACCATTTACATCAGCATCTTCCACATCAGACCTTGATCTTGACTCCCTGGATTGCCAGTTTCTACATCCTCAGTCCCTTGTGAAATTATTCTGATTATCTTTGGAGCTTCTCCCCTGTGGACCAATCAACTTGGTTGGTGACTGGGTAAGTACAAAGAAGGACACAGCCCACAGTATGTAAGAGCTGGTCACAGACCCCATATCAGACTTCACCTTCATAGCTATCAGTAATTTATTCAGATCATCTTGGCATCTGCCTGTCGCTGTTGGCATGCCCTCTTCTGCTATCTGCACATCCTCTTTCCCAACCTCTTCATATGTTGCTCTAACCCTTAGATTATCATTATAATATCATTGCTTCCTTTAAAAAAGCATGTCAGTTAATCATGCTATATATCAATTTACCATCCCTATAACTCTCCAAACCAAAACATCCATTCCCTGTCCACTGTTTCCCTGTAAGTGTGGTCTTCTTCTATTAGAATATATATTATTTGAAGTTCAGAGCAATTACATTTTTGTATTTCATCCTAAGCTTTTTAGTATAGCATATGGCATATAATAAGTACTCAATAAGACCTATTTCATTTATCTGTCTTTCCAACTATTCATGGAATTTATTATCTTAGTTTGTAAAGAAGATGTGTACATAAAAACTAGAATACAAAGAAGAATGGAATGTATCAAAATTGGGACACAGTCCATAAAGAGATGAGCCAGATCAGGTAAGCTCAGGGTTGAGACACTGGACTGTCAGTTCATTAGTTAATGAATAAACATTTATTAACCAACTACTATGTTCCAGGCACTTTGCCAAGCAGAGGAGATAAAAATAAAGGCAAAAGACAGTCTCTGTCCTCAAGGAATTCACAGTAAGAGGAGAAAAAATAGGTAAAGCTGTACAAACGAACTACATATAGGATTAATAAGAAAGAATTAATAGAGAGGAAGCTCTAGAATTGAGTAGTCTGGAAAGACTTCCTGTAGAAGGTGGGGTTTTAGTTGGGACTTGAAAGAAGCTAGGGAACCCGAGAGACAGAGCTGAGGAGGGAAAGCATTCCAGGCATAGTGGACATTGAGAGAAGATACCCAGAGCCAAGAGATGGAATGTCTTGTTCTTGGAACAGTAAGAAGGTTAGTATCACTGGATCAAAGAGTACATGGCTAGAGGTAGAGTGTTAAAGTACAAGAATACTGGAAAAGTGGAGCTCGGAGGATCATAGGTCATGAAGGGCTTTGAACATCAGGCAGAGCTTCTAGGGCAGGACAGACAATAGGGAATCTCCTACTAGTCAATAATGGGAAGAACTTCAATCATCATTGGGGTCAGTTAATAGGCAAAAAGATAATGTTTCAATAATTGGGAAGAGCAGAGTATCCAGGGAATTTGGGAGCAAGAAATTAGTGGAGATCATTTTGAACAAATGATCAGTGTGGGGAAGTCCATTAGCAGGTTATGGGGACCCAGTCATCAATAGTGGGGTTTAGGGATAGGAATCACATAATCACAAAACATTAGTGTTGGAAAGATTCACAGAACCTATCTAGGCCAATCAATACCTGAATGGGAATCTTCCCTGACAAGTGGCCATTTAACTTCCTCTTTACAACTTCCCGGGAGGGAAAGCCTACACATTGACTCCTAAGGAAGTCTACCTAGTTCCAACAGGGCATTTTTTACTTACATAAAACTGAAATCTACTCATTGACATCTTCTACCTGTGGTTCTTAGCTCTTTAAGGATCAAGAAGAAAAAGTGTTACCTCTTCTCCTCCATGACAGTTCTGCTTCATCACTAAGATTTTCTTTCCCTTAGAAAAAAATATCAATTCAATTCAAAAGCATCTGGAAAAAACCTATTATTAGCCAGGCACTATATTGAGGATATAATGACAAAAATGAATGTTTCTGACATCAAGGAGTTTACGTTCTACTGGGGGATGTTGTTCATCCTTCATTCTTGAAGAGACCAATGACACCAGGAGGGCCGTGTCTTGACCTGCGAGTGAATTGGATTTAAGTGAGGCAGAGCTGTGTAAAGTCATCAGCCTCACTCTCTCCTCCAGAATCATGGAAGTCCAGTGTAAAGACAGATTAAGGGGAAAAAGCAACAAGGATAGTCAAGCATGTTAAATATATACACAGCAATTTGGGGGATGAGAGGGATAGTACTAAAAAGTGACTGACTGAGGGAGAATCAGGAGAGACTTAGGAGAGGTGGCACCAGATTTATGCTTAAAAGGAAGGTAAAGGTCCTAGGAAGGAGAGTTTTTATACAAGAGGAAGAATCCTTGCAAATGAATGAAGACAAAAGATGGAATAATAGGTATGAGGAACTTCAAGTAAACTAGTTTAGTTACTGTGTAGAGTGTATAAGATGGAGGTGGGGAAGGAAAGGTCATCAATTTGGAAAAATAGGTTGAAGCCAGGTTAAAAGGGGCTTTAAAGGACAGAAAGAAATTTATACATGACACTAGAGGCAATAAGAAGCCACTAAAGATTCTTGTACAAGAAAGTGACACAGGCAGAATAGATGTTAGAGGACCTAGATTCAAGTCTTACTTCTGATGCTTACTACTTGGGGGGTTATGGGCCATGAGCTGTGAGTACTCACATAGTTTCATTTGAAATTCCACCAGAATTTGGGGCACCAACTCATCAGTTTCAGCATAAAACAGACACACAAGGTTACTGATCATGAGGCATTATGTTATTGTGAAATAACATGTGTATCTTTCAGTTAAACTGCCTTTCCAAGGACAAGGGCCACAGAAGCATCTGGAGACCTTTAAGAATGACTCACAGTTTATTCATATTATGAGAATCCAGGATTCGGACCATATAGCTAGTTTATAATGCATGAAGGCATGTAATAATATCCACGGACCTTTTGGACATCTCAGACAGGTGCTCTCTATCTGATCTCGGTTGGGGAAAAGTGTGGTTAGCTTTGGTATTGGATATAGTGTGCATAATAGTAATGATATGTTCCATAGACTGCTACAAAAAAATGCAGGCAAAGGAAGATGAAGACTATCTGGGTATTGTTTTAGACACCTTAATGCCCAAATATAATGAGACCAAGGATTGGAAGAAGTGTGAGAAACATTCCCCAGGAGACACTCCTACATAAAGCAGCGGTAACTCTATAGCAGGATATTACAAAATGACAACTTAACAAGGACAGCAATCAGGAGTAGAGGCCTAAAGGCATTGAAGGTGGTGGGGGTAGGGATAGCCAAAGGATTTGCTGAAAAAATCCCCACCTTTCATCAGTGCTGAAAGAAGGCAGAATTTCACTTTCAATGGGTACAAGTTGCAAAGAAGGAAATTTAAGCTGTCCAGAAAGAAACACTTCCTAATGTTTAGAGCTGACAGGATGGGCAGGAGATTCTTTCTCAGTCATGGGCTGGACAAGATGGCCTCTGGAGTCCTTTTCTGCTCAGAAATTCTGAGTTTCTGGAGAGGCTAGGTGGTGCAGTGAGTAGAGCGTCGGCCCTGGAGTCAGAAGGACCTGAGTTCGGATCTGGCCTCAGACACTTAATGCACACACGCAAAAAAACCTAGCTTGTGACCTTGGGCAATTAACCCCAATTGCCCTCCAAAAAGCAAAAAAGAAAAAAAAAGAAATAAATTATGAGTTTCTGTGACTCTTTTCTGTGCCCTCAATGGCTTTGGGGTAAATTTCAAAGGCAATAAAGACCCTATTACATAAACTTGAAAGATCTATTATATGACACTGGATATCACAATGAACAAATTCCAGAAAAATAATCGCACAATACTTCAGTATTTTGAAGTTCTTTAATCAATATCTGATCTTTGTGATTTAGAGTGCCTAAAAAGTAACCCTATGTTTGGTCAACCTTCTGATGATGAGCCTTTCTGAAATCAGTTTGATTGGTTCTCAAAGTCCATTAGGTTGGGCGTGGTGGCGCAGGACAGCTGAGGCTGGTGGATCACTTGGCTCAGGACTTTTGAGCTGCAGTAGCTTAAACAAATCAGTAGCCATGCTAAATTTTTCACCATTATATCAAGCCCCCGGTAACAGGAAGCCCCCAAGCTGCCTAAGAAGGGAAAATGGATCTAGGTCAAAGCAGGTGCAAGCTCCCATGTGATCAGTGGTGAGATCAGACTCTTGAACAATGCTGCCCTTCCAGCCTGGTTGGTTTAGGAAGAATCAGTTTCAAAAAGCAGCAGTAACAGCAACAAAAAGACAGTAACAAAATATTCAGTCCATCAGCATGTCCATACATGAAGTCTTCTTAGCTTGGTGGGGCCTGCCACAGCATAGCCTCTGAGAACTGAGTGTCATCTTAGGAGGATATTAGTAGAGAACTCCAAAATACTTTATAAACTTGCTTTTTAATGATATTTTAAAGATCAGATAGCACTTTCCTTATCCTGACCCTCTGACACAAGTAGCACAAGTATCATCTATGAGGTGAGTATTTCCTCAGAAATGCACTACTCATTGTGAAAAGAGTATTGGGTAGAAGAAGTTATAGTGTCTACTTGAAGACTCTAAGACCAGTGCTCTTTCCATTACATCATTTTGGTGTATGTAATTTTAAATGAGGATATTTAAACATCTATGGGCATCTAGGTGGTCTAGTAGATAGAGTGCTAGGCCTGGAGTCAAGAAGACTTGAGTTCAAATTTCTCCTCAGAGATTTAATGGTAGGTGACCCTGACCTCAGTTTCTTCATCTGTAAAATAGTGATAATAGTACCTACCTCCCAAGGCTGTTGGATCAGATGAGGTAATAATTGTAAATAACTTATTATAGTGCCAGGCAGTGCTATATAAATGTTAGCTGTTGTGAGGATGATGAGGATGATGACATTGATTAATTTGCTCCAGTTTTGGTCTGAGTTGCCATTGATCACATAAGAGCCCCTTCTACCCCCACCCCAGAAAAGAATACATTGAATATTTCATCTTTAAGGATGTTGCTGATTAGGAAGAATATTTTTTAAAATCTTACCTGTTGATCAATTCATTAAAATCCCTATAGTGCAGCCCATTAACCCAAGTCAAAGAATTAAATATCTAAACGTCATGAATAATCACTCTTTAAATCTTGTGCCATCCAAAGCTGGGGAAGGCACCACTTCTGGGGAATGACCCTAGACACAGATCTGTTGAAAATGTTACCACAAGGGAGATAGAATCAGGAGATCACAGAATGAAAGAAACTTGAAGCTGGACTGAACCTCAGACCCCATTTGGTCTGACTCACAGCTGAACAAGAAACTCCTCTCCATGATGTCTGACAACTGATTATTCAACCTTTACACTGAAGTGAGTGCTTCCTCAAAAAGGTGCTATCCATTGTAAAAACACCATTTGGGATAAGAAGTCATATTTGAAATCATGAAATAAAATTAAAATTCTCTTCAAACAAAACCCAACTGTTGAAGCCCCAAACCTTTTCCAGAAGAAATTCAAGTCATTTGCCCAAGCTCTGGACTGATAGAAACTAGGTTTTCTCTCTCCCTCTTAGTCACCTCTAAGCTGGTCAAGTTTCATATCTCATTTCCTCTCCCATCCCCCAGTTCAATAGAGTAAAATCAGCTTTTAAATTCTGTCCATCTCCATATGCACCTCAGGGTGACTCAGATGAAGATTCACACATCCCAATCAATCAGACCGATTTCAATTAATGTTAATTGTCCTGTTGGGGTTCCCAGCCAAGAATAAAGCTGTGGTAAGCCGCCTGCCTGACTTAATCATGCTTTTAATAACCTCTCTTGAGGGCCTGCAAGCAACTAACTCTCCTCTATCCAATGCACCATAACCTGGCCCACATTGTCCTCATGGCCCCTACTCTAGGCACAAGCAGAAAAGAGAGAAAGTGCAGCAATATGGAAGCTTGGTGAGACTCATTCTAGACTTTCAAGGAACTTTTGAAGAAGTCATTCAACTTTTTCCTTTCATCATGGAACAAGCATATTCCTACTTGCCCTATCACTTGTCTGCCATCCCCTAAATCCATTATCTTTTGGGTTAGGGTACAATTGTAACTTGAAAAAATGTTTTAATTTTGCAAACCACTGCAGGGGCCAAAGCAAGAGAAAGGCCAGGAAACCATTCGAAGTTTTACAGGAAGTCCAATACTAGCATAGTTGATATTATCTGGTTAAGGTTTGTCAGGACCACAATATGGAATGGAGCCAATGCTGGCTCTATCTAGACTCAAGACTGTGCAAGGAAAAAACATAAAAAATGGATGTAGACCCAAACCTAAGCTGAACCTTCAAAAAACTATTCCAAAACCCAGGAATTCCTGCATAAGGTGAGTCCCAGTATTATCTACCACAAGCATGACCAAGAAGGGTCCACCCACAACATCTAAGAGTATGGAAGGAACAGAACAATCTAGAAATCTGAAAATATTAGCATAGAAATGAAAATACCAAACACAATGAAGAAATACTAGAAGTTGAGAGAAGCCCAATAAGTAAACTCAGAAGAAGAGAGTAACTCAACAAATCCAAGTAGAACATCAAAAAAAAGAATGACCTGGCCATAAAGACTATAAGAGTACCTACAAGAAATGAAGCAAGAGATATAAAATATACAATTAAGTGAAATGAGAGCTATGGATGAGTGAATGAGGAGAATTAATAGCTTAGAACAGAAGGTGATAAACCTTACCTGAGAAACAGATTCCCTGAAAATAAGAATGGGCCAAACAGAAATCATGACTCCATGAGACAATAAGAAATAGTAAAACAAAGTCACAAGACAAAGAAGAAGAAAACGTAAGGTATATATTATAAGTATACAAATTACCTAGAGAGCAGATCAAGGAGAAATAATCTTTGAATCACTGGGCTATCTGAAAATTATAACCAAATTCTCCCCACAAAACAACAACAATAACATGGAAACCATATTTAAGAAATCGTAAAGTGAAAACTGCCAAGATCAAGAGGGGAAAATAAAAGTAGAAGAACAAACTAGTTACTTTATGAAAGAAAAAAACATAATTAAAAACTCCTATAAATGTTATAGTCAAAATCTGGAGGATCCAAGTCAAAGAAAGAATGAAGTAAGCAGTCGAAAACAGAGAGGTCAGGTACCACAGAACCATAGTCAGGATCACATAAGATTTGGCAGTTACCAATAAAAAAGTAAGAAAATCCTGAAATATAATATTCTACAAAAAAGGTAAAGGATTATTACAAAGATTTACTTGCCATACAAAACTGAATATAATCCTACATTAGGAAAATGTAAAGGCAGCTGGATAGCATAACTGGGTAGCATAATAGATAGCATGTTGGATTTGGACTAAGGAAGACCTGAGTTCAAATCCTGCTCAGATACCTATGAGCGACCCTGGATAAGTCACTTAACCTCTCTCAGCCTCGGTTTCCTCATCTTTACAAAGTAGGAATAATAATTAGACATACTTCACAGGATTTTGTGAGAATTAAATGAATTGCATATGCAAAACACTTTGCAAACATTAAAGAATCTTATAAATTATAATCATTGTTGCTATCTTTCAATTTTCAAGCAATCTCTATGAAAAGACTAGAATTGAATGCAAACAAAAGAGTCAAGAGAAAACCAAAAAGATAATAACTTTTGGACTTTGGGAAAGTGCTATACAATGATAAAGTGCTTACAATACTCACAGGAGGGAAAAAAGATGTGTTACTTCAGAATTATAATGTTTTTAAAGGCCAAAGAGGTAGTTAAGTAAGGGAAACAAAGGGCCAGGGGAGTGGTTTTTTTTCTGTTTTGTGGTCTCAAGAAAAGAAAAATATGGAAAGAGAAAAGGAATATACTAGAAAAGAAAGGAAGAGGAAGGGAAGAAAAATTGCTATTTCACAAAATGGGTACCTCAGATGAAGATTTTATGCACATAGAGGAAGAGGAATAACCATCACATAAACTTCACATACATCTGAATCAGAGAAAGGTATGCTGAATACATTCACACACATATTCCCTCTTTCCCATTTCCTTAAAGAATTTGGTGTAGAAATACATTAAATTCAATAGGAAAATAGGTAGAGAGGAGAATTTAAGAGGGGGGATCAAATGGGTGAGATAACAGTCATAAGTGAAATAAACTCCAGTATCAAAGGGTGAAGCAAAGATGAGGAATCAATAGGAAAGAAAGTGGTACAGGGAAGGTTAAGGGGAAGAGGAAAGAAACAGTATAGCAGAAATAGATCACTTCAATTATAGATTTTTTTTCCCACATTCATTGTAAAGAAGGAGGCAAGAGAGGAAGTAAAGAGAGGATAAAGTGAAGAAGATAGGATGGAAGAAAATAGATGGTTAGCAACAATAAACATGAATATGAATGGGATGAATGGGATAAATTTACCCATAAAATGGAAGAGGATAGTAGACTGGATTAGAGTGCAGAGTCCAATAATGTACTATTTATGAGAAATAAAATTGAAAAATAAAGTCTCACACATAATTGAAATAATGTGTTGAAGCAAAAATTTTTTTTTTTATGTCAGAGGCAGGGAACCTGTAGCCTTGAGGATTTGTTCCCCTTAAGGATTTGTTCTGTGAAGTTTGGATTCAATCAAAGGGCCACCCTTGGGTACCTAGAGGGCCACATGTAACCTTGAGACTGCAGTTTCCCCACCCCTGCTTTAGGCAAACTAAAAAAATCAGGGATAGCAATCACACTCTCAGACAAGGTAACAGTAAAAATAGAACCAATTATAAAAGATAAACAGAAATTCTACATTATACTTAAAGGTACCACAGATAATGAATCAATACATATGCAGCATGGTTAGGTTGTGCTAATAAAAACAAGAGTGTTACCTAAATTAATTCATAGAATCACTGTCATAGTGATCATATCATGAAAAGATTACTTTATAGAGTTAGAAAAAATAACACAGTTTATCTGGAGGAATAAAAGTTCAAGAATCCAAAGTGCAATTATATTTTTTTAAGTGAAGGAAGGAGGGGAATCTAGTAGGACAAAATTTTAAATTGTACTACAAAACAGTAATCATCAAAACTATATGGTATTGGTTAAAGAATAGAGGGGTCAACCATTAAACAGATTAGCAAACAAACATAGGAACACAGTGCTTGATAAACCTCAACTACTAAGCTAAGGACTCACTATTTGAAAAGACAGAAAGAGACTACCAGGAAACTACAAAACTGAAGTAGAGATATTAGGTTTAGATCAACATCTAGGATCATATGCCATAATAAACTTCAAATGGACACATGACTTAAATATAAAAGATTACATCATAAATTACAAGAACAAGGAAAAAATACCTTTTAGAACTATGGATTGGAAAAACAGTTCATGATCAAATAAGGGGGAGAAACGATCACAGAAGATAAAATGGACAATTTTGATGGTGTATAATTTAAAAGTTTCTGCACAAACAAAAAAGCAACGCAGTTAAAATTAGATGGGAACCAGCTGGGGGAAAACTTTGTAGCAAGTTTCTTTGATAAAGGAATTATAACAAAGATATAGAAGGAATTGATTCAAATATAGAAAGATAGTTATTCCCCAATAGACAGATAAAAAATTTTAAATAGCATTCTCAGAGAATGAAAACAGCTGACAGCAACCATATAAAAAAAAAAGCTTCAAGTCACTAATAGAGAAATGAAAATTAAAATAAGTCGCAGATTCTACCTCACAGCTATCAGATTGGCAAAGTTAACAAAAAAGGAAAAATTAACAAATGTGGAAAATTAAATGCATTAATACACTGTTTTTATAGCCATTCTAGAAAGCAATTTGGAATGACATCCCCCCAAATCACCAAGCTATGCTTGCCTTTTGACCCACAAATGCCACTACCAGGTCTATATAGCTCAAAGAGATGAAAGAAAGAGGAAAATGACCCATACATGTATAAATCTTTTTAACTGTTCCTTATCTTTGCAAAGAACTGGAAACTAAGGGGGTGCCCATTAACTCGGAAATGACTAAACAAATATGGTACTTGAATATAACGAAACCTTAATGTTCCATAAAAAAGATAAAAGGGATGGTTTCAGTGAAAACCAGGAAGGCCTAAAAGGCCTATGTGATCTTGTACAGATTGTAGTGAACAGGGCCAGAAGAACAGCTTATAAAATAAAAAGATGGAAAAGAACAACAACTTTGAAGGAATTAATAACTCTGATCAAGGCAGTGACCAAATATTATTGCAAAAACCAATGATGAAGCATATTATTTGTCTCCTGGCAGAAAAGTAATGAGTTCAATATACAGAATAAGACATCTATTTTTGGACAGGACCAGTGTGAGGATTAGTTTTATTTCATTGTGCATATTTACCAGAAGGATTTTATTTTTGTTTTTCTCTTTTTCAATGTATATTGTGTATATGGGAAAGGGGGTGGGTGGGTGGGAAGTGAACATATGAGGAGAGGGGAACTAGCAACAGAGTTAACTGGAAAAAAATACATAAAATGGTCATCAAAGCATTTTTAAATGCACAGAAAGAAGTAAAGAAGGAAGTATAGACAAGCAGGGCAACTTTGAAAGTTACAAGTTAAAGCAATCACCTTGTAATAGAGCTTCCCAGTCTCATGTGTAATCTCTTTCTGTTCTACCTTGTATATGGGAAATGTCCATGCTACTTAATGTTTGATAATTCATATTATTCATAATATTTAATATTGCATAAACCTGTTCAATTAAATAGATAATTCATAATATTAATATTCATAAACATATTTTTAAAAGAAAAGCTTTTTTAAAGGAAAGAAATTCCAAATTCCACCAAAAAAAAAAACCCATACCATCTCACTTGAGGTTCACTGGTCTAGGGACCAGTACTGTAATGCCCTAAGCCCCATCAAAATGAAACACCTTTCAACACTCAGAATATTCTTTCAATCTAATGGAATAGCAAGTATCAATGTTCATACTGCATGCTCATGATGAACTACAATTACAAAGGACTGCTGATGAAATATACTATCCAACTCTTGAGGGAGAAGTCATAGCCTCAAGATGCAGAATAAGACATATATTTTCAGATACAGCCAATGACTGCATATTTGTAACAACTATTTTTGTTTTTCTTTTCCAATGGGGGAAGTGTAAGGGAGATAGAGGCTCATTAAAGCATCTCACTTGACCTTCATTATTTATTCACAACACTTTTCAGATGAGAAGCTGAACCACAGAGAGATGCAGCAACTTTTTCCCAAAGTTACACAGCTAGTGAATGGTAGAGCCAGGTTTCAAATCCAGGTTCCCTGATTCCCAATTCCAATTGCAATTTCAATATTCTTTCCACTGTACTTCCATACTTCTTCTGATTTAAGGGTTGGTAGGGGGAATCCATTCTTCAACTCTACCCTCCATCAAAGGAAGGGATGATCACAAAGAGCCAGAATGGCATCATCAAGGACAGTTGATACCAGACTAACCTTATTTCTTTTTCTGAAAGTACTACTAAACTAGTAGGTTGGAGATTGTAGATAATATTTTACCTAGATCCTAACAAATCATTTGATAATGTACTTCACACTGCTTTTATGGAAAAAAATAAGGAAGTATGGACTAAATGATAATATAGTTAAACAGATTTGGAACTGTTTCAATGACCCGACTCAAAGAATAGTAATTAATGGATCATTGCCAACTCAGAAGGAAGTATCCAGTAGCATGCCCTGTACTTGGTCTGGTGCTATTTAATATTCCTATCAATGATTCTATCAATTTTTTTTATTGAACAGTTTTATTCTGCATTAGAATAAAAACCTTGCTTTAATGTTGTAAGGTACACTGCAAATATACCATGCTGCCAGTTATTAGGGTACAAAGTACTCCACTAATTAACTCAAAATGCTAGAGAGATACATCAATTCATGCCTTCACAATGTGCATTGCTGTTATTATTTACAATTTCTCTTGTTTAAATAAGCCTGGGATGTCTTAGACAGTCTATGTAATTATTGCAACAGTATAGTACTTATCGTTATGTCTAAAAAACCCCCAAAAGTGGTTCAGTGTCGTGATTTATGGGTCTCCAAAAAGGCTGTGTTGGTAACATGCAAACAAACAGTACTAAACAAGGAAACCAAATTACAAAATACTTCTTTTGTATACAAAAGATATAAAATGAAAATTAAGATAGTTTTTCATAAAAACATCTAAATGGCCAGATTTCATTTTTTCTTTTATAACTTAAGCATATCAAAAAGATTTACCAGTAATTTTTAATTGGCAATGAACTCCGTAGTGAGTTGCTTGAGATTCACTGGTCTAAGGACCAGTACTGTAATGCCCTAAGCCCTATCAAAATGAAACACCTTTCAACACTCAGAATATTCTTTCAATCTAATGGAATAACAAATATTGATGTTCATGATGCATGCTCATGATGAACTACAATTCCAAAGGACTAATGATGAAGTATACTATCCAACTCTTGAGGGAGAAGTCATGGCCTCAAGACGTAGAATAAGACATATTTTCAGATACAACCGATGTTAGAATTTGTTTTACTTTACTGAATATTTGTAACAACTGTTTTTGTTTTTCTTTCCCAATGGGGGAAGTATAAGGGAGTTAGAGGTTCATTAAAGCATCTTATAAAAAACATGGAGAGAAGATAACAGAAGGAAGGCCAGAAAGGAGGAAAAGACAAGGAGGTCAGCTTTCAGAGGTATAGTTTGAACTTATGTACTTAAAAAGAAAAGCAGGGAGTAGAAACAGCACTTCCGAGGAGCTCTGGCCCACACCACACCACTTCAAAATTATGTAAAAGGGGGACTATGAATGATCTCTGGAGCTCCAGAACCCACAAAATGACACAGAAAAGCGAACCTCCTGCTGAGGACAGTCCTGCAGCCTGGCAGGGAATGGCTGGCACAGAGCTCTGGGAGCTGAGCCGGTTTTAGTGTGTGAGTCAGTTTTAGCCCGAGGGCAGCCAGACCAGCAGCAAGCTGGAGGGACCCCAGAACACCAGCAGCTTTGGAGTTTCCAGAATTATCAATATATAGATGCCTGGGACAAAGTGAGAGGTCAGTGGCCTATGGACTTTGGGACTGTTTGGGAGAATGCATCAGCTTCTTCCCCTGGGGGTGAGAAGCTGCTGAGGAGCCAGCACAGCTTGTGCCACATTGCCACCTTGCAGCTTCAGCTCTTGGCCTGCGAACTGTAGGGGGATCCAGCAATCAGTCTGGGGGATAAGTGCTCTTGCTTTACCTGTCTTGGATCTGGATTTCAGTCTGGGGTGGAGGTCTTGGGGTGTGTGACCAGCTTGCCAGAGTGTGTGGAAGCTTCACAGAGGCCACCCAACTAATACCTCTGGAAGTTGAGAAAATCCCAACGTTTGGGATGGAAGTTTCCCTGGCTGGTGGCAAAGTCCTACTGTGGCAACAAGCCCAAAAGTCAAGTAATTGAGTGGCAACATGCCTAGGCAAAGGAAACAAAATAAACAGAAAAATGCAACATTAGACTCCTATTTTGGGGGCAAAAAGGGTCAAAGCAT
Organism: Gymnobelideus leadbeateri; assembly: GCA_011680675.1. Classification (NCBI taxonomy): domain Eukaryota; kingdom Metazoa; phylum Chordata; class Mammalia; order Diprotodontia; family Petauridae; genus Gymnobelideus; species Gymnobelideus leadbeateri. The sequence continues at coordinate 10,367 of WOXC01012043.1, read as the reverse complement.
GGAACAGGAAGAGGACTGTGAGGTCAGAAATCCTGCACTAAAAGCCCCAGATGAAAATATGAGCTGGCTACAGGACATAGAGGACCTTAAGAAGCAGATAAGAAAAGTTGGGGGGAAATTGGGAAAAGAAATGAGAAAGATGCAAGAAAAGTATGAGAGTCAACAGCCTGACTGAGGAAAATAACACCTTAAAAAATAGACTAACTCAAATGGCAACAGAGGTTCAAAAAGGCAATGAGGAGAAGAATGCCTTAAAAAGCTGAATTTGCCAGATGGAAAAAGAATCTCAAAAGCTCACTGAGGAGAATCATTCCTTCAGAATTAGACTGGAGCAAATGGAAGCTAATGACTCTATGAGAAATCAAGATGCTGTTAAACAGACCCAAACAAATGAAAGAATAGAAGGCAATGTGAAATATCTCATGGGAAAAACCACTGATCTGGAAAATAGATCCAGGATAGACAATCTAAAAATTATTGGACTACCTGAAAACCATGATCAAAGAAAGAATCTAGAAACCATCCTTCAAGAAATTCTCAAGTAAAATTGCCCTGATGTTTTAGAACCAGAGGGCAAAATAGAGGTTGAAAGAATCCACAGATCACCTCCTGAAAATATCCCCAAAAGAAAACTCCTAGGAATATCGTAGCCAGGTTCCAGAATCCCCAGATCAAGGAGAAAATATTACAAGCAGCCAGGAAGAAACAATTCGAATATTGTGGAAACACAATCAGGAAAACACAGGAACTGGCAGCTTCTACACTGAGGGATTGAAGGGCATGGAATATGATATTCCAGAGGTCAAAGGACCTGGGATTAAAACCAAGAATCACCTACCCAGCAAAACCAGTATCATGTTTCAGGGGAAAATATAGTCATTCAGTGGAATAGAGGACTTTCAAGCATTCTTGAGGAAAAAACCAGAGTTGAATAGAAAATTTGACATTCAGATACAAGAAGCAAGAGATGCTTGAGAAGGTAAACAGGGAAAAGAAATCGAAAGGAACTTATCAAAGTTGAACTATTTACATTCCTACAGGGAAAAACAATAACTGTAACTGATGAAACTTTTCTTAGTATGAAAATAGTTGAAGAAGGGTATATGGGCATATGAATACATATGTGAATGTGTGTATATATGTTTTCAGGTATACATAGATAGAGGGCACAGGTCGAATTTAATAGGAAGGGATGATACTTAAAAGGTGAGGTTAAGAGGTGAGAGAGTAATCTGGTGAGGGGGAATGGGGAGAGACAATGGGGTGAACTGTCTCATGTAGAGGAAGCAGGGGAAGGTGGTTGCAGGGGAGGGGAGGAATGGGAAGGCAAAAAGGCAAAACCTTATTCTCATTGAATTTGGACCAGGGAGAGAATGACATGCATACTAAATAGGATGTCCCACCCTACAGGAGCGTGGGGGGAGGGACATGGGGGAAGGTGGTGGAGGGGAGGGAGGGCTGGGGTGGAGGGAAGTTGGAAGCACCCACTTTTGAACAGGGACAGGATAAAGGTGGGGAGTGGACCAGGTGGAAGGTGGGATGGAAGGGAGGGAAATATAGTCAGTCTTTTACAATATTATACTGAGTTGCTTATCTTCCTTTTAAAATCAAATTTTTAAAAAATATATAAATACTATGATTAATACTATTTTGCATATAATTGGGAGACAAGATGTGCAGGCAATGGGGCACAGGGATTCAACTCTCACTACTGGAAAAGTCGAAGGGGGTATGGGAGAAGATATGGGAGAGAGCAGATTGGTTGAGGGGATATCCTGTATGACTGTTATTCTGGGGTGGTGGGTAGGGGGAAATGTGGAAAAAATTATAACTCAAAATCTGATGGAAATGAAATGATGTAAACCAGAAGTTAATAAAGCATTTGGAAAAAGAAAAGAAAAGCAAACTATGCATAAGAGAGATCTGCAGTTTCATGTACGATCCCTCTTTTTCAATGCTAGTATGCATTTGAAAATGCCCATTTTTTTGGTGTTTTCTAAGTTCAGAATAAAAATAAATTATGCTCATCGAATTTTCAGATGTCACAAAATGAGAAGGGTTAGCTCATACATTACATCATAGAGTTGCTTGGCAAAAAAGAGATTTTAACAAATTAGAGCACTGTGGTGACGCTAATAAAATGAAATTCAATAGGGATAAATGTAAAGTTTTATACTTAGACTAAAAACTCAGAAGTATAGGACAGAGGAAGCATGGTTAGGTGGAAGTTTGTTTGAAGAAGAACTGGGTTTTTTAGTAGACTATAAACTCAATAAGAGTCAGTACTTAGATATAGCATTCAAAATAAACAATTGATGCCATCTTAGCCTACATTAAGAGAAGAATAGCTTCTAGGCATAGGGAGGTAGTAGTCTACTCTCGTCTGCCCTATTTCAGACCACACCTTGGATATTTTGTTTAGTGTTGGAAGTCATAATTAAAAAAGGAAAATGACAAGCTGAAGAGCATCCAGGAGAAGGCAATCAGGATGCTGAAGGGCCTTGAGTCCATGTTGTATGAAGACAGGTTGACAGAATTAGTTTTTTTAGCCCTGAGATGAGAAGATTGGGGTCAGGGTGTGTGAAGAGGGGAAGTATGATAGTTGGCTATTTGAAGGGCTGTCATGGAAGGAGGATTAGACTTAATCTCTTTTCTTATAGAACTAGGAGTACTGGGTGGATGTGAAAAAGAGACAAATTTAGGCTTGACTTTAGGGAAAACTTCCTAACCATCTGATCTTTCCCAAAATGAAATGGACCAAATCAAAAGGTGATGGAGTCCTCCTTAGGCTTTAAGCAGCAATCGTATGAGCCCCTGTGGACATATTATTGATAAGATTCCTTTCATCTTTGAATTAGACTGGCTGATACCTGAGGTCTCTTCTAACTCTAAAATTCAGATTCTGTGAAATATCCCTACTACTTACTTAAGTTCTTTACTTTTCTAGGTAACTTCCTTGGTCCAAATTTTACCTAAGTGGTTCATTTGGCTTTAATATGGATTATTTTCTACATGTACAAAAACTCCATTTATTGACATCTTGGTGTATACATTATTGCAATAGCCTCTCAAGTGGTTTCTCTGTCTCTAGTATCTTTCTTTCCAATCTGTTTTTCACACAGCTGCCAAACTGACATTCCTAAAGCACAGTCCCTACCATGTTACTCCCTTGTTGCAAAAGGCTCTCTTTTTTCTCTAGGATCAAGTAAAAATACCTCCATTTGCCATTTAAAGAACTTCATAAGTGCAAACTCCCCTTCACACATTCTTTGTACCAAACAAACCTTGGCTGATTCTGAGACACAAAATTCCATTTCCCACCTCTAAGCTTTTGTCCATACCTAGAATCAGGGGCATATCAGTAAATGTTTTACAACTGATTCATTCTGTAGAGTATACTTCTAAATTTAATCTATATTATTGACTTTTTTTCTATCACTTTTATAAGTGTAAACAATCAATTAAACAATAAATAAAACCTGGATTTGTAACATTTGCCAGTTTTCAAGATGTAGATGGTCAACTGAAGATCTAACAAACATCCTTCCTGAACCACTTTGAGCTGGCTATGGCACACTCTTTCCTGAAATGTTCTTCCTCATAACTTCTGCTTCTTACCATCCTTTGGTCCCTTTTTGCCTCAGCTCAGTCATCACTTCCTAATCTGGACATTTTCTGATTCTCCACAAATGTCACTGCTCTCCCCCTCCATACTTTGCATGTATTTTTTTAAAGACTGTTTTTATTTTATTTTTTCTTAATTGCATGTAAAACAATTTTTAACATTTTAAAAAATCACTTTTGGGTTTCAAATTCCCTCCTTCCCTTCCCTCCACCCTCCTTGAGAAGGCAAGAACTCTGATATAGATTATATGTGCAGTCATGCAAAACATTTTACCATATTAGCCATGTCACAAAAGAACACAGACCAAAAAAAACAAGAAAAATATAGAAAATTTAAAAAAGTATTTAAGTGTATTTTGTATTGGCTTACCTTTCTTCCCTTTCAACTTCCTTCCTTCCTTCCCTCCTTTCCTCCTCCCCCTCCTTTTCCTTCTTCCTTCCTTCCCACCTTTCTTCCTTCTCTTCTTCCTTCCTTCCTTCTTTCCTTCCTTTCTTTCTTCTCTTCTTCCTTTCTTCCTTCTTTCCTCCTTCCCTCTATCCTTTCCTTCCTCCCTTCCTCCTCCCTCCTTCCCTTACTTTCTTCCTTCTTTCCTTCCTTCCTTCCTTCCTTCTTCTGTTGTTGCCCTATTCCTATTCATTCCTTCTTCCTCCTGTACTTCCCAAATGGAAAAAAACACCTTTTATATGTGGTGAATTTGAGATACCTGTGGGACATCCAGGTGGAGATGCCCTACAAGCAATCGATGATTCAGGACTGAAGTTCAGGAGAGAAATAAAGCCTGGATGTGGAGTCATCTACCTAGGTATGATAACTGAGCAGGAGACAATGATGATGATGAAGAAGATGATGATGATGATGATAGGCAGAGACAGAGGCACGCAGATTGAGAAAGACAGGGACAGAGCAGAAGGAGAAGAAAAGAGAGACCAGGATAGGGTCCTGTGGGACACACATGCAAAGGTGATGAGGCATAGAGAATTATCCAGGCAGTGCTCTGAAAACCACATAATCTCTCTTTCCTACTTTGCCAACTTGTTCTACTTCTGTCTTCTTGTGATGGTTCTTCAAGCACTTGCTCCCGCTCTCATGATCACTTCCCCCTCTTTGCATCTTTCCTTCTTTAGATTAAATATCCCCAGTTCTTTGAACAGATCTTCAGTTGGTGCCTTTAGAAAGAACGACTTCCCAAATCAGTAAGAAATAGGAAAAATCCCTGACAACCCAGCAAACAAAGAGGCAAAATCCCTTTTAGCAGAGAACAATGAAGATCTAAATGAGAAACTCAAGGTGATGAGTTAAAATAGTCGGGAAATATCCAGAGACCAATTATAATTATGACGGCAAACATGTATAAGCTAATGGCAGGCAACAGTGGAAGCCAGAGAGCTACAAGGACAGAGATAACAAAAACCCCCATTACAGAGAACTCTGTTGTTTTCTTCATTCTTCTAACAAGGTCATTTGCTTCAATTATACTAGCAAAGTACCCAGCAGCTGGCTTTCTCAGCAACCTGCTGACCACAGCCTGGGGACAGAGGGGTTTTCCTTTAAAAGAGGCTGTCACCACCAACAAATAGCCAGGGCCACCACAGGCTGACTCCCAGCCAAGTTCTGCAGAGGACAAGATAGAGGCCCCTTTCTGCCAGATTCAGAAGCAACAAGAAAATAAGAGCCCCACAGCATCTTTATTCATGTATTTATCTGAATTAAAGCATTTGTCCTAATGTATGTCATTGTACAGAACAGAGAACTGAGGCCCAGAGAAATGCCTTTAGTGGAGTACTTCAAAAATCTATGCTTGGCCCTTTTCTGTGCATTTTTTCATGAGTGACTTGAATGAAGTAATAAAAGTCAGGCTTATTAAGTTTTGGGGTCAATTTAGAACTGTAAAGAACTGGAAGTAATTTAATTAATTTAATCCAACCCCCACATTTTGCAAATGGGGAAACTGAGGCCCACAAAGGTTGAGATTTGTTCAAAGTCACAGAGAAAAGATCTGAACCCAGATCTTATAACTCCAAAGCCAATGCCCTTTCCAGTGTACCATGCTGTCTCCTAACAAAAATTAAGGAATGAATGATAAAGCATCTATTAACTGCATACTCTGTGTGAGACCTTTGCTCTCTAAGAAATTACATTTTAATGGGAGAAGACAACATATAAAAGGGAGCTAAAAAGGGGGTTGACTGAGAGACCTGGAAAGGTAAGATGAAAGGTCATTTATCAAAGCCCAGGGACCCAGTAACATGGCCCAAGTATTTTCAGTGAGGAGGATAGGAGAAGAATTGCTAGAGCCAAGGTGATGTGGTCTGAAGCAGCTAGGAAATCACTTATATGTCTGGGTCCAGCCAAAATAAGGTGAAATCTCACCTTGCAGAGCCCAGAGACCTGGAGCAGAATCTAAGAGGTTGTTTCCAGTTCAGAGAATTGATGGAAGTTAATGTGTTATAAGAGATCATCAGGATCTAAAAAGTTCTTGGTGGTTAAGATAATGCATCTGGCATGCAGTGGGTGCTTAATAAATGTTTATTGATTAATAGATTGAATTTGACATGATGAAATTAAATAAAAATTGGTAACTATGAAGTTCTATGGATAAATACATAAAAAGCTTACAGATGAGTTAAAAATAAAAAGCTACACAGGCTTAGGGTGGAGAAGGTGTGACTAGACATTAATTCAGATGAAAAAGGTCCAGTAATGGAGGTGAGTTAGTGAAGCTCACCGTGAGTTTCCTGGTGAGTCTCTCTGCTTTAAATTTCTACCCATTCCAGTCCATCTTCTATTCAGTTGCCAAAGTGATCTTCCTAAAACTCGGGTGTCTTCTGACACCAGTGAAGCACTCTGGCTGTTTCCCAGTTGCCCCTCAAACTAAATGTTCCATAGACATCTCAGATGTGATGTGTCCAAAATAGATCTCATTATCTTTCCCCTAAAGCCCTCACATCTTCCCAACTGCCCATATATAGAGCCTGGTATATAGTAAGCAAGCAATAAATGCTTAAAGACTGACTGAGCAGTCTGTGTGACCAGCCTGTCTTCTCTTCTTGTCATATAATTCCTTAATATTCTCAAGGGTACCACCATCCTTCCAGTTATCCAAGCTCACATCTTCGGTGTTATCCTTGACTCTTTGCTCTGAATGACCCCACATTTATGATTCATTGCCAAGCCTCGTCTTTCCTACCTTCACAAGATGTCTCTTTTATGCCCCCCTTCTTTTCATTCACAGAGTACCACCCTAGTGTAGAGCCCTCTCTCCTGGACTATTGTAATAGCCTTATTTTTTCATATTTGTTTATTTTGTCTTTAATTTATGTAATAAAACAAATATTTCCATAATAAGGTATAATGAAAAAGATGATTGTACCTTAAACTGCAAATCTATTGTGCATAGTTTGCTCTTCCTTTTAAATACATAATAAAGTTATAGTGTATTTTTTTCTTTTTTTCTTCCCCCTTCCTCCCTGTCCTAGAGATACAACCTCACACCTATCAGATTGGCTAATATGACAAAAAAGGCAAATGACAAACATTGGAGGGGATGTGGAAAAATTGGGACACCAATGCATTGTGAACTTGTTCAACCATTCTGGAGAAAAATTTGGAACTATACCCATACTATCTGACACAGCACTACCACTACTGGGTCTATTTGTACAAAAATGTTTATAGCAACTCTTTTTCATAGTGAAAAAGAATTGGAAATTGAGGGGATGTCAACCAATTGGAGAATGACTGAACAAGTTGTGGCATATGATTGTAACAGAATGCTGTTATGCTATAAAGGAATGACAAATAAGATGATTTCAAAAATCCTGAAAGGATGTATGTGAACTCATGCAAAGTGAAATGAACAGAATCAGGAGAACATTGTACACGGTAAAAGCAATGTTGTGATGATGATAAACTGTGAAAGACATTTATTCTGATCAAAACAATGATCCAAGGGGGCGGAGCCAAGATGGCGGAGTAGAAACAGCTCATCCAAGCCACTCTGCCCCCAGATTCCCCCCAAACTATGTAAAAGGGGACTCTGAACAACTTCTGGAGCCCCAGCACCCACAGAACGACACAGAGAAGCTAACCTCCCGCTGAGGACAGCCCAGCAGCCCTGCAGGAAGGACCAGCACAGTGGTCTGGGACCTGGCAGTGTGCAGCGCACAGAGCGCAGGAGCCGAGCCGAGCCCAGGTCCGCATGAGCCAAGGTTTTAGCCCCAGGGCGGCAGGGCCAGCAGCCAGCTGGAGAAACCCCAGAACACCAGGAGCTGTGGCGACTCCAGAATTATCAACATAGACTTGCCTAGGACAAAGTAAGAGGTTAGTGTCCTATGGACTTTGGGACTGGTATTTAGGGAATGCGTCGGCTCCCTCCCCTGGGGGCTAGAAGCCGCTGAGGACAAACGCCATTTTGTAGTTTTCAGAGGCAGCTCCAGCTCCCAGCCTGCAAATTTGTAGGGAGATCCAGCGATCAGTCTTGGGGGGTAATCGCTCTTGCTTTAACCTCCCTGGATCTGGATTGTGATCTAGGGTGGAAGTCGTGGGTGGGTTTACAGCTTGCCAGAAACGGAAGTTGCCCCCCACACGTTCGGGACGAAAATTCCTCTATCTGGCCTTAAAGCCATAGTGTGGCAACAAGCCCAAAAGTCAAGTAATTAAGTGGCAACATGCCAAGGCAAAGGAAACAGAAAAATGCAACCCTAGACTCCTATTTTGGGGGCATAGAGCGGGAAAAGGACTGTGAGGTCAGAAGTCCTGCTCCAAAAGCCCCAGGGGAAAACATGAGCGGGTTGCAGGCCATAGAGGACCTTAAGAAGGACTTTAAAAATCAAATAAGAGAAGTGGAGGAAAAATTGGAGAGAGAAATGAGAAGGATGCAGGAAAAGTATGAAATGAGGGTCAACAGCCTGACTGAGGAAAACAACACCTTAAAAAATAGACTAACTCAAATGGCAAAGGAGGCCCAAAAGGGCAATGAGGAGAAGAATGCCTTAAAAAGTCGAATTTGCCAGATGGAAAAAGAATCTCAAAAGTTCACTGAGGAGATTCATTCCTTCAGAGTTAGACTGGAGCAAATGGAAGCTAATGACTTTATGAGAAATCAAGATGCTGTTAAGCAGATCCAAACAAATGAAAGATTAGAAGGCAATGTGAAATATCTCATGGGAAAAACCACTGACCTGGAAAATAGATCCAGGAGAGACAATTTAAAAATTATTGGACTACCTGAAAGCCATGATCAAGGAAAGAACCTAGAAATCACCCTTCAAGAAATTCTCAAGGTAAACTGCCCTGATGTTTTAGATCCAGAGGGCAAAATAGAGGTTGAAAGAATCCACAGATCACCTCCTGAAAAAGATCCCAAAAAGAAAACTCCCAGGAATATTATAGCCAGGTTCCAGAATCCCCAGATCAAGGAGAAAATACTACAAGCAGCCAGGAAGAAACAATTTCAATATTGTGGAAACACAATCAGAATAGCCCAGGACCTGGCAGCTTCTACACTGAGGGATGGAAAGGCATGGAATATGATATTCCAGAGGGCAAAAGAACTGGGAATGAACCCAAGGGTCACCTACCCAGCAAAACTGAGTATTTTGTTTCAGGGGAAAATATGGTCATTCAGTGGAATAGAGGACTTTCAAGCATTCTTGAGGAAAAAACCAGAACTGAATAGAAAATTTGACATCCAGACACAAGAAGCAAGAGATGCCTGAGAAGGTAATCAGGGAAAAGAAATCAAAAGGAACTTATCAAAGTTGAACTATTTACATTCCTATATGGAAAAGCAATAACTGTGATTGATGATATCTTTCTCACTATGAAAATAATGGAAGAAGGGGGTGTGGTCATATGAATACATACGTGAATATGTGTGTATATGGTTACAGTTATATATGGATAGAGGGCATAGGTTGAATTTGTTGGGAAGGGAGAATACTCAAGGGATGAAATTATGAAGTGAGAGAGAAAAGTGGCAAGATGAGATGGGGAGAGACAGGGTAGGGTAAACTATCCCATGCAGAAGAAGCAAGGGGAAGTGGGTGCAAAAGAGGGGGAGAATAAGGAAGGCTAAAAAGGCAAAACCACATTCACATTGAATTTGGTTCAGGGAGAAAATGACATACATACTAAATGGGATATCTCAACCTGTAGCAGGATAGGGGGAAGGGGGATGGGAGGAGGGATGATGGATGGGAGGGCATCCTTGGGGGGAGGGGAGGTTGGAAGTACCCACTATAGAAGAGGGACAGGATCATGTAGGGAATGGACCAGGTGGGGGGTGGGATGAGTGGGAGGGAATTATAAGCAGCCTTGTACAATATATCTACTATGATAATGTTTTGCATAGCTAGACATGTACAACATATACTGAATTACTTATCTCCCAAGAGGGAATGGGTGACAAGGGAGGAAGGAAATGGATCTGAAATTTGAGGTCTTAACATTAAATGTTTCAAATATATATAAATACTATTATTAATACTCTTTTGCTTGTAATAGGGAGATAAGATGTGCAGGCATTGGGATGCAAAGATTCACCTTCCTCTAATGGAAAAGTCGATGGGGGTATGGGAGAAGGTATGGGAGAGAGCAGATTGGAGGAAGCGATATCTTGTGGGACTGCTATTCTGGGAGGTTGGGTAGGGGAATAATGGGGGGGAAATGATTGTAACTCAAAATATGGCGGAAATGAATGATGTAAAACAGAAGTTAATAAAGCATTTGTTTTAAAAAAAAA
>WOXC01012042.1:0-124762 GCA_011680675.1 Gymnobelideus leadbeateri | reverse complement strand
AGTTATACAAGATGTCCTCTTAGGCTGTTATTTATTGGATTCCTGCTCTGATAGTTAAGATTTTTCCCCCAAGGTTACTTAAGCAATCAAAAGCAAGGTTCCTCCCTTCTCACCTGTGATCTCCAAACACATGCAAACTCTGGGCTTTATATTATACATTGCCATACCGTTTACACATTTCTCACCTTGTTCCACTTCCATTTACCACTGTATCTATATATTTACCTCTCTCTCTCTCTCTCTCTCTCTCTCTCTCTCGATATATATATATATATATATATATATATATATATATATATATATATATATAAACATAGATAGATAGATAGATAGATAGATAGATAGATAGATAGATAGACAGACAGATAGATGTCTGTAAATTGTACTTGGGGCAAGTTCCAGTGGTGGATAGAGAGCATGGCCTGGAATCAGGAAGACCTAAGTTCAAATTCAGCCTCAGACACTTATTAGCTGTATTAGGCTGGGCAATATTTATCTCAGTTTCTTCATTTGTAGAGAGAAGAAATGACAAAGCACTCCAGCATCTTTCCCAAGAAAACCCAAGTGAGGTCTCAACAAGTCAGACATGACTGAAATGACTAAAGTTGTATTTAGTTATATTATGATAACAAATGAACTTGTATATAATTGTATTTAATCCAGTTGCTCTATATCCATTGTAAACTTCTTCTTGAGGTCAGAAAAATTGCTTTTTGTCCTTATATAGTCATACAAATGGTATCAAATAACTATTAGTGGACCTGTACCAGTTTTGCTCCAGATTTGAACCCGCTTTCTCCAGAGTAAACATTATTAAGGTATTGTAGACTTTAGCCTTTTGAATGCTTCCAACTATTACTATATGTTAATTATACTTATTGATAAGATATATGATAGTAGACAAGATAGTTTTGCTTACCATATACTAGATATCATGGGCCATATTATTTAAAAATAGAAATCCTGAGGTAAATCTCCATTTAAAGGGAATAAGAAGTATAATTCTTTGTTAGAAACAAAGATTTAGCAATTTAACGTACCTTAGAAGTCATGTACTTCAATGTGCACGTTTTATGAATGAATAAACGGGGGGCCAGAGAGTTGAAGTTGCATCTAAAGTTGGTTAAGTTGTAGCTGCTGAAAATTTGAAAATCATATGATCAAATCCAGTATATGCCACCATGCCATGCACCTATCAATTTACCAATATCTGTCTGTCTGTCTGTCTATCTATCTATCTATCTATTTATCTATTTATCTTCCTTTTAGCATATGGATTTGGATATTGATGATTTCTTAATCTTCCTACATACTATGATTTTAGGTTATATGTTAGGATGATGAACATAGAACTTTTCTCACATTATTCTTCAGAATATCTGAAACTTTTCAGTGAGCTGTTCATTTTGAAGTTGGAAAAAGTTGTCATTGGCAGTTTGATAAAATTATTTTCAAGCAATAATTAAACAAACTTATTTTATTTAAACAAATTTATTTTTAGTTGGTCATGCTGTGTTATCACTTTGACTTCATTTTCCTGGTTTTCCTGAAATCAATTTCAGTATTTAGACAGCTGTTATTGAATTACTTCTACTATTACAGTTATGCACTTGAGTTCTATAGTAGAATTTTGTGTGTACTTGAAATTATTGCTTTGTTTTGCATCAAATGGGCAGTGGAAACATGATTGAAGGGAGGGGATTGGGTTCTTTATGAGTTAGTGTTCTCATGTGTATCTGTCAGGAATTTTATCTTTTTGTTTCAGTGATACATTTCTTTTTACTAGAAATGCATAATTTTCTTCCTAATTGACATTGTATGTATGTTTGGGGCATCAAGAGGCTCCTTTTAATTTCAACATGTGGGTAGGTTTTGCCATTCTGGGCTCATATGTTAATGTCCCTGAGTTTTTGTTTTAACATCATATGTTGCCTTTTGCATTTGAACAAAAGCAGTCACATGTCAGTTCATAGACAGACAATAACCAGTTTTGTCTCTTAATTAGAAAAGAGAATAAAGCTGTTTAGGGGTGTCAATAAAATGACAGATGTATCATTAGCAGAAGGCTACGGTGGATCAGTTCTTGCAAATACTTGGATTAGAATTAATAGAAATTTCTACTCACATATTTCAATGGAGTATTATGGTGCTTACTGTCATGGTTTAGTGCAGTGAACATGGAAAAATAATTATACCCTGAAATTTTTGAAGAGAACAGTTTGTGAATTAGGGACCTCAAGAATTTAACCCAAAAATAAAGTTAAGCATAATAAACAATAGATAATGTTAAATGAGCTTACATTCATATGGTGTTTTAAAGATTATGAAATCCTTTCTCACACAACACTGTGAGCTTGTTAGTCCAAGGATTTTCACCTCAATTTTATAAAAGAAGAAATTGGAACTCAGTTTACATAAAGTGATGCCTCATGTCCCACAATTAGCAAACATGAGAGCTGGGAATTGAACCCAGTATTAAAATGCTTTCCTTGTGTGAGTTTATATCCTATATATTATTAGTAGTTACTGAAATTGAATATGAAATTATATTTTTAAAAACAAACAATCCCCAAAAGTAAAAATTAAGCACTTGTGCAGAGTTCTGTGCTGGTGGATGCTGAAATCCTAAATTTAGATCACACAGGACCTCTGACCTCATGATGCTTACAGTCTAGTACAAGTGTAAGAAAAAAAGTGCAAATAACTGCAATATATAATACTACATAATAAATACATTAGGAAGTTGTAAAATGGGGTATTATTTGATATTTGATAATGAAGATTCTTACCAGTTGAGTGTCAGAAAAGATTGATTGGGAGGAAACATTTAGTGGTTTTAGAGGATTGCTAAGGATTTAACAGGGCAAGTAAGAAAAAGAGAGTATTGTAAGTTTAGAGAACAATGTGAACATCATGGATACAGGAGAACATGGTCACGGTCTGGGGATAGAGTAATCCAAACTGACTGAAATCTGCAATATGTGTAAGAAAATATGAGATGAGATATGAGATGAATTCAGGGCCAACTCAGAAGGCAAAAGAAAGAGACTAAAAATGAGCAGAGGAATGACAAGAGCAGATAAAAGCTTAAGAGAATTCATTCTAGTAGCATGTGAGAGATAACTAGAATGAGAAAGTGAATATGGCAAGACCCAATAAAAGGCTATTGAGAGACAATGTAGTATAGTGCTAAGAGTGATCACCTTGCAGTTAGGGAAGACTTGGCTTTTCATTCTAGGTCCAACTCTATGAGCTTAAGCAAAACATTTCCGAGCCTCAGTTTTCTTCTCTACAAAATGGGTGCCATAATACTTCCAATGCCTACTTACAAGGTAATTAAAATGCTTTGCCACATTTAAAACACCATATAAAAAGGAATTATTAATGAAATGTGCCAGGAAGATAGTGAGGTTCTATCTATGTTAGAGTGGTAGCAGTAGGAATGAAGAAAATGGGACAGATGTAAGAGATATTGCTAAAGTAAAATTAGCAGGACTCGTTAACTCCTGTATATGAGAACATTTTCTAACACAGGAGATGTAGGGAATGGTGGTGCAAGAGAAAGATATAATGAACTTGAAAGCAGTAAAAGTATCTGGCACTTATTATCTAAATGATTCTCATGTTATAAGGATGAGTCAGTCAGTCAATAAACATTTCTTGAGAACCTACTATGTGCTAGGTACTATGCTAAGCTCTACGAATATAAAGAAAGGCAAAAGATAGTCCCTGCTCTCAAGGAATTCATAGTCAACTAGGAATGACAATATGCAAACAACCATGAACCCCATGATCTATGCTGGATAAATTGGAGATAATTAACAGAAGGAAGGCACTAGAATTAAAGGGTATGGGGAAAAGCTACCTGTATATATGTAGTGTTTAGTTGTGATTTAAAGGAAGCCAAGGAAACCAGAAGGTAAAGTTGGGGAAGGAGCACATTCCAGGCATAGGATACAGGCAGTAAAAATGCATAGATTTAAGAGACAGAGCGTCTTATTTGAGGAAGAGCAAAGAGGCCAATGGCACTGGATTGCAGGGTACATGGGGCATAGAGTGAGCCTAAAGTTGGATAAGACTGGAAGGGAAGGAGTTATGAAGGTCTTAGAATGCCAAATAAAGGAATTTCTATTTGATCCTAGGGGCATTAGGGAGGCATTAGTTCATTAAGTAGGTATGTTGAGGTGGGGAGCTGTCTTGCAATTTAGAAAGATCACTTTGGCAGCTGAGTGGAGGATAGACAAGAGTGGGGAGAGCCTTGTTGGCAGGCAGACCAAGTGAACTCAGCCTCAAAGGACTAGAGTTAGGAGATTGAAGATTAATAAAATTAAATACCTTATAGGACTCAACATTATAATAAAATCAGAATCATCAAAATTGAATACATTTACCTAGCATTTATCTAGATTTTTTGGAAGTTTTTTTGCTTCAAAATCTCTCTCTATATATATACTTTCACAATATAAACAATAAAGTTTTAGAGAATAATTGACTACATTTCTTCTCTAGGTTTTTAGGGATTGAGCTCACACTGTGGCCCCACTGCTTCTGACTGCATGAACTTGGTCAAGTCATTTAAAATTTACTGAGCTTCAGCTTACTTATACATAAAACGAGGATAATAATATTCCTACTGCCTACCTCGCAGGGTTGCCAAAAGCTAAAATAGCTAACATTTATATAAAGCTCTTTAAGGTTTACAAAGCACTCTACATATGCTAGGGAAATGGCAAACCACTCCAGTATCTTTGCCAAGAAAACAGCAAATGGGGTCATGAAGAGGTGGACACAACTGAAATGACTGAACAACAACAAGAATCTCTTTTATCCTCACTGCCCTCTTGTGAAATAGGTGTGATTATCATCTCCATTGTATAGTTGAAAAAACTGATGTTGAGAGACCTTAAGTGACTTGCCTAGGGTCACAAAGCTAGTGTCAGAGAGGATTAAATGAGCTTATTCTGACTCCAAATCTGACTTTCTTTCCATTTTGCCACCTAGATGCTGAATGATTAAACTATGTAGGTATGTATGTATATATGTGTGTATGAGTATGTGAAACATATATATATATACACACATATACAAATATATGTGAATTATTTTATAACTATAAAGCCTCTTATAAATATGACTATATAAATGAAGGCAGTTCACTCTGTCCAAATTTAATACTTTGGGAATTGTGCCTGAGATAATATTGTATCCCATTAACATGCACCTATTTTCATTCTTCCTTATGTTATATTAAGAAAGAGTTAGAGATACACCCTGACCAGTGATGTTATTGCCAAAGGAAACTCTGAAGGGAGGTAACTCCCTCTCCCAGTGTAGGGCAGTGATTTCTCTGCAATTTATAATCTTAAAGAGTTGCCTAGGGCAAGGAGAAGTTAAAGTACTTGCCCAGGGACTTGAACCTTGTGTTCTTAGCCTTGTGTTAAAGAGGATTAAGTGCTGAGCCTAGAGATAGATAGGGGAGTAAGTAGAGATAGTACTACTTCAAATCCCAGCTTAAACACTTAATAGCTATGAAACCTTAGACCAGGCATTTAACCTCTTTTTATCCCCACCCCATTTTCTCCACAATAAATTAGGGATGATGATAATAATACTTATCTTCCAGGTTTGTTGTGAGGATCAAATGAGATAATCATTGGAAAGAACTTGGCATAGGACATAGTACTTGGAATACAGCAGTCAATGAATAAATGCATGTCCTTCACTCAATCCTTCTGGCCCACTTCTATAGCAGAGGCTAGGACTAGGAAAAACCTCCTGCTGAAGGTGAAGATTTGAACTGAATCTTGCAGAAAGTCAGAAGCCCCAGATGAGTAGGGAGAATATTTGAAGAATGGGGGTGTGGAAGCCACTATAAAGGTATTGGGAGATGTTCTATCATGTGTTAGAAATAACTGTAGGCTGGTGTAACTAGATCATTAAGGTCCTGGTGAAGAGTCAAGTATAAGAAGACTAAGAGGCCCAGATGGTGAAGCCCTGGGGAGCAGAAAGAGGCCCCGATGCAGCAGTGCACAGACAGAGGCCCAGATGAGGCCTGATCAAAGTGGTGGTAATGTGACCCACCAACAAGAGCTGCTGCCAGGCCTATCACAGAAGGGCCAGGACTGGACAGAGCAGGGTAAGAGTCAAATGAAGGGCCCCTGGCAGGGGCAGCAACTACTCCTGGTACTACTAATCCACAGCCCAGAAATTGAAAAAACCCCTATCTGGACCTCCAGGTACCACAATGGCAGAGTGAACCCTTGCTGCTCCAATCCCACCCTCCCACCTCTGGCCCTGAAAACATATTGCCCCAGGGCAAAACCTTAAACAATAAAGGCTTGGAAACCCTAGAGAAAGGGCTTGACTAGGGCCCTGCCTCAAAAAGGGTGGAAAGCAGAATACAAAGATAAAGACTCTAGAGTCCTACTATCCTGAGAGTTAGGAAACAAATTCTGAGGGAGACAGTATTGACTCCACACCCACAGCTGAAGCCCCAACCCAGAACTGGTCTCAAGCACAGAAAGCTTTAGTAGATGAGCTCAAAAGGAACTTTGAAAACCAAATTAGAGAGATAAAAGATAAAATGAATAATTCTTTTAAAATCAAAATTAGAAAAACATTACAATGAAGGACACAGCTCTTTAAAAAGAAAAATGTGTGATATGGAAAAGGAGCTCCAAAAAGTAACCAAGGAAAATAATTCACTAAAAACTAGAATCAACCAAATTGAAGTGAGTAACTCTATGAGGAACCAAGAATTAGTTAAACAAAACATCAAGAATGAAAAATTAGAAAAAGAGGTAAAATATCTCAATGGAAAAATAACTGACCTTGAAAACAGATCCAGGAGAGATAATCTGAGAATCATAGGCCGACTGGAAAATCATGATGAAAAAATGAGCCTGGACAACATCTTCCAAGAGCTCATCAAGGAAAACTGCCTTGAGATATTAGAACCAGAGGGTAAAATAGAAATTGAGAGAATCCACCAGTCACCTCCTGAAAGATATCTCAAATTGAAAAGTTTGCAATATGTTGTGGCCAAACTCCAGAATTACCAGGTAAAGGATAAAATACTACAAGTGGCCAGAAAGAAGCAATTCAAATATCACAGAACCACAGTAAGGATTGCACAGGACCTGGCAGCCTCTACACTGAAAAATCAGAGGAAGTGGAATATAAATTTTTGTAAGGAAAAATAGATTGGGTTACAACCAAGCATAACCTACCCAGTGAAACTGAACATATTCTTCCAGGCAAGGAGATGGTCATTCAATGATATAATGGATTTCCAGCTCTTTCTGATGAAAAAGCCAGAGCTCAATGGAAAATTCAACCTCAAATTGCAAGCTGCTAGAGAGAAATAGAAAGGTAAACAAGGAAAACACAAACACACACACACACCCTATTATTTAATAAGAGCAAACTGTTCATAGACAAGTAGATGGTATTGGTATAAATTACACAAAACGACAATTTGAAAAAAAAAAACTCTTTATTAAGGGCTACAAAGATACTGCAATGGAAGAAGAGGAAAGAATGAAGCAGAAAAAGGTAAATTATGCCACACAAAGAGGCATAAAACAATATAGTAGAAGGAAAGAAGGGAGGGAGATGAGCATTATATGAGCTTTTTGCTCATTGGTTCTGGTGCAAGGAGGGAATAACACAACCAGTTAAGCATAGGACTCTATCAAGAAGAGACACAAAATGTATCATAATAGAGGGAAAGAGGGGAGGGAGAGGAGCTTTGCATGAGATCTTTTCCTGTCAATCTTGGTTCAAAGAAGAAATAACATACTACATTAAGTATAAAAATCTATCATATCCTACAGGCAGTAGGAGGGGGAAAGGGCTACGAAAGTGGGAGGTAGCTAAAAAGGAGGGAATAAGTAAGGGAGAAGGGGAGGAAAAAAGGAAAGGAGGGGGGCTGATAAGAAGAGAATACTGAGGGAGGTGGTGGTCAAAAGGAAAACTCCTAAGGAGGGGAAGGGAGAAGGGGAGAAAAATAAAAGCATAAACAGGGGAAGGAATAGGATGGGGGGAAAGAGACAGATAGTAATCATAACTATGAACATGAATGGGATGAACTCTCCCATAAAATGGAGGTGATTAGCAGGATGGATTAAAAACCATAATCCTACAATATGCTGTTTACAAGAAACACATCTGAAACAGAGGGATACACACAGGGTAAAGGTAAAAGGTTAGAGTTAAATATATCATGCCTCAGCTAAAGTAAAAAAAGCAGGTGTAGCAATCTTATCTCAGACAAAGCAAAAGTAAAACTCGATCTAATTAAAAGAGATAAGGAATGAAACTATATCCTGCTAAAAGGCACCATCGAGAATGAAGCAATATCATTACTTAACATATATGCCCCAAGTGATATAGCATCCAGATTCCTAGAGGGGAAGGCAAGGGAGTTAGGGGAAGAAATTGATAGCAGAACTATACTAGTGGGGGAACCTAATCTTCCCCTCTCTGAACTTGATAAATCCAACCTCAAAATAAACAAGAAAGAAGTTAAAGAGGTGAATAGAATTTTAGAGAGTGTAGGTATCATATCTATCCAGATATGATAGATCTCTGGAGAAAACTGAATGGGGATAAAAAAGGAATGTGCCTTCTTCTCAGTGGAACATGGCACATACACAAAAATCGACCACGTACTAGGACATAAAACCTCACAATTCAATGCAGAAAGGCAGAAATATTAAATGCATCATTCTCAGATGATGATGCAATAAATATCATATACAATAAAAAGCCATGGAAAGGCAGACTAAAAACTAATTGGAAACTAAACAATTTAATCCTAAAGAATGAGTGGGTCAAACAAGGAATTATGAAAATAATCAATAACTTCATTCAAGAGAATGACAATTATGAGACAACATATCAAAATTTGTGGGATGCAGCAAAGGCAGTTCTTAGGGGAAGTTTTATATACCTGAGTGCATACATGAATACATTAGAGAAAAGGGAGGTAAATGAATTGGACATGCAATTGAAAAAGCTAAAAAAAGAACAAATTGAAAATCCTCAATTAAATACTAAATTAGAAATAATGAAAACCAAAGGAGAGATTAATAAAATTGAAATTAAGAGAACTATTGAATTAATAAGTAAAACTAAGAGCTCGTTTTAAGAAAAAAACAATAAAATTGATAGACCCTTAGACAATATGATAAAAAAAAGAAAGAAGAAAACCAAATTATGAGCATCAAAAATGAAAAGGGTGCATCTACCTTCAATGAAGAGAAAATTAAAACAAATATTAGGAATTATTTTGCCAAATTATATGTACATAAATTTCACAATCTTAGTGAAATAGATGAGTATTTGCCAAAACACAAGCTGCCCAGATTAACTGAAGAGGAAGTAAATTACTTAAATAACACCATCACAGAAAAAGAAATCAAACAAGCCATCAGTGAATTCCTAGGAGAGAATCTCCAGGGCCAGGCTGATTTACTAGCGAATTCTATCAAACATTTAAAGAACAATTGATTCCAATACTCTACAAACTATTTGGGAAAATTAGTGAAGAAGAAGTCCTACCAAATTATTTTTATGACATAAACATGGTACTGATCTCTAAATCAGGAAGAGATAAAATGGAAAAAGAAATTATAGACCAATTTCTCTCATGAATATAGATGCAAAAATTTTAAGCAAAATATTAGCAAAAAAAAAAAAACTACAGCAACTTATCACAAGAATAATACACTTTGATCAGGTAGGATTTATTCCAGGAATGCAAGGATGGTTTAATATTAGGGAAACCATCAGCACAATTGATCATATCAACAATAAAACTAGCAGAAACCACATGATTATCTCAATAGTTGCAGAAAAGGCTTTTGACAAAGTACAACATCCATTCCTATTAAAAACACTAGAAAGTATAGGAATAGAGACTTCCTTAAAATAATAAGTAGCATCTATTTAAAGCCATCAAGCATTCTATGTAATGGGGATAAGCTAGAATCATTTCCAATAAGATCAGAGGTGAAACAAGGGTGTTCACTATCACCCCTCTTATTCAATCTGGCACTAGAAATGTTAGCAGTAGCAATTAGAGAAGAAAAAGAAATCAAAGGAATTAAATTAGGCAAAGAAGAGACCAAGCTATCACTCTTTGTAGATGATATGATGATGTGCTTAGAGAATCCTAAAGAATCAAGTAAAAAGTACTTGAGACAATAAATAAATTTAGCAAAGTTGCAGGATATAAAATAAACCCATATAAATCCTCAGCGTTCCTGCATATTTCTAATGAAACCTAAAAGCAAGAAATAGAAAGATAAATCTCATTTAAAGTTACTGTAGATATTATATATAGATATAAATTATAATATAGATATAAATATTATAAAATATTTGGGAGTCTACTGCCAAAACAAACCCAGGACCTGTATGAACACAACTACAAAACACTTTTCACACAAATAAAATTAGATCTAACTAATTGGAAAAACATCAATTGCTCATGGCTGGGTGGAGCTAATATAATAAAAATGACAATTTTACTTAAATTAAATTATATATTTAGTGCCATACCAATCAATTTACCAAAAAATTACTTTATAGAACTAGAAAAAATAATAGCAAAATTCATTTGGAAGAATAAAAGGTCCAGAATATCAAGGGAATTAATGAAAAGAAGTGCTAGGGAATTTGGCCAAGCTATACCAGATTTTAATCTGTATTATAAAACAGCAGTCATCAAAACTACTTGGTACTGGCTGAGGAAGAGAGCAGTGGATCAATGGAATAGATTGGGCACACAAGACTAAGCAGTCAATGACTATAATAATCTACTATTTGATAAACCAAAAGACCCCAGTTTTTGGGATAAGAATGCACTCTTTGACAAAAACTGCTGGGAAAACTGGAATATAGTATGGCAGAAATTGGGCATAGACCATTATCTAACACTGTATACAAAAATTAAGTATAAATGGGTGCATGATCCAGGTATAAATAAAGGATGATACTGGGAGCAATCTGGGAAAGCAAGGAATAGTTTACCTTTTAGATTTATGGAGAGGGGAAGACTTCATGACCAAACAAGTATTAGAGAACATTATAAAATGCAAAATGGATAACTTTGATTATATGAAATTGATTTCTGTACAAACAATGCCAATGTAACCAAGATTAAGAGGGAAGTGGGAAATAGGGAAAGAATTTTTACAACCAGTGTCTCTTATATAGGCCTCATTTCTAAAATATACAGAGAATTGAGCCAGATCTATAAGAATACAAGTCATTCCCCATTTGATAAATGGTCAAAGGATATGAACAGGCAGTTCTTAGAGGAAGAAATTAAAGATATCTATAAGCATATGAAAAAATGCTCTAAATGACTATTGATTAGGGAAATGCAAATCAAAACAATTCTGAGGTACCACATCTCACCAGTCAGATTGGCTAAAATGGCAAAACAGGTAATTGACAAATGCTGGAGAGGATGTGGAAAAATTGGAACACTAATACATTGCTGGTGGATTTGTGAACTGACTCAACCATTCTGGAAAGCAATCAGGAATTATGCCCAAAGGGCTTTAAGTAATTTCATATCCTTTGACCCAGCAATACCACTTCTAAGGTTGTATCCCAAAGAGATAATGGAAGCAGGAGGAAGACCCATATGTACAAATATATTTATAGCAGCTCTTTTTGTGGTGGCAAAGAATTGGAAATTAAGGTGATGCCCATCAATTGGGGAATGGCTAAAGAAGTTAGTGTATATGACTGTAATGGAATACAATTGTGACATAAGAAATGAAGAGCAGACAGACTTCATATTTACTTGGAGAGGCTTATACCAACTGATGCTGAGAAGAGGAGAAACAGGAAAAATTTGTACACAATTACAGATCCAATGTATGTGTGACAACCAACTTTGATAGACTGGACTCTTCTCAGAAATGCAGGGCTATTAAGTAAATTCTAAAAGATTCTTGATGGAGAGAGATGTCTACATTCAGAGAAAGAACTAGAAAGAACAGAGTTTGAATGCAGAGTGAAGCAAATTACCTGCTCTCTTTCTTTTTCTTGTTTGGTTTTATTTCCTCTTTCCCATTCTTCATTCCATTCGATAGAATCCTTCTTTATAACCTGACTAATGTCTAATGTGAAACTATTTGCAGATCCTATACTTGATTGTATGCTGCCATGGCTGGTGGGGGAGGAGGGAAGGAGAGAAAATTTGAAACTCAAAGAACTGGGGAATTGAATCTTGTAAACTCAAAGTAAACTAACAAATTAATAAAGACAAAAATTAAATTAAATTACATTAAATTTAAAAAATTAGGACATGAAAAAGGTATAAGAAGACTGGAAAGGTAGAGAGGGGCAGAGTTTTGAAGGGCTTTGAAAGTCAAAAAGAGGATTTTATATTTGATACTGGAGGTGATAGGGAGCCTGTGGAATCATCAACACAAAGATCAACTAGTATTTAATTCTCTAATAGAATGTAGACTACTTGAGGGTGGCCAGTTTTTTTTTTCTCTCCTTCCATTCTACTTTCTCCTTCTCTTCCTCTCCAGTGCCCCCAACACTTTGCTTAGCACCACTTACTAAGTACTTATTATCTGGTTCTGAAAGTAGATGAGATGACCAGTGAAGAAAGTGCAGAGAAAAGCCTAGGAAAAAGGTTTTATCATTAAGAAATACCTACATTAAGGTGTTGGGAAGATGATAGAGGCTTAATAATGAGATTTTAATGCCTTTATTTTTTCCTTTTAATTTTTTAGTTTACATCATTCATTTCCACAACATTTTGAGTTACAAATTTTCTCCCCAATTTTCCCTAGCCACTGTCCCAAAAGAGCATTCCCACTGAATATTCCCTCCCCCAATCTGCTCTCTCCCATATCTTCCACCATTCCCCTCTCAACTTTCCAGTAGGGCACAATGGATCTCTATGTCCCAGTGCCTATATATCTTATTTCCTAGTTATATATAAAATATTAACAATAACATGTATATATATATATATATATATATATATATATTTTTTTTTTTTTTTTAAACAATTGATTTTAAAACTTTGGATTCCAGATTTTTTCCCTTCCTCCCTTGTCATCCACCTTCACTGGGAAGATAAGCAATTCAATATAGGCTGTACATGAGTAGCTATGCAAAACATTTCCATAGTGGATATATTGTGGAAGACTGACTATATTTCCCGCTATCCTATCCCACCCCTCACTTATTCTATTCTTGACTTTGGTCCTTTCCCTTTTCAAAAGTGGGTGCATCCAACTTCCCTGCCTCCCTCCCTTCCATTATCCCCCCACTCTTCCCCTTCCCCTCTACTCTCCTGTAGGGTGAGAAACCCAATTTAGTGTGTATGTCATTCTGAACCTAAGCCAAATTCAAAGAGAATAAAGTTGACTCCTTCCCTTTTGTGATCCTGTTCTTCCCCTCCACTGTGACAATTTTCCCTTGCCTCTTCTATATGAGATAATTTACCCCATTCTGTCTCTCCCCATCTCCTCTTATTATATTCATCTCTCACCTCTTATTTTCACCTTTTAAGTATCATCCCTTCCTATTCAATTGTTCCTGTGCATTCTGTGTATGTATACCTGTAGACATATATACACACACTCCCATATGTATTCATACACCCATATACACTCCTATATAGACATATAGATGTGTGTGTATAGGTATACATATACACACATATACATATATATATATATACATATATATATGCATACACACATACACACACACACACACACATATATACATTTCTATTTCCATTCCCTTCAGCTATTCTTATACTGAGAAAACTTTCATAAGTTACAATTATCATTTTTCCATAAAGGAATATAAGTAGTTAAACTTTGATAAGTTCCTTATGATTTCTTTTCCCTGTTTACCTTCTCAAGTTTCTCTTGCTTCTTGTACCTGAATGTCAAATTTTCTATTCAACTCTGCTTTTTTCAGCAAGAATGCTTGAAAGTCCTCTATTCCACTGAATGACCATATTTTCCCCTAAACATGATACTCAGTTTTGCTGGGTAGGTGATTCTTGGTTTTAATCCCAGCTCCTTTGACCTTCCAAATATCATATTCCAAGCCCTTCCATCCCTCAATTTAGAAGCTTCCAGGTCCTGAGTTATCCTGATTGTGTTTCCACAATATTGAAATTGTTTCTTCCTGGCTGGTTGTAATATTGTCTCCTTTATCTGGGAACTCTGGAAACTGGCTATAGTATTCATAGGAGTTTTCTTTTTGGGATCTTTTTCAGGAGTTGATTGGCGGTCTCTTTCAAACTCTAATTTGCCCTCTGTTTCTAAAACATCCAGGCAATTTTCCTTGAGAATTCCGTGGCAGATGATTTCTAGGTTGCTTTTTTGATCATGGCTTTCAGGTAGTCCAATAAATTTTAAATAATCTCTCCTGGATCTATTTCCAGGTCAGTAGTTTTTCTAATTAGATACTTCATATTGCCTTCTATTTTTTCATTTGTTTGGATCCTTTTAATAGTATCTTGATTTCTTATAAAGTCACTAGCTTCCATTTTCTCCAATCTAATTCTGAAGGAATGATTCTCTTCAGTGAGCTTTTGAGATTCTTTTTCCATCTGGCAAATTCCACTTTTTAAAGTGTTCTTCTTATCTTTGCCTTTTTGAGCCTCTTTTGCCATTTGAGTTAGTCTATTTTTTAAAGTGTCATTTTCTTCAGTCTGGTT
Source organism: Gymnobelideus leadbeateri (assembly GCA_011680675.1). Lineage (NCBI taxonomy): Eukaryota > Metazoa > Chordata > Mammalia > Diprotodontia > Petauridae > Gymnobelideus > Gymnobelideus leadbeateri. The sequence goes on along the minus strand of WOXC01012042.1, from coordinate 110,040 downwards.
GTTGACTCTCATTTCATAATTTTCTTACATTGTTCACATTTCTCTTCCCAATTTTTCCTCCACTTCTCTTATTTGGTTTTCAAAATCCTTTTTAAGCTTCTCTATGGCCTGTAACCAGCTCATATTTTTCTTTGAAGCTTTTGGTGCAGGAGTTCTGACTTTGTTGTCTTCCTCCTATTCCGTGTTTTCATCCCTTTTGTCACAAAAATAGAAGTGTTGGGTTGCTCTGTCTGCTTTCCTTCCTTTGACTGCTCATGTTGCCACTCAATTCTTGACTTTTGGGCTTTTTGCCACAGTAGAACTCTGCTCCCAGAAATGAAGGCTTTATCCCAAACCCTGGGTTTTCATGGCTGCTGAAGGTATTAGTTGAGTGCCCTCTCTGAAGCCTCCACCCACTCTGGCAAGCTGTTCATGCATCCCAGTACCTCCACCCTAGACAGTAATCCATATTCAAGCAGGTTAAAGCAAGAGTGATTGCCCCTCAGACAGGTCGCTTGGTCCCCCTACAATCTGCAGACCAGGAACTGAAGTTGTCATGTGGTAGCAGCTGCACCCCAGAGCCTCAGCAGCTTCTTGCCCTGGGGGCAAAGGCTGGATCCCACTCTTTCCAAGGTCCCAAAGTCCACACTGCACCGACCCTCTCACTTTGTCCTTTGCATCTGTGGGTTGATAATTCTGGAAACCACCATAGCTGCTGGTGATCTGAATTCCCTCCAGCCAGATGCTAGTCAGGCCCACCCTGGGGCTAAAACTTCAGACTCACATGGGCCTTGGGTTGGCTTTCAGAGCACTGCATTGCCCATTTGCTGCTGGCCGGCTGGGCTGTGCTCAGCAGGAGGTTAGCTTCTCTGTGTCATTTTCTGGGTTCTGTAGCTCCAAACGTTGTGTAGAGTCATTTTTTACATGGACTGTGGGAGGTGGGAGCAGGAGATCCAGGGAAGTCCTGTTTCTACTCTGCCATCTTGACTCCTCCTCTCAATTTTAATTCCTTTAATCCAACAATGTTAGCATGCTTTAGTACCCAAAAATAATCATTAATGTAAAAATTTATTCGATCAATTGAGAATTTGGGTAAGCCATATGGAGCTTTATTTAGTTAAAGAAGCAATCATAAAAATTCAGAAAACCTGATATCTTGTCCTAAATATAATATTTACATGCCTAGTGATTTTCAACAAATCTGTGATATAGCTTCATTACTGTCAAGATGAAGAAGATAGTAACTTATCAAAAAAAAGGAATAATTAGTGCTATTTATATTTAAGATGGTTTCTGATATAAATCCTGTTGCTTACCTGCTTTAATGCTAATAAAGGTATTAAAAATATTTCTTTTTTTTTTTTCAATTAAAAAGGTCCTTTGTTGGGGTGGCTAGGTGGCTGAGTGAATAGAGCACTGGCCCTGGAGTCAGTAGGATCTGAGTTTGAATTCAGCCTCAGACACTTAACACTTACTAGCCATGTGACCTTGGGCAAATCACTTAAACCTAACTGCCCTCCAAAAAGCAAAAAAAATAAAAATAAAAACAATAAAAAGGTTCTTTGGGAGGATAACCAGGATTCCATAGTAACACTGATATAGTGCAGGCTGAAAAAAAAATCACTTCTGATTCAAGAATTAAGTTTATTAAGAGGAAAATACTTTATAGTAATACTCTCCTATAATCTAATGGTCAGAGTTCTGGCATTTTCAACTCTGAAACAAAGTTGCAACCCTAAAAGTAGTAATAATAATAGTTAACACTTATATAGCACCTACTATGTTCCGGGCACTGTCTCATTTGATCTTCATGGCAACCGTGGAAGGCAGTTTCTAGTTTTATCCTCATTTTTTTTCAGATGAGTAACCTCAGGCAAACAGAGTTTAAAGTGACTTGTCCCTGTTCACACAGCTTGCAAGTATCTGAGGTCACATTTGAATACAGGTCTTCCTGACTGCAGACCCAGCATTCTATCATTGTGACACCTTGAAGTCCACTTATACCTATATGCGATTTTAAGTTTTACAAAAGCTTTTCTCAAAAGAGACCTCTAATTTAGGTGGTACTTTTTAAATTTCTGTTTTATGGATAAAGAAAATTGGGGCACAGAGTATAGATTTTTTTTTCAAGTTTATCCCAATAAAAGATCAAATCTACTAGGATTTCAACCTCAATCTTCTGATTTGAAGTCCAATAGTCTTTTCCACTGTGCCGTAATACTCCTCTTAGAATCATACACATTTAAAGCAGAGAAAATTGATAGCTGATAGTGAGGAAAGACTCAGAAGAAATGCTACCTAGAAAACACAGCAGGTAGAGACTGTTTAATGCATAGACAACCTGTGATAATTGGGGGATGGGGGTTCTCTGTTGGTGGCAAGAGAAGACTACTGGAGTGGAAACAGCCCTGATTTGGGGATCAGAGGAGCTCCATTCAAATACCATTCTGCCGCTTACTGCCTATATCACCTCAGGCCACTTTCTTTATCCCTGTGACCTGAGTTTTCTCATCTATAAAATGAGTTGTTGAGCTGTTGGACTAGATAATGTCTAAGGACCCATACAACTCTCAATCATTGATCCTATGACCAAACAGACCCTTAGAGGTGGGAAGAGAAATTTATACAGAAAAATAAACTAGTTTCAGGTGGAAAGATTCTCTGCTTCAGAGTGATCTGGTAGCACACAATAGGAAGATGGGCTAACAACACAAAATGCTGACAGCAGCTAAGGAATACAGATGTTCAAGTAGGCAGCATTAGGAACCAGGCATCCAGCTGTGAAGTTCAGTATTCAGATACAGGATAGACTCCTTTAAGATAAAGTTCCCCTTCATAAGATACAGGAAAGCAAGACAAGAGGTTGGTTATAAGCAAACAAAATGAGCTAAGTTTGGAATATATGGGAGAGCCCGGGAGGAACAAAACCAGCAGCAAAGCTGCTGATGTTGAGCCAGTGGGTACAGATTTCAGAACCGATGTGCCACCTGTGGTGGAGCAGGATTGGTCCCACTCTGGAGTAAGACTGAAAGTTTAAGGTCTCGGCTATAAGGTATAGAGAGGATCAGGAGCAAGAAACCCAGCATACTGTCGTTCAGGTGGACATGCATAACTCAGTGGGCCTGATGATACCGCTACATTTCAGCGCTGCCTCAGTAATTGCCATTCAGAGTTGATGACCCTGAGACATCACAAAAATTAAATCATATTCATTAGACTTTGTTTGCTAAGGTAGGAAACTATGTAATGAGTTTCAGAAAGATTTCCATAAAAATAGCTAAAATTAAAGCTGTAATTGGTACTTAAAAGAATAAGCTTCAGTTATATGATGTTCAGTCATCCAGAGCACCTTATTTCCCAATGATGGCAGAAAAAGATGAGGCATTACTTGATTTTGGAATGAAATGCAAAGCATTCTGATTGTGCATCTTCTGATGGGTCCTGGATCCATCCAAAACTGAGAGACTGCAGGACTTTCCTGATTATCCCATGCTCCTATGAATATCAGTATACAGTGAATCTTTTTTATAGGAACAAAGTTTGCTTTCCTTATTACATAATTTTAAAGAAGCTTCTGCTTTTCTATAATCCTCAGCATCTTCACTTCTAAATGCCATAAATTTTAAAAATTATGTATTTACCCAACTGTTTGCTAATATAGGAACACAAAAAGAAACATGGAAATAATAAGGAAATGTTGATGCTTATCTGCATATTATATAGAATTCAAGGATAAGGATCCAAACTGTGCTGGACCTGTGAAAACAATTACATAGCTACTAAACAAAAACTAAACTCTTTCAGCTCTAAATTAATTGCTTTATTTTGATCCTTCCTAGTAAATGCAAATTTTATCAAGTCATTTAGGTTGAAAATAAAACATTTTTTACTGTCCATCATCCTCCTCTTTGGTAATGTCTACTAGATGCCAAAACCAAGTACAATTCATTTAGCTCCATGAAAGAGTGAAAAAATCAGCCAAACCAATTCTTTGGCATCAATGTTGACAAACATTGGCTGCATTTTAAATTTTTAGCCTTTTTTGTTGTGTCACTAGACATAGCTTGTAGGATATTTTACAGTGGAATTCAAATGCAATCATTATTTTAAAGACTATTTTGTGCTTCTCAAGAACTTTCTGAGGCTTCTCAAACCTGCACATCTGTTCACCTAATCAGAATTCCTCTGGAAATGGATGTTGCAGGACTTCTGAATCATTCTCATTCTGTTAGCCTATTTGTTATGATTAAAGATTAAATGCTGGCTAATATATCAAAGCATTTAACAACAAATAATGAACAAGTTATTCTGTTTATAATTCAGTTCCAAAAGCTAAATGTTAGTTCTAAAAGCCTTGAACAAAGATGTTTTCTTTGGATCAACTCAACTTGGCTCTGTCATCACTTGTAAACTATTTTGTGCATCAATTAGTAATTGCTTGTTAAGATCCCATACCTTAATAGTGACCAAGGCATGCTCTACAAAAATGGATTATTTCATCCTATGTGTTTTGCTTTTACTTAATGATATCCAGCATTTGATGAATCATGGTGTCTACTTATGGATTTATAGAAAGTTTTCTGCAGATAAGGATGACTGACATTAATAAATATACAATAGATGGTCCACCTACGTGTTCATCTTACTGGGGCAGATAATGGATGAAGGTTTGGAGATGTTGAGTTTGAGATGCCAATAAGACACCTGGGTAAAGCTATCTAACAGGAGATTAGGGACTTGAGTTCAGGAGAGAAATAAAAACTAGATCTAGAGATTTGGGAGTCATTTGCATAGAGATGATAGTTGAATTCATGAGAGCTTAGCTACTAGAAAAGAGAGAGTTTGTGAGTCATAAGACCTGAATTCTAGCCTTTACTGCCATTAATTAGACTTGTGCCATTGTATAAATTGTTTAACCTCTTTGGGCCTTGAGGTTTGTTTGTTTGTTTGTTTGAATGTGCTAAATAAGAGATTTGAAGCAGGTGATCTCCAAGATTCCTTATACCACTGAAAAAGATAGTGACTGCTAGAAATACATTCAAATGGATTTAAAATCTTATTCTTTCAGGAGTTTATATAATGTAGTTTATGACTCATCCATACCTTCCCATTCTGTGTAATTCTTGTGCATGTTCTCCAAAATATTTTTCTTCAAGTATTCCACCGGGCATCTTCCAAGATACCTAAAGATATAAATTAAACAGTCTCAGTCCTCAAGGATCTTATACCTGCCTGTAGGAGTGGGAGAGAAGGATTACTAATAAATATATTAGAAAATAGGAAGGGATGAGGGCAAAAGTAAAATCTAATAGAGATAGGGAACACTTTGAGCTGGGAGCAGGGGATGAGCCTTGAAGAGTGACAAATATTCTGAATGTGAAGGTGAGGAAGAATGCTTTCCAGCAATGTAAAATGCCTTATAGGTGCGCAAGGATTTGGTAAATGGTTTATGTCTTATTCAGGGTAGGCTAATAGTCTAAATGGAAAGAATGAAGAGAATTAAGAGTGGATTGGATCCATATTATAGAGGACCCTAAAGGTTGTTAGAGCCTTATTTTGCACCATAGAAGTAGAACCGTTGAAAGTTTTTTCAGATGACATAGTCAGAGTTACATATTAGGAGAATGATTTTACCAGCTGTATGGAAGATGAGTTGGAAAAGGAGACCATTTATAAAGTAATTACAAGTGCCGGCCCCGGAGTCAGGAGAACCCAGGATTGGTTCTGGCTTTAGAAAATTAGCACTCACACATAAATAAATAACTAGCTGTGTAACCTTGAGCAAGTTACTTAACCCCAATTGCTTAAAAAAAAGAAAGTGATTACAATAGTCTAGGAAGGAACAAATGATGATGGGGTCTATGTAAATAGAGAGGAGGGGAAGGATGTAAGGAACATGTAGAAATAGATTCAGCTGGATTTGGCAACTGATTGGAAGGTGGGGATGAGAAGAAGGAAGTGTTAAGGATGACTGTGTTTTTAAACATTCATGACAAGGAAAATATCAGTATAATTAAAATAAAAGGTAAAATTGAAAGGAGGCACAAAGTTGAATGAAGTAGTTTGTACCCATAAACTTTTATAAACATCTGTTTCCTATTTGTCTGTTATGTTGAAAGTTAGTGAGTATTTGCAGAAGGGAATGTATGTGTTTGTGTGTGTGTACATGTGTACATGTGTACATGTGTTCATGTGTGGATATAGACATATAGACCATATAGACATACACATATACATAAACATGTGTGTATATATGTTTGTTTGTATATGCTCTATATGTGCATATGTGTGTATATGTATGTATATAGATGTATACACTAGAGTTCTCTTGGGTAGACTTTCTCAACTATTGGTTCAAGTAAGATATTATGCCTTTACTAGTGGTTTTTAGAATATGAAAGTGGTGAAATAATGAGTTTCTCATATATAACATGGGCCATGTGAAATTTAAGTACATTTGTGGGGAATACAAACATGTTTTCATTTATCCTTCACTACTTATGACCTTGGATAAAGACTTGCTAAATAGAAAAATTAAATTATTTGAAATAACAATTAAAACACCAACAGAATCCAAATTCAAAAGTATATAAATTGATCTTTCCTGTTTTGGAACATTGGCACTGGTGTTCTGCATTACCTGTTTTGTGTTATCTTCTTCATCACTTCAACAAGACTTTTTAGCCATTGGGGGAAAGAAAACTGAATCCCTAGCTTAGCCTTATTTCATGTACCACTCACTAAAGTTATATGCTGCCAAACCAATCTGTCATACATTAAGAAAGACTCTCCAAAGCAAATGCCTAGTAAAAATCAATCAATTTAGTAAGATTAATAATAATTTTAATTTATGACACTGTTCCAAAGCTGCTCACATTTGAACAAAAAATGCAATTTAAACCACTAGGAAACAGATAATATAAACTTGCTAGCAGCATAAAATATGAAAATCATAGAGTGGTCTTTCATATTCAAAGATGACACTTTCATATTATAGAGCCATCAGTCCAACAAGTTTTTACTGTATTTTATTTTTTCTCTCTGGAGTCTTTTTTGATAGATGATGTCTAAAATATACAAGGAGCGTCCTTTCAATATCGTGTGAGTGATGAAAAGCAAAACAAAACAATCTATCAAATCATACTTCATGAATCCCTATAAATTTGGAAGAAGATGAATCTGTGGACAAGCACATCTCTGCATGTCATGTTTTCATCATACCTAAAGGCCCAAACATCCCAAAGGCTACTGGTGACAAAATGATTTTTTTTTAAAGAAAAGAATAATTATGATGCAAGAACTTTCCTAGCCCCTGGAATTTTCTCAAAATTAAAGCTACTATTTAAAAATTTCAAGTTCAGTGCTCTTTAGAAATTTGAATGTGAAGACAATCCTTCAGAGTATAACCTCATGAACATTGATTATTTTCAGGCTTTTTTTTCACAATAATGTGGAGAACAAAATGTATTTATATATAGTTAAAATATCTGTTGTATGGCCAAATATGTCCAGTATTTTCTAGGACCCAGTGAATCAAATATTTGAGTTCTGTAGGAATATAAAGGAGGATGTAGAATCTCATTTTCTCATCTTTCCTTTACTGAATAAGTGAGAATCACAAAACCACAGGTTTTCAAAATTGGAAGTAATGTCAGTGGCAATCTAGCACACTCTGTGCCAGAACTGAACACAACACTCCAGATATGGTCTAACCAAGACAGAGAGAGATAAAGAGACAGAGAAATAGAGAGAAAGAGAGACAGAGAGACAGGTAGAGAACAGGCAGAGACAGGGAGATAAAGACAGGGAGATACACACACACACACACACAAAACACACACACACACACACACACACACACACACAGATACTGATTTTGTCATGCCTGGTAAGTCACTTAGTCTCCCTTGATTTAGTTGTCCCTTTCTTTTTGTTTGTCTCTGTCTGTCTGTCACATTCTTCCCCTCCTTCTCTCTCTCTCCTTAATCTCTTTCTCTGTCTCTCTGTGTATCCTCAATCTCTTTTTTGATCTGTCTCTCTCCCCCTCTTCAACTTTTACCCCCACTAAAATAATTTCTAAAGATGAATCATTATAGCTCCTTCTTGGCTATCAATGATTTTTGCTGGATCAATAGGTTACTGGTGTGTTTCCTCCTCACCATCTTGGAGTTGCAAAATCAGACACAGATTCTAGCTCACAGATATCTGTTGGTCACCATTTTATCCTTTTGAGGATCATAAGGTCATAGTTGTCATGGGCCACATGCTTTTCTCAGGTAGGGAGGGACTAAGCCCATCCAGAGTCAAAGTTGCAGGATGTAAAATAAACCCACAAAAATCCTTGGAATTCCTGTATATCTCTAATGAAATTCAACAGCAAGAGATAGAAAGAGAAATCCCATTTAAAGTTACTGTAGACATTATAAAATATTTGGGAATCTACCTGCCAAAACAAACCTAGGACCTATATGATCACAACTACAAAACACTTCTCATACAAATAAAGTCAGATCTAACTAATTGGATAAATATCAATTGCTGGTGGCTGGCTCAAGCTAATATAATAAAAATGACAATTTTACCCAAACTAAATTATACATTTAGTGCCATACCAATCAATTTACCAAAAAAAACCTATTTTATAGAGCTAGAAAAAATAGTAACAAAATTTATTTGGAAGAGCAAACGGTCCAGAATATCAAGGGAATTAATGAAAAGAAATGCTAGAGAAGGTGGTCTAGCTATACCAGATTTTAATCTGTATTATAAAACAGCAGTCATCAAAACTACTTGGTACTGGCTGAGGAAGAGAGCAGTGGATCAGTGGAATAGATTGGGCACACAAGACTAAGCAGTCAATGACTATAATAATCTACTATTTGATAAACCAAAAGACCCCAGTTTTTGGGATAAGAATGCACTCTTTGACAAAAACTGCTGGGAAAACTGGAATATAGTATGTCAGAAATTGGGCATAGACCATTATCTAGCATCATATATCAAAATCAAGTCTAAATGGGTGCATGACCTAGGCATAAAGGATGATACTGTAAGCAATCTGGGAAAGCAAGGAATAGTTTACCTGTCAGATTTGTGGAGAGGGAAAGATTCTATGACCAAACAAGAATTAGAGAACATTCCAAAATGCAAAATTGATCATTTTGATTACATTAAATTGAAAAGCTTCTGTACAAATAAAGCCAATGTAACCAAGATTAAGAGAGAGGTGGGAAATCGGAAAAGAATTTTTACAACCTATGTCTCTGATAAAGGATTCATTTCTAAAATATACAGAGAACTGAGTCAAATCTATAAGAATGCAAGTCAATCCCCAATTGATAAATGATCAAAGACTATGAACAGGCAGTTTTCAGAGAAAAAAATTAAAGATATCTATAAGCACGTGAAGAAATGCAAATCATAACAACTCTGAGGTACCACATCTCACCAGTCAGATTGGCTAAAGTGACAAAACAGGAAAATGACAAATGCTGGAGAGGATGTGGGCAAATTGGAACACTAATGCATTGCTGGTGGAGTTGTGAACTGATCCAACCATTCTGGAGAGCAATCTGGAATTATGACCAAAGGGCTATAAATAATTTTATACCCTTTGTCCCAGCAATACCACTTCTAGGGTTATATCCCAAAGAGATCATAGAAGTGGGAGGGAGACCCATATGTACAAGAATATTAATAGCAGCTCTTTTGTGGTTGCAAAGATTCGGAAATTAAGGGGGTGCCATCAATTGGGGAATAGCTGAACAAGTTATGGAATGTGCATGTAATGGAATACTATTGTGCTATAAGAAATGAGGAGCAGATGGACTTCATATTTACCTGGAGAGGCTTATATGAACTGATGATGAGTGAGAAGAGTAGAACCACGAGAAATTTGTATATAATCACAGACACAACATATGTGTGATGACCAACTATAATAGACTGGATTCTTCTCAGCAATGTAGTGATATAAGTCAATCCCAAAAGACTCATGATGGAGAGAGATGTCTACATCCAGAGAAAGAACTAGAAAGAACTGAGTTTGAATCCTGATTGAAGCAATCTACTTGATCTTTTTCTTTTTATTGTTTGGTTTTATTTCCTCTTTACCATTTTTCATTCCATCTAGTACAATCCGCCTTTGTAACCTGACTAATGTCTAATATGAAAATATTTGCAGATCCTATACTGGATTGTATGCCATCATGGGGGAGAGGGGTGAGGGGAGGGAAGGAAAGAAAATTTGAAACTCCAGGAATTATGGAATTGAATCTTGTAAACTAAAAGTAAACAAATTAATAAAGACAAAAAAATTTTAAAAAGTTCAGGGTCAAGCATACATGCCTAGGATAATCCAATGAAGACTTCTTGCCATGTTGACATTAAACAATTAACTATTGCTCTTTGGGTCTGTTCATTCATTCAACCAGTTCTCAACCTATATAATGCTGCTGTCATCTAACTCAAATCTCTCAGTCTTTTTCAGAATGTCAATATAAGAGACTTTATCAAATGATTATAGAGGCTTAACAGTCTCTGGATCAGAACAAGTTTTTAGATCAGAAGTAAACCTTAAAAAGTGACAGGAGTAATTGACTATGCCTCCAGTTTATCTGGATGGCAAGTCATCAGTTTGATAAATAAATTATAATAAATTAGGAGACTCCTATTCTTTGTAACTTGTGTTGACTAAGACATTACTGCACTTCATAAAGAGGTGATTTAACATTCAATAACTTTCCTCAGCTTCCATGAGACCAGGTACAACTTATTTAAGTGTTGTCTTACTGTCAGCCAGCATAGATTCATGTAAAATGTTCTTAGGAACATTCTAAGAGTAGTGAGGAAGCAGAGGCCAACAGATTGACATTGCAAGTGAAGAAAATAATAATATAATTATAATAACTAGTATTCATATGGTACTTACTATATGTCAGACACTTCTGCAAAGCACTTTCTAATTGTCTCATTTGATCCTAACAACTGTAGGAGTAGATGCTAAGTAAGCATCATTGCTGCTAAGAGGTTTTTGTGTGGTGCATTGAGCATGTGCTATTGCATCAAAAATGAATTATTATTGTAACCACTCATCACCTTTACACCTACCCATGTGCTACAAATGAAGGTGGAGAAAATCACACAGCCATTCTGACTAGGTCTATTACAAATTTATGTTACATTGCCTCAACTGGATCCATGCTGCTACTAATCAATTCAACTCTACCTCCCCTTATCAGCTCATTCTCTTACTCTGCTCCTCCAGACCTTTTTTATCTCTCCTCAAACTTCTTATGGCTCCCTTTCCTTTCACTCTCTCAGCTAAGAACTTCGCTTTATATTTTATAGAAAAAAAAAGTGGAGGTCTCTCACCCTATACTCCCTCTTGTCCCCTCCTTTAACTCAGGTGCCTTCTGGTACTTTCTCCTCCTACCCCTGTCTCACACGATGAAGTGACCTTACTCCTTACCCATACTAACCTCTCTACCTGTTCAAGTGATCCCATTCTATTTCATCTCCTCTAAGAGATTGGCCTGTTTGTCATCCCCACTCTCCCTCTCTACTGGCTCATTTCTTCTCAACTGGCTTCAAACATGCCCATGTCTCTCCTCTGCCTTGGAAACAAAATCCTCCTATGATCCTTCCATTCCTGTTATTTTTTTCTTCTGCCATTTATAGCTAAACTCCTTAAAAAGGCTGTTACAACAGATGTGTCTACTTTCCTTTCACTTTCTTCTTAACCCCTTACAACCTGGATTCTGATCTTATAATTCCATCAAAACTACCCCCTCCAAAATTACTAATGATCTAGTTGCCAAATCCAATGGTTTTTTCTCAGTCCTCATTCTTATTGCCTTCTCTGCAACATTTGGCATTGCTGAACACTCTCCTTGATAACCTCTTCTCTCTAGGTTTTTAGGAGAACACTCTCTACTGGTTTGCCATCTACATATCTGAACCCTCATCTGTCTCTTTTGCTGGATACTCTTCCAGATCATACCCTGTAAACATAGATGTCCTTCGAAGTTCTGTCTTGGATCTTCCTCTCTTCTTCTATACAATTTCACGTCATAAACTCATTAACTTCCATGGATTTAATTACCATTTTTGTGCTGATGATTCTCAAATCTACCTTTCCCATTCCAATCTCTCTAATGACCTCCAATTTCACATATCCAACTGCCTTCCAGACATCTTGAACTGGTTGTCTACTAGAAATCTTCAACTCAGTATGTCCAAAAGAGAACTCATTATCTTTTTCCCTAAGCCTTCCCCACTCTCTCCCACATTCACTATTACTGTAGAGGGCAACATCATCCTCCTGGTCACTCAGGTTCACAATCTAAGAGCCATCCTGGATACCTCACTATCTTTCATCCTCTGTATCCAAGCTGTTGCTAAGGCCTGTCAATTTCATCTTTGCAACTTCTCTTCAATAAGCCCCTGTTCTTTTCTCTGACACTTCCCCCTGTCTAGTACAGGCCTTCATCACTTCACACGTTGATTTCTGCAATAACCTTCTGGTGGGCTTGCCTGCCTCAGTTCTCTCCCCACTCCAACCCATTCTTTATCCAGCCAGTGAAATGATTTTCCTAAGATGAAAGCCTAAGCATGTCACCTCCCTACTTTATAAATTCCAGTGGCTTCCCATTGCCTCCCAGAAAAAAATTGAATACCAAACAGAGAGTTTTGAATTTTTTTCCAGTCTTGCACCTTACTCTCTGACATGTTCTCTTCAATCCTAATCCAGTGGAACTGGCCTTCTGCTATTTCATAAAGAAGACTATTTATCTCTCAGATCTAAATATTTTTTCTGGATATCCCCCATGACTGGAATCCTCTCCCTCCTCCACTTTGACTACTGACATTCCTGGCTTTTTTTTTTAAATCCCAACTAAAATCCCGACTATAGGAAGACTTTCCTGATCCCTCTCAATACCAGTATTTTCCTTCTTTTCATTATTTCCTGTTTATCCTTTATGTAGCTTGCTTTAAGTATATTTGTTTCCATGTTGTCTCCCCCATTAGATTGTAAACTCCTTGAAGGCAGGGACTATTCTTTGGTTCTTTTTGTATCCCCAGTGTTTAGCACAGTGCTCACACATAGTGGGTTCTTAATAAATGTTTATTGATTGAAATTTATTGACTGGCTAATAGTCTCTCATCATATTTGAAATTACTAAGGTAGTAGGTAAACTTCTATTATAAAACCTTTTTTATTACTCTCAAATATATGGGTATATTAGCACATTGGTATATTAATATAATTTAGCCACTATTTGAAGCCTACCTCCAATGTGACCTCTACCCTAGAGCTTTTCCTGATTGTTTCCCTCCTCAACTTTCTCAGCATGTTTTCTTTGTACCTTTCCAAATAATAGAAATGATAATAATAATGTAATTATTATTATAATTACATGTTTTTCTCTCTAGAGAGTGGGTTTCTTGAGGGCAGGACCATGTTTTTTTTCTTTTCTCTAACTGAATCCTCTGTTATATCTTGTACATAAACACTTAAACATTATTAAAATTCATGTTTGCTTCTGAGAGTTTTGCTATTCTCTAGAGTCATTGAGATTTTATTTTTCTCTGTGAATAATCTAGTTAGTTTGTTTAACCATCTTCCTTTATAGACTTCAGTAAATTTTCTCTATTATCATATGACAGAGGCAGTATTTCCAAGTCTGGGGAATCTTTTTTTTTTTTTTTTGCTTCACTACCATGACATCATTTCACTGACAAATTGCATAACAGTAATAGAACACCTAGGGTGAAGATATTTGGAGAAGTGGGGATGTTTAGAGATATGGAGATTGTGGAGAAAGGAAACTTCTTTTCCTAAAAGCTTTTGTTCCACTCCATATATCAACCCTCCTAACCCCCTAAGCTTAAAATAAATATCAAAGTTAGTCACTATAATGTTTACTAACTTGTGATCAGAAATAAAGCAAAGACAAAAATAGTGTTTGCAAAATATGAGGATCACAATGTCATCTTTAGACTTCACTACAACTGTTAATATTTTATCAATTTTAGAAATAGTTCCACTTTTAAATTCTCTCAAAATATCAAGGTATTTTCTCAAGTAAAGTTTTTATGATTTTGCTTTTTTTTACATCATAAGGATTACATTCAATTTGCTCAGGAAATAAAGTTTTCCTAGTCTTTTTTTTTAATATGTCCTTTCTTTGGCCATTATACTTAACAGCATCTCTAAGAACAGCACTTAAATTTCAGACTCTTTACAGAATGACAATTAAATTGTCATTCTAAGATTCTACCTCTTTAAGAGGTAGTAAGGGCCTCTATTGTTCCTCTGAGAGAGGATAATGATGATTGTGATACAAATAATTATATTACCTCTTTCAAATACTAAACATTCTTTCATGATATTAAGGTAAGGGAATGGAAGAGTAAAGAAATGCTTTTCAGGCTGATGTACAGTGCATTAGTATTAGAAAGATGGATGAGGTATTGGCATCCCTGTTGCATGTGGTCCTGGAGTTTTTGTACAGATATTTTGAATAAATCTACAGAGGGTGAGTTCACACCATAATTATTTTTTAGGCTATGGAATGCAGTTATTCTATCCACTTGTGTGGATAGAATACTACTTGTGTAGTAGAATACTACTTGTAGTAGTAGAATACTACTTGTACTACTTGTGTAGTAGTAGAATACTACTACTTTTGTAGTGGTCTGTAGACCATTAAAAAATAAAAGAATAACATAATAATTACTTATCCTAGACAAGTCTTCTTACCCTCAGAAATGGAGAGAATCCCCACCTAAATCTTCAGTATAATTGATTATTTCTCACTACAAAGACAATACAGTGGAATTAAGATGCTTCATTTTGAAACAAAATATTTCAATGTCTTATTCTTGTTGTCTAAGTTTACCTGATTTTTTATCTATTTGTTAATAATAACAATATAGATTTTTCTTTGTAACCTAAATATCGTTCTCTTGACTAATCAACTCAGATGTTTCTTTTCATTCTGGGGTCAAACTGAAAAAATCTTGTCAAATTATTTCTTAAAAACTCCCTTCTTTTGAAATGAATTTTACAGAAATTTTAATTTCCCTTTTGCTATCTGTTATCAGTCCCAAACTGTTACTTCATTTCTACGAACTTACTAAATTTTACAAGAGTAGAAAAATTCCTATTCAATTCACTTGCTTTCTAGTTATTATCTCCCATCTCTTAAGACCATTCAATTGTGCAACACCTTTGAGAATAGAGTTTATGTCTTATCTCTCTTTTTATTCCCTGTTCCTAGTGCAGAGACTCACATTTTAGTCACTTAACAAATGTTTTTTGATTGAATTGACTAAACCAAGATCCTTGTTTGATATTAGCTTTAGAAAATAAGATTTTAGGGGCGGCTAGGTGGCGCAGTGAATAGAGCGCCGGCCCTGGAATCAGAAGGACCTGAGTTCGGAGCCGGCCTCCGACACTTAATTCATACAAACAAAAACCTAGCCGTGTAACCTTGGGCAAGTTACTTAACCCCAATTGCCCTAAAGGGGCGGCTAGGTGGCGCAGTGAGTAAGAGCGTCGGCCTCGGAGTTGGGATGACCCGAGATCAGATCCGGCCTCAGAAAATGAGTACCCACGCATAAATAATGACTAGCCGTGTAACCTTGAGCAAGTTACTTAACCCCAATTGCTTTAAAAAAAAAAAAAAAAAAAAAAAAAGAAAATAAGATTTTAAATTCAACCCAAGAACTGAACGACTACCTCTATTTTAACCTCAAAAAGAAATAAGGTTTGTATAGAAAAGATTCATTTTTCAGTTGTTTCAATCTAGACAAAGCATTAAAGCACATATTTGGATAAAGAAAAAAACAAAACTTTTCAAATAGCTCTTAACATTTTTTCCCCTTAGAATTCTAGAGAGACCTAATCTATTAGGACTAAATAGACACAAATAGATCTCTAAAGAAATGAAATTGAACTTTTATAAAGGTTCTTCTGAAGAGTAAGCAGAGAGGGCTATGTCATATATCATTTGTAGAAAGTCATTTTTCTTGATCCAATGTATAAAATATATGGCATATCTCTCTCTTTCTCTAAACACACACACACACACACACACACACACACACACACACTACTTACATGCATACATATACCATTTGTATATCTGTATGGCATATCCTAACCTTTATGCTATTCTTTTGGTTCCATACTATTTCTTCTACTTAGATTGTCTTCTTTCAACCTTTTCCTATTGAAATCCAGCCAACCTTTCAATATCCAACTCAGATATCACCTCCTAACTGAAGCCTTCCCTGTATTGAACCAGTTAGAAAAGGTCTCCTCTTCCTCAGAACAGCATTTTGTTCTATTCTTCATGCTGCCTAATGCTTTATTCTGTTTTGCACACTTCTCTGGTCTCCCTTACTTTATTCTAAACTCCTTAAGAGCAAGAATTGTGTCAGTTATCTTTGTATACTGCACAATACCTAGCACATTTCCCTGAATATAATAGACAATCAGCGAGCAATAATAATAATTAGAACTTTAAAGATTAAAAATCACTTTTATTTATAACAATGCTGCATGGTATCCGTTGCAAAAATTACTATCCATCTTCTGGATATAGTGAAACTGAGGATCAGAAAAGTGAAGGGACCTGCCCAGGGTCACACAGTAAGTGTAGGGATACAGATTTTCTTATTCCAAGTTCAGGGTTCCTTCTAGAGTATAGTCCTTATAAAATTAGATGTTTGAATTGACATTTATCAGATTTTAAAAGGGAAGGGCCCTTATCTGTTATCTTGTATAACCCCTTCATTTACAGACAAGAAAATTGAGATATAGATAAGGTTTAAATAATCTGTCCAACGTCACTTAGGTAGGAAGTGAAAGAATTGGAATTTGAACCAAGGCTCTGGCTCAAAATATAGTGTCCTTCTTGGAATACCAGGCTGTTTCTCTGTGTATACATGAAACAATTCAAAGAACATGCCTTCCTAATAGTTAAGTGATACCATCTTCAAATATAAAGCATAGTTATGTTATTAGCTAGGGTCCAATTCATTGCGCAGTCATGATTGTGACTTTGGATTCATGATCAAGTTGGAGTGATGGGCAGAAAAATAAAATTTAATTTCAAGCTTAGGCTAGTTAAATTGCAGTTGGCTGGGGCTTCCTGCTCAAACTAATTATGACATTCCTCTGTCAATGCTCTCATTCTATCTTATGCCTCATTGTTCTTTTCAGGGTCTTTAAACTAGTCAAGAATGTTTTGGTAAAAGCAGGAACAAAACATTTAAAAATTCAGTGTCACTTAGCTTATGATAGCAATAACATTACACAGCACATTGTGATTTCAAAGTGAATTCACATGTACTTGTTCAATTTAACATTAAATTGTTAAACCACTTACTATGTTCAAAGCAAGTTTCTAGGCACTGGGGACAGAAAGACAAAGATGAAACATTCCCTGCCTTCAAAGGAAGCTTATATGATATTGGATGTGATGGCTATATCATCTCATGTGATCAGTCCTTTAAAAAGTGGTGGGGGACTCTGTGGCAAAGTGAATAGAGAGCTGGCCTTAGAGCTAGGAAGACCTGAGTTCAAGTCCTGGTTTTGATCCCTACCAGCTCTATAAGGCTGAGCAAATCATATAACTATTTCAAAGAAGGGGCTGACTTGCAATGGGACAAAGC
Organism: Gymnobelideus leadbeateri; assembly: GCA_011680675.1. Taxonomy (NCBI): domain Eukaryota; kingdom Metazoa; phylum Chordata; class Mammalia; order Diprotodontia; family Petauridae; genus Gymnobelideus; species Gymnobelideus leadbeateri. The sequence goes on along the minus strand of WOXC01012042.1, from coordinate 92,376 downwards.
CTTTCCTCATTCTAAAGTTCCCTATACTAATTAAATCAATAAGTCTAGGCTCTACCTCGTGTAATCTTCACCTAATTCTTTTTTCTTTTCTTTCTTTCTTTTTTTTGCTTTTTGGAGGGGAGAAAGCAGGGTGATTGGGGTTAAGTGATTTACCCAAGGTCACACAGCTAGTAAGTCTTAAGTCTGAGGCCATATTTGAACTCAGGTCCTCCTGACTCCAGGGCCAGTGCTCTATTTATTGCACCACCTAGCTGCCCCCTCCTCATCTCATTCTTAGGAGGTACAGTTATCCTCATCTTGTAAATGAGAAAACTGAGATTTGGAAACTTTAAACAACTTTCAAAAAGTCATTAAGCTAGAGAAGTCTCCATCAATTATGATTTTGACTTCAGAGATACCAGTAGAAGCATACTGTATTAATTTCAGGAGATCTGGGTTCAAGTACTCCATCTAACCCTTTTCTAGTTGCAATCATTGGATAGTTATCCAAACTCTCCAAATTTCATTTTCTTCATCTGCTAATCGGGCATGATAAACTATTCTCACTAGACCGTTATAAAAATTTTTTTTAAAGCACTATGCAAAATTTAAAACACTCAACAAGTGAGAATTACCATCTTGGGATCAAAATTTTTTATCCTTGCTCTAGCCAGCTGTATTAGCCAAATTGAAAATAGGCCAGCCAGATATCAGTGGGTCCACAGATCACACTAATTGCTATGTATACATTCATAGGCATAAAAAGTGTGAATTGTGGAACTTTAGGGACAATAAAATACACTCCCTTTGCTTCACTTCCATGATATTACCTTAAGAAGGCTTTCTGTTCTTTTCTCTCCAGCTCTCATGGGAAAAGCAGGCATTTAGAAGGAAACATAGGGAGAACCAGAATGACAGTGCTGCTTTCTATAGGGGTAATACAGCAGATATATTCCAAGTGTGCAGGGTCATGTTGAGGACAGATCTTATTTCTGATTTTCAGGAACTAGAGGCAGGTCAAAACTTAACTCGACCTTCAAGCAGTTAAATAGAAAATAGATAAAAATGCTTTGGTCCCAGAGAAGGAAAGAGGATGATGTTCCTAAAAGTTTCTCTTTACTAGCATCCTTCTTCCTGATTTTTTTGGTGGGGGGGCATTTGTACATTGAAGAGTTTAAAATTTACACTTGGGCTATATAATAGTTAGGCTTTGACAATTCATTCTACAGTTCCTCATAAGAATTAATTTTAGTAGTTTATTTAATAAGCTTTTAATATAACTTTTTACCTTCATACAAATTTAGTCATCAACCTTTGGTGTTAGAATTTTTAATTTCTTATTTAAGATATACTTTTCAAAATTATTTAGTTAGTGGAGTTTTTTTTTACCACTTTTACCAAGAACATCACATCTAATTATGTAAAAATAGAATTATAGAAAGTACAATTCAGGAAATTGTAAAAATTTATCCAATATTGTCCACTGTAGCTCAGCCTGTCTTTGTACTTTACATACAATGTCAGTGAGATAAATGTGCTATTAAAATAGAATATGCTTGGTGCTTTGTAGCTAAATAATAATATATAAGTTCCTCAAGGGCAGTCAGTTTCATTTTTGTCTTTGTATGACCAGTCTTACACAGTAGGCAAACATATATGAGGAATTCATGCTTGACGAAATGACTTGAATTCCCTAAAAGTCTGATACTTCTATTAGAAAATTTGTTGCCACCCATGTAAAGATGCATGTCTCATAATCAGTCACATCCACATTTCCCTCATATCTCTCTTTTAATGAATCCATTACAGTGAAATGCCATAGTTTCAAGAAAGAGGTTGATTTGAGTTCAACAAAATTGGAACATGTACCAGAGACCACAGTTGGATGTAACAAATCAACAGAAGCCCTGCGGGAGCTGTGACTTCCAATCTGCATCAGTTCTGTCCTCCTTTACCCCCCACACAAATTTAAATATATTAAAAGGATTATTAACAACATTAAACAGTTTAACAGAAATAAGCCTAAGCAATGCAAACCATCTGGATATATCTAGGATCAACTGCTCTGGCTCCACTATGATAGAAAAAGAGTTCAAATCATTTCTGGGACGTTAAAACTGGCTTCCTTGCAAACAAATGATTATAAATCATTCCAGAATTCTTGAGCTAACAAAAGTTGACTTTAAAATAAATGAAACTGACCTTCTAGAGAAGACCTGAATGTCTTTCTTCAGAGAAACCTTTAGGAAGTTCTGTATTATCTCACCAGAATGTTGAGCTCATGAGGCAAGGTAGCTCACCCTTTAATGTTCAAGAAGGACCACCTCATTTACTCTGTTCCAGGTAGATAAGGAGGTTTTCTAGTTTTAAAGACACTCTCATTCTTCCCTGTGTCTAAGTGAAAAACAAAACAAACCATAAATGAGTAAACGAGTGAATGAATAAAAGCATTATAACTGTCACAAAATAATTGCATTGTTTCAGGAAGTAGTAGGTTCCCTATCAACATAGGTATTTAAACAAATAAAAATGAATATTTTTGTTAATGTCTTTTATTTTCATATCACTTATGTTTTATATCACTTATCACTGCATTCCTCCCATAAACACAGCCCTTTGGGAAAAAAAAGAAGAAAAGGGAGGAGGGGGAGTTCCACAAAAATAACGAACACGCCCAAATAATCTGATCTGATATTTAGTATTCCACACCTATGGTCCCCCACCTCTGCAAAGGAGCATAGAGAATTGTCTTCTCATATCTCTTCTTTGGGACTAAGTTGCTGCCAAATAAGCACTTGGGAAGGATGTTGCCGAGAAGTTTTACTAGATGACCACTGAGGTCCTGTCCAACTCTGACAGCCTTTGATTCTGTGACTGTCACTTATTAGCTATAAGAGTCACTTTAGCAATCTTAGCTTCAGTTTCATTATTTTTAAAATTAATAATTTAGACTAGATATACTCTTAAGACCCCTTCCAGCTATAAAATCCAGTCATTCTGTGAAATCTATATGGTCCCTGTATAATCATAGAATCTCAGAGATGGAAGGAACTTCAGAGACCATCTATTCTAATGTACTCATTTTATAGATAAAGAAAATAGGACTCAGAATGATTAAAGTGATTGATTCAGGGTAACAATACTAGTTAATGACAAATTAGAACAGAGCATTGGAGATTGAAAATAATTTATCACTATTTTTCATCTTTCTGTATAAGGATTCTTATTAGATCCCTCATCACCTCAGTCTTCTCTTGTCCATAGGGAAAAAAAATCACTTTTTAGCCTTGATTTAAGACTTAGAAGATATAACTATTAAGTAATGAGAGCTAACTTTCATGTGTGGATTATTTTATTTTCCTTGTATGGTTTCTCCCAAGGGTATAGGATATTCAAGATCAATTTTAGAAATTTACAGAAGTGCCATCAATCAAACAATTGATCAGTTGCAAACATTTATTAAGTATGTAAGGGGTGCTAGAAATTGTGCTAGGTATAGATACAAATACAAAGAATAGGAAAGTCCCTACTCTCAAAAATTCCTAGAAAGCAAAATGTTGGTGGCAATGATCTTGGTGTGCCTACAAATTATTTAAATAATAAATAAGGGGAAGCAATGAAATCCCGTTAAGTAGTTATAGGGTTTAAGAAGAAAACTAAGTCAGGGTTATTCCAACATTCTGGATGCACAGGGTTCTGCGTGTTTGTGTCTTAGGCTTCCAAAATTCATTTCTATAATCTGATGCCAAGTTGCCTATAATCAGGTTCTTGGAAGGCAGCTTTTTCCCTGCTACATTAATTCTAAGTTCCAGGGTCTCAATATGTTCATCCATTTTTCCCCCAGATTATCTTCCAAAAGGATTAATTTTGTGGAAATAACTCCTCTCTCACTCCAAGGCCATGTGGTGCTAGAAGGGAAAGCACTGTGGCCTGGGAGTCACAAGACCTTGGCTCTATCATTTTGTCTTTGACCCTCAGTGACTCTGTGTCCCCCTTTGCAAAATAGAGGTGATGGCTGCTGCCACTCATGTTGGCAGAGAGCACTGGAAACCATGGAATGAAAGCAAGGTTAGGCATCTAAACATCCTTGTGATTTGGCAACTTTAAGAAGCCCCTGAGGACTTATTTGACATAACCTGGCCAAAACCTAGGAGTTCATCTCACCTTGGAAATAGTCTTCATATCCACTTCACTTTAGACTCTATATTATTTCTAATTCAAGAAAATAACACTTATATTTAATCTATATAGTCTAAACTTGGTAAAATACAGTGGACATTTGTTTTCTTCTGCAACAGGCCTTTGGTGTCCTGGCCCAGACCTTGTATAAAGAAAAACTTCCAGGCCTTCTTGAAAAAGCTGTGTAACTTTTGGCTAAAGGTGCTGCAAAAACTAAACATGGCATCATTTTCTCATAGAGCAAAAGCTTTTTGGACTGCGTTAGCCTGCAGTAATTGAAATTGCAATGAAATCCCTAAGGTAAATGGATTAAAATAAATCTAACATGATTTTATTCTTAACTTTTTTGAGCCTGCCAACTTTATGTTGAAAGAGGACTGTTCCCTCCTCTATCTAAAGAATTAAGCCTTTTTAGATACCATTAACCAGGGCTTTGCTTCCATTCTAATAGAGGTCGTTAGAGATCAAATGGATGTACTCATTTTACCATTTGACATAGTAGATAGTTTCCTGACTCTCAATATTCCATTGCCTCCTAGCCTTTAGTACAGTTGCTAGGGTTTGCTAATATTTATACCCCAAGCTCTAGGCACCTTGTGCCCTCAAAGTACCTTTGTCATAGATTTGGATCCTTTCCGGCTCAATACCATGATGAGCCTGGCTTCTGAGGTCTTTTACCATATGTCTCTTAACTATCTTTTCAGATTGATTTTACTCTGTTTTTCTTCACATGTTGTATATTCCAGCCACACCAGATTACTAAATGTTCTCCTATCTGGACATGCCTCTGTGCATTTGCATACACTAATTCCCTAGTCATAGAACAAGACTCACTTCATATTTCCATGTCTTGAAATCTTTCCCTTCTGTCAAGTACCAGTTAAAGGGCTCCCTCTGTCATGCAGTCTTCCATGATCCTCCCAGATAAAAGTAATCTCCTAACTGTCTAGCTCTTTCAATCTCTCCAACCCTCTTCACACTTTCTAACTTCTATATGGTTATTTGTATATGAGCCTTATCACTCTTCATGATGATAAATTCCTTATGTAATGCCAGCGGTATCTTTGTATTTTGAACCTTTATTCTTATACCTTGCACATGCTAGGAATTTAGCAAATTTGAATAAGCGAATGCTTGTTGATTTGAAGGGAGCTTACTTATTGCCTAGTATTATTTAAAAAACCTTCCAAAATACTGTGTTGTTGATTTTGGTTATGGAACAATACAGAATATTGATATTTTAAACTTTTATGTGCAAACAGTCAGGTGAGAACAATTTTATGCTAATTAGTTACAAAGAGACTGAAACTGACATAACACATATATACATACACAGAGATATATATACACATGCATACACATAATATGAAAAATATACATATGTAAATATATGTATATAGTAAGATAGTACCTTAAGACAAAGAACATTCTAAGACGTCTGTGTGTGTGTGTGTGTGTGTAAAATTGTGTTTGTGCTTCAGTTGTTTATGTGCCAAATCCTCAAAACTATCTCTTAGCAATATGTAATAGACGGAGAGCTATAACTCAGGTCAAAAAGAGCTGGTTTTTCATCTAAGCTGCCTGAGCTGTACCTTTTTAGACATGTCAATTGACCTCTCAGCCTTAGTTTGCATATATATAAAATTGGAATAATAATGTGTTTAGCAATGTTGTGAGGATCAAAAGAGCAAATTGAAATATAAGACAAAAGTAAAAGTTATATAAAAGTGTCAAATATATTAAATATTATTGTTATAATTATTACTTTGGTTTGACTCCGCAGGGACTCAGATCTAGAAGCTTCCAATAACATGAGGTAGACAAAAATGTTGTAGGAAGACTGGAACTCCTTGAAATAGCAAAGTCCATTATGGTTTGAAGTAGCATGATACAGTACAAAGAAACTAGATTTGGGGTCAAGGGACCTGGTTTGACTCTCGGGTCTTCCAATTACTAACTATGTAACTTTGAGTAAGTCTCTTAACTTTCCTGCCTCTTACTTTCCTCATCTATAAAATCATTAGTTCTCCTTACCTTATCATAAGAAGTAAATGAGACAATATATATGTAATAAGAATTATGGGGCCTGCCAACCTTACTTAAAAGTCATTCCTCAGCCTGCTACTTTATTTATTCTGATATTTAATCTTATCCATATCTCTGGGGTAATCCATGCATAGGTTTGTATATTTCCTCATTAAATAGTCAACTTTCAACATATTTCTCAATCAATTCTGCTCAGAGCCCTCACCAATTTATTATTATTTATTTAATAAATTGGTAGAAAAAATTCCTTTCCCAATAGTAATTTATGTCTCTGTACTAAATCTCTTAATCTCCTAGAATTAAGCACTTGATTTACTGAATATACAATATATTAACAATGACATCAGTAATAAAATAAAGACATAGATAATGGATAACTTACAGTGTTTTCATTGTGTGAATAAGCACAACCAGAATTCCTTGGAATTCTTACAATTGCTGCTTCTTAAGATTTCTGAGAACATATTTTATAACCTTATCTTTGCTTCATCCTTTTCCTTCAGCCTTTTTCCATTCGCCAAGAAATTGACAAATCTCAGTGATCCTACTACCATCATATCTTTTGCATGTGTCCCCTGCTCTCCATCTTTGTGGCAACCACCCCACTTGAGGTTATTATCAACTTTCACCTTGAATATTAAAATAACCTCCTTTATCTTACCCTCCAGTTTCTCTCTGCCCCAGTCCATCCTTCACATAGCCACCGAAGTATAGGTCTAAGCATGTCACTCCTCTACTGAGGAGCCTTCAGTGACTCCCTCTTGTCTTGCCTCCAGAATAAAATACAAACTTTTGTTTGTTATTTAAAGTTATTCACAATCTGAATTTAGACTTTCTTTACCACTTTATTGGACATTACTGCCCTTCATGGACCTGTTATGTCCAGTAAAGAACATTCTATCTTCTATCTCCACGTCTTTCTACAGATTATAAATGCAAGAAGAATGGTATCAACTCTTTTCTACTTGTCCAGAGAAGGGTATATTTCATGTAGTTTAAATAAAAGAAGGAAGATAATTTGGCAAGTTTGCAGAAGAACATAGAGAATGCTGACCTTCATATTCTGTTAAAAAAAACAGGTTCTCTCCCTAATCCCTCCTGCTCCCATAAATACTCTTTCCCTCCTCAAATTATCTTGTGTCATATTTATTTGTATGTGTTATATCCTTACAGTATAATGTAATATCCTTGGGGGTTACAGACTATTTTCTTTTTGTCTTCTTAGTTCCTCACACAATATTTTGACCAGAAGCAGTTATTAAGTTGTAAGGAATCTGTTGAATTAATCTATATGAAGTCATGATACTTCTCTGTATAATGGCTTTTCCTGAATCTTTTTGAACTGATTCTGAACACATTACTGATTCTTGTCTCTCACAAACACTTTAATATCATTTAGCAATCACTGGCTCTAAACAATCCTTTTGACTCACCTTGCTTAAACTGTCCATTCAAAACTCCACTTGTAGCTCTATACAAGTCACATCCAAACTCTGGCATTTGTTTTTTTTTTCTTCTCTTAAATGCCTAAATGATGGTGTTCTATTTTGTGGGGTCTATAGGCAAATAGACAGACACATATTTAATTGCACTACATTTTCATAGAGAAAACTTAGGGGATGAGTCACAGAATCTGAGGGTTCACTGGGACTCTATTTTGAAAACTACCAAGCTACCTCATTCTGACTAAGGTCACAGGACCTGGAGCTATATAGCTTTTTTTTTCATCTCCCAAGCAGAATTTAGTCTTGAATCCTTTGTAAAGAATCTCTTTCTTTAGCTTTCTTCCTTCATATCTTTCAAACAACTTGCTTTACTTTTCTACTCACTTTTACCTGCTGTTTCTCCAGGATGGAAGGTAGAGCAGAAGATATATGTACACAGGGCAGATGCACTAGGTTTCTTGCTTTTCTAAATGCCTTAATTACAGAACTGCATAAGATCTTAAATTGATTTTTAGGGAAAGTGATTCCTCCCACCCCTTAAACAACACACTGATCAAAGTTGCATCCAAAGATTAATTTGCATATGGCTTGTTGAAGGTGTTTTTCCTACATATGCACAAGTATATTACATTATAGTTTATGAATCACAATGGAAAAATGCCCAAACCCCTTACAACATGAGCAGTCTCTTTACTATTTTATTCCAACAAAAATGTCTTTCCTATAAAGTGCTGTTTCTTCTTGGCTTACTTAGCTTCAAACAGAAGTTGCCCTATGGGAGGGCCATCCTAACGCCTATGTATTTACTTTCCAGGATTGCTGTCTCTGCGCTTAGCACAGGTTCCAAAGCCACAAAAGAAAAAATAATCTGACTACACAGAATCAGCAAATTCAGAATTTTCTTGGCTATTGGTATCACAATGCTTCACTGGTCTCCTATGTTTATAACTTCAGGGTTGTTCATTCTTTCTTTTCCCTTTTCACTCATGCCATTTTTTTTTGCCCAGTACTAGCCACAAAATCTCCTTCCACAATTTCTATCCTACCCCTCCTCTTTGTTCTCACTGTCCCGGCAATCTTCATTATGACTCTTCAGGACTATTGCAATAGCCTGCCAATAAGCCTTCACCTCTCCACTATTCCCTTCCACTCCACTCCAATCAATTTTTCCTATTTTGTTCCCAGCATACCTTACTGTTTCTTGTCTCCTCCCAAGGTTAATAGAATTCCAGACATGGAAAAGATTATTGGAATAATTCTTCATATAAAAAGATATCATTGAGCTGTATTTTTTAGGTTTTAAAACCAGTCATGACATTTTGGACATTATCCATTCTCCCTTATTCCCATTCTCTTTCTGGTTCATGGAAATCACTTCTTTATGTGATTTGACAGGTATCTATAGAACAGCAATTTTTTTTCCTTTCTTTCCAAACATTTGCTTGTTCATAAACAACTTGATTGTTGTGAATTTCACCTCTTAACATAGCCACTGCTCAACCAGTGGAAGTCATAGTGAGCAATGAAATCAACAAAGACTAGGAGGCATCAGGGATACAGAGAGTAAGGAAAGGGCCAAGATAAAAACCACATACATTTTCCTTTTTTCCATTGATTAACAATAGGAATCAGGATTATAGCATTGGCGTTATTAGCAGCATGCACTATGTGCAAAAATACTGTAAACTTGAGCTGTGTAAATCATGTGTCCAAGGTTAAGATATTCTTGGAAGTTATTGCCCTTAGAATCTCTCTAGTAGCTTATGATCAGAGTGTTTGTCATTCAACTTTAAACTGCTATGCACATTCTCTGTCCTTGGGTTGTCATCTCTTGGGTTTTGATTTTGATAAGTAGTCTCTCTTCAGTGGTGTTAGATTATTTTTGTGATATCCTCTAGGCTCTGGAAATTTGTTTGTACATTAGTTTGGGGTTGATGAAATGTAGGTTTATAATTTGACTGACCTGCTTTGTGCAATGGACATTGATCTTCATATTTCCATTACTAAAACATTTTATTGGTAGTTTCCTATTGCCATTTGGTGCCCATAGAATTAAATGAGTTCCAGTTTTTATAATTAAACATTTCTGAATCAAACGGTTGATAAAATGCCAGAGACTATAATTTAATGAAATTAATACCTCTTCCATCAAGTCAAATCAAAGCATAGCTATGAAAATAAATTATCACCTGAACATCTTAGATAAAGCAAATTCACTTGTGTCCCTTGGTTTCATTTAGTGAATGAATTTAAGAAATAGCAACAACCTTAAATTATTTGTCTGTGGGTGATAACACACTTTGTGAATTATCTGGTCACATTTTTCATTCTCAGCTGACTTCCCTTCACCATCCATCCAATATGCTTCTGAGATGTCTCCTCTTTCTGTCAGCTGATGCACAAAATATATACCAATAAATCATTAGCATGTGCTTAATTAAGAAAATACATTTGGTATAAAATCACTTATTGCATTGAAAGTCAAATGCCAATGAATTTCAAACAATCTTCTGTTTGGGCTTATGTGCATCACAACCATATGAGAGTTGACTATGTTTCCTTTTTTTTCTTTGTTGATCATCTAACTTCCAGAGTCCAATGAATAGCCCCAGGAAAGTTCCTGAAATTGACTTAATGATTTGTGAGTTTAAGAATTTGTGAGTTTAAATTGAAAGGTTATCATCATTGGTGATCATCATCTTAGCTGACATTTAAATACTACATTCAGGTTTGCATGGAATTTTGCATAAGTTATTTCATTTGGTGATAGGATTTAGAGCTGGAAAGGACCTTTGAGATAACCTAGTAAACCTGAAATTTGTAGAACAAGAAAACTGATGTTTAGAAAATGTATGTGACCTGTTCTACAAGTAACAGGTAGTATTTGATTCTACATCCTCTTATTCCAATCCAGTGTTCTTTCAGCCATACTTTGCCTGGAAAAAATTATGATTTTTAAAACATTTGTTATTGCAGTGAAATATTACTAAGATTGCCCTTTCCCCCCGATACTACCAAGATAATATTTTAGTATAGCAGTCCCCACTGTGGTGTCAAGAAAGGAAAGGATAGACTTTAGAATCTCCAGATCACTCTTTAACTTTATTTGGGCCAATCGTTTCAATACCACCACCCCACTACTTAAAACATTTGCCTGTTAACAAACTGATGGTTGAGAATTTCACCTCTTCACATAGCCATTGCTCAATCCAGTGGAAGTTAATAGTGAGCAATGAAGTCACCAAAAGCTACTGGGAAGCAGAAATATAGAAAATAAGGAAAGGGCCAAGATAAACCACAGACTCACTGGTTCCTGAATAATTGAGAGTTTGCTTGAATTCAAAAAGGCTTGTAGCTTTAAAACTCAGTAGTTAGCTTTCATGCTGAACAGCCTGTTTCTTCCTATCACTTTTCTCCTCTGTGGACAAAGATAACATGGACATACAGCCTAAAGGCTGCAGTCGATACACTGGAACTATGTCTAAGTGATAAAAACTCAACTGGTCAGTGCCATGGAAAAAGAAATTAATGGGTCAGCTGGTTGTTTGGACATTATGAAAACAAAGATTACTATGAAAATATAACCAAAACACAATCCCCCAAAATCCAAAATCTGTTACATCACCCTAAAACCTTGAATTCTTTTGGTCCCTTACCACACATACACATACACACAGCACATGTTTATGAATACTTTGGATTAAGTAGTGTCTTCTTGATGAAAATATTAAAACTTTTAAAAATATACCATTAATTATTCACAGAACCTAAGGTAGGAGGTGCTAATTATTGTTAGCCTTATTTATAGTCTAGATCCCAAGACACAGAGGAAAGAATTCTTTCAAAAAGACTATTTTGTTTAAGAAAACAAACTCAGGATGCCTGTCTCCCACTCAATTTTTAGACCATACAACTATTATAAATGTCAAGAAAAAGCAATATAACTTTTATTATAAAAGTCTGCATGTAGGATAGTAACACAAATTCTTGAGAACTTCCCTCCAAAGAAAGATGATGGTATGCTTTTGTATTCATTAGAAGAGAGATCAAGGTTCATCAAAGGTACACTAAATACAGAGATTGAAAGATATCACTCCTCTGCATTAAAATGAAAGTTGATACTGAAATATAGACTCATTGCAGGGGATTAAATTTAAGTCTAATGGATGCTGATGCTAATGATTTAAATTAAAATCACACTCTGCAATCTCTTTGACAATACAGAAAATCAGTACTATTATGGGTAGAACCAGGGCAATTAGTTTGTTTAGGTTCTGATTTCTGTAGAGTTAATGAGTTGCTGAGTGATCTTGGGCAAATTACTTAATCTTTCTGTGCTTCAATTTTGACATACCAAAAAATTAGTATACTATATATAGCTACACAGGTACATAGTATTTGTCAGTTGTTAATCCATGGGGTTTCAATTAAAGAAGACAAAAATATAGGCTGTGGGGTGGTAAGGTTCTATATGGATCCAAGGTTTTATTGATAATAATTAGCATTTAATGTTTATTAAGTACTTTACAAATATCTTTTGTCCTCAAAAAAAGCCTAGAAGTAGGTTCTATCATTATTCTTATTGTACAAATAAGGAAACTGAGGTAAATAAAGGTTAAGTAACTTGCCCATAGACACACAGCTAATAAGTATTTGAAACTGAATTTGAACTTAGATCCTCCTGACCCAAGGTTGTGCACTCTATCTACTGCATCACTTAACTATCTCAGTTATCCTTTGATTTTCTGTCAAAATGTATGGGTTGTAGGATATGTCCCAGGAAGGCTAATAGCTTTTGTGTGAGGGTACCCAATCACATTTCATGGCTTTTGGTGTCCACCTTCACCCAGTTCTCACCTGTGGCTCCAAGAAGCTGTAGCATGCACAACAGCCAAATCCAGGAAAACCATTTTGGCAGTTGGGTTAAACTAGGTTGAGGGTAAGAGAAGAGTCTCAAACCCATGGGTGGTTGGGGGAAGGGGGTGTCTAACCCAAGCATGTGAAGACTTCTCCAGTGGAATGAGCAGATGAGAACAGTTTGTTCCAATGACCTTTGAAAGCGGCTGAAGCAGGCACTGTGGAGCACTTAGAGCTTGGTTAGACAGTGAAGATGCCAGGGTCATCTGCTGCATCCCAAGCCATCACCTGTCATCTTGACTTTTTTCTTGCCACTGGATTTCAGTGACTCTTCAAGAAACAATGAGCTGACATTTTCCTGAAATTCTCCTTCACTTAAATTCAATTTAAGTGGGAGTCAAAAAGACTCATATCATTTTGTAGTTTCTACCTACCTCAAAGTCCTATGGTGACAGGCAAGTATCAGAGCAACAGGTTCAGATACGCTGGAAGCTGTAGTCATAATCCTGCATAGAAGCAGGCCAGGCCACAGGATCATCTTCTCACTGGACTGAAGCAGTGGCAGAATTCAGGAGCCCCCTAAGTATTTGAAGGTCCTTTTTGAAGAACCACACTATTTACCTCTTGGCATGAAGAAGGGGCTAGAAAAGGTGCCCTAAAAATTGGCTGTTTCACCACCTAACACTGGCCTGCATACCATGGCAGGTGGGGATCCTACCATGTGGTTGAAATACACACACACACACACACACACACACACACACACACACACACACAAACTTGTGCAAAGATGATTCCATTAACCATCAATACATGGAATGTGTTCACACTTGTGTACAACATAAAATTCAATAGATTTAAAAGAAGAGCTCTTATGAGAAAAGTTAGCAGGGGAGAAGCTAGATAACATGGTGAATAGCGCACCAGAACTGGAGTCAGGAGCACCTGAGTTCAAATCCTGCCTTATACACTTAACACTTACTAGCCATGTGACCTCAGGCAAGTCACTTAACAACAACTGCCCTGCCTTCCCCCCTCCAAAAATCATAAAATAAAATAAAATAGGAAAGTTATCAGGTATCACATCCAAATAGCAACCCTGAGTGAAACAAGACTGGAAAAGGAAGGTCAGCTTACTGAAGTTAGAGTTGGAAAATACATTTTTTTCTGGAGTGGCCACAGTGATAGGGAGTGTCATGAAGCGGTCTTTGCAATCAAAACCAATCTAGTCAATGAGTTTGTACACCTACCAAAAGGAGTGAATGACAGGCTCATGACAATGTCATTGCCATACTTTCAGGAAGGCACCACACCACCATCATCAGTTGTATGCCCCTACCATAACAAAGCCTGATGAAGTCAAAGAAAAAATCCTGGAGACCCTTATCATCAATATGCCAAAAGAAGATAAGTTTATAATTTGGATGACTTTGATGCCAGAGTAGGAACAGACTATACTATACTACTATCCCCCACAGTGCATGGGGAATAACCTGATATGTCAGACATGGTAGGAAATCCTTGAGAGGAAACAGCAATACCAGTGGTTACTTACTTCTGAAGATTTGTGCATCTCATGACCTTCTCATCACCTAGACTGTCTTCTGTTTACCTGAATGCAATAAAACTTTGTAGATGCACCCTTGCAGCAAACATTGGCATTTAATAGACCTTGTCATCCTAAGGAGAAGAGACAGACAAAATGTGAGAGTGACAAAGGTGATGTGTGGTGCAGAATGCTGAACTGATCATAAACATCCTCTCCAAGTTGAATATTAGCATTCAATAAAAGCAGTGGATCCCAAGGCAAGATGACTACCAGAAGACTTTATGTCAGGAAATTAGAAAGCTTCTCTGAGTGGGGACAGTTCATTGCTAACTTCTAGGAGAAGCTGAACCAATATGTGATTGGCAACAGTGGATCAGAAAAAGAGTGGATAACTTTCAGAGATTTGGTGTACAACACTGCATTTACTTATCTGGATCAGAACACTCAGAAACATCAAGATAAGTTTGGTAAAAATGATAGGGACATTCAGAAACTGCTAAATGAAAAAATGAAAACTCCATTTGTTTACAAGCAGTATGGTTCATCCATCTTTAAAAAGGCAACATTTAACTCCATCAAAAGTAAAGTGCAGGGGGAGGAGCCAAGTTGGCGGAAAGGAAGCAGTAACCTCACTGAGCTCCTTTGTCACTAAGTCTCAAAGGGTGAATCTGAGCGGATTCTGGAGTGATGGAGCCCACTGGAAGACTAATCTTGGCAGAGTCCAGCCCAGGAGGTTGCCCAGTGTGTCCAGACAGGACGAGCACAGAGCAAGTGGGGTCTTCACAGTTCAGACCTAAGAGCAGACAAGCAGACTACACGAGAGAGAGAAAAAGCCCCAGCCTGCAGACTTACCGAGGACAAATCACAATCATCTCACCTTCATCTCACAAAGGGATGAGAAGGGTCATTGGAGCCAGGTAGGAGAGTCCGGCCCCCAGTGGAGAGAGCTGCTTCTCCAGCTGAATTCGGCCCCCAGCCTGGAAGTTTAGAAACTGCCTGCCTGTATAATACAGGGGCTGGAATGGCAAAGTAAATTCTAGCTGCTCTGATCCTCCCATCCCTCCCCCATGAAGTAGAAAACCCAAAGAAAGTCTCCCACCCAGATTGAAACCCCAAGTTAATGGAAATAGCCCCAGGCTCGGGAGTCTCCAAGAAGGGGTATAACTGAGAAAACCAGGAGTCTGAAGAGAAGAGAGGGAGGGGTCCCAACAAGCCCCAACTCACCTCACCAACAAAAGCCTGCTTATAGCCCAGGGGTAAAGAGGCAAAAATCTATTCAAGTCCACAGTCTTCTTAAGTGCATCTACCCTGCTTTCTGACATTCCTGCCTTAGCCAGTAGGCTACAGCACTCAAAGTCAAACACCAGGCCCTTAGCTCAATGGGAAGGAAGGAAGCTGAGAAGGAGAAGGGGAAGGCAAAAAAGTCTATTCGAGCCTACTATGTAGGGCAAGAACAATCAAATACACAGGACAATATAGACTCTCTACCCACACCTGAGACCACAGAAGGAAACATGAACTGGTCTCAAGCCCAAATAGCATTCCTGGAGGAGCTTAAGAAAAATTTTAAAGACCAAATCAGGGAGACAGTGAAAAACTTGGGAAAAAGTCTCAGTGAAAAAAACAAATCCCTAAAAAGTAAAATTAGTGAAGTAATTGGAGAAAATACCTCCCTAAAAAAGGACCTTCAAAAACTAACTGAAGACCATAATTTGCTAAAAATTAGATTCAATCAAATGGAAACTCAGAACTCTATGATGCAGCAAGAGTCAATCAAACAAAACAAGACGATCGAAGAATTGGAAGATAATGTAAAATATCTCACTGGAAAAATAACTGACTTAGAGAACAGATCCAGGAGAGACAACTTAAAAATTATTGGTCTACCAGAAAGCCATGATGAAAAAAGCAGCCTAGACAACATCTTCCAAGAGATTGTCAAAGAAAACTATCCTGAGGTCCTGGAATCAGAAGATAAAATAGCTATCGATAGAATTCACCAGACTCCTCCTGAAAGAGATCCCAAATTGAAAACTCCAGGAAATATAGTAGCCAAATTCCAGAATTACAAGATTAAAGAATAAATTCTACAAGCAGCCAGAAGGAAACAATTCAAATATCGAGGAACTACAATTAGGATCACACAGGACCTAGAAGCTTCTACATTAAAAGAGCAGAGGGACTGGAATTTAATATTTTGTAGGGCAAGAGAGCTAGGACTACAACCAAGGATTAGCTACCTGGCAAAACTGAGCATAATCTTTCAGGCAAGGAGATGGTCGTTTAATGAAATAAAGGACTTCCAGTCTTTCCTGATGAAAAAGCCAGAGCTCAATGGAAAATCTGATCTCCAATTACAAGACTCAAGAAAGACATAAAAAAGGTGAACAAGGGAAACACGGACTCACACATGCATAAGTGCACACAACCACACCCATAAACACATGCTCATTACTCGGGATGCAACAAGAGCAAAATGTTCACATCCCTATATGTGGAGCTGATAACTGTCAATATTTGAAATCTTTATGATTATCATGACCTTCAAAAGGGTTATACTTAGAGGGTGTGGGTATGAATGCACTAATCTAAAGACATAAAAAAAAAACTATTAAGGGGATCAAAGGGAATGTAATGGGAAAAAGGAAAGGATGAGATAGGAAAAGGTAAAATATGTCATCTGAAGAGGCATCAAAACACACTATAGAAGAGGTGAAAGAAAGAGGGAGAGGAACATCATTTAAACACCATTCTCACTGGTTCTGGTTCAAAGAGGGATCAACTTAATCAGTGAAGTTTAAGATTCTAATGTGAATAGACACATAAATTCATTAAATAGAGGAAAAAGAGGGAGGGAGAGGAGCACTGTTTGAAATTTACTCTCATTGGTTTGGAATCAAATGGGGAGTAATTTACTCTGATAAGTATAAAAATTTATTGTGCCCTATAAATAGTGGAAGGGTAAGGGGGGTGGTGAAAAGGAGGAGACTAAAGGGGGGGACTAGAAAGGAGGCAAAAAGTAGTAATGGGAGAGGGTAGGTTAAGAAGGGGGGTCACTGGGTGGGAACACTGAGGGAGGGGGTGGTCAAAAGGGAAAACTTCAAGGAGGGGAAGGGAGAAGGAAGAAACAAAAACATAAACAGGAGAGGGAATATGATGGAGGGAAAGAGACAGTCATCATTACTGTGAATGTGAATGGGATGAACTCTCCCATAAAACAGAGGCAGATAGCAGAATGATTTAAAAACCATAATCCTACAATATGCTGTTTACAAGAAACACATTTGAAACAAAGGGATACCCACAGGGTAAAGGTAAAAGGTTAGAGTAAAATTTATTATGCCTCAGGTAAATTTAAAAAAGCAAGGGTAGCAATGCTTATCTCAGATAAAGCAAAAGCAAAAATAGATCTAATTAAAAGAGATAAGAAAGGAAACTATATCCTACTAAAAGGCACCATCGGGAATGAAGCAATATCACTACTTAATATATATGCACCAAGTGGTATAGCATCCAAATTCCTAGAGGAGAAGTTAAAGGAAATAGAGGAAGAAATAGATAGCAAAACTGTACTAGTTGGGGACCTTAATCTCCCCCTCTCTGAAATCGATAAATCTAACCTCAAAATAAACAAGAAAGAAGTTAAGGAGGTGAATAGAATCTTAGAGAGACTAGATATAATGGATCTCTGGAGAAAACTGAATGGGGATAAAACGGAATTTACTTTCTTCTCAGCAGTGCATGGTACATACTCAAAAATAGACCATGTACTAGGGCATAAAAACCTCACAATCCAGTGCAAAAAGGCAGAAATATTAAATGCATCATCCTCAGATCATGATGCAATAAAATTATATGCAATAAAGGCCCAGGGAAAGATAGACTAAAAACTAATTGGAAATTAAGCAATTTAATCCTAAAGAATGGATGGGTCAAACAAGAAATTATAGAAACAATCAATAATTTCATTCAAGAGAATGATAATAATGAGACAACATACTAAAATTTGTGGGATGCACTAAAGGCAGTTCTCAGGGGAAGTTTTATATCCCTGAGTGCATACTTAATTAAAGCAGAGAGAAGGGAGGTCAATGAATTAGACATGCAATTGAAAAAGATAGAAAAAGAACAAATTGAAAATCCCCAACTTAGTACTAAATTGGAAATATTGAAAACCAAAGGAGAGATTAATAAAAATTGAAATTAAGAAAACTATTGAATTAATAAATAAAACTAAGAGCTGGTTTTATGAAAAAATCAACAAAATTGATAGACCCTTCGTCAATATGATAAAAAAAAGAAAGAAAAATACCAAATTATGAGTATGAAAAATAAAAAGGGTGAATTTCCCTCCAATGTAGAGGAAATCAGAAAAATAATGAGGAATTATTTTTTCCCAATTATACTCACATAAATATGACAATCTTAGTGAAATGGATGAATATTTACAAAAATCACAATTGGCCAGATTAACTGAAGAGGAAGTGAATTACCTAAATAACCCCATCTCAGAAAAAGAAATCAAACAAGCCATCAAATGAACTCCCTAGGAAAAAATCTCCAGGGCCAGATGGGTTTACTAGTGAATTCTATCAAACATTTAAAGAACAATTGATTCCAATACTCTACAAACTATTTGGGAAAATTAGTGAAGGAGTCCTACCAAACTCTTTCTATGACACAAATATGGTACTGACTCCTAAATCAGGAAGAGATAAAACAGAGAACGAAAATTATAGACCAATTTCCCTCATGAATTTAGATGCAAAAATTTTAAATAAAATATTAGCCAAAAGACTCCAACAACTTATCACAAAAATAATACACTCTGATCAGGTAGGATTCATTCCAGGAATGCAAGGATGGTTTAATGTTAGGAAAACCATCAGTATAATTGAGCATATCAACAATAAAACTAGCAGAAACCACATGATGATCTCAGTAGATGCAGAAAAGGCTTTTGACAAAGTACAACATCCATTCCTATTAAAAACACTAGAAAGTATAGGAATAAATGGAGCCTTCCTTAAAATAGTTGATAGCATCTATTTAAAACTATCAGCAAGTATTATATGAAATGGGAATAAACTAGAAGCCTTTCCAATAAGATTAGGAGTGAAACAAGGGTGTCCACTATCACTCTCTTATTCAATCTAGTACTAGAAACACTAGCAGTAGCAATTAGAGAAGCAAAAGAAATCAAAGGAATCAAATTAGGCAAAGAAGTGACCAAGCTATCACTCTTTGCATATGATATGATATACTTAGAGAAGGATGATATACATAGAGAATCATAGAGAATCAAGTAAAAAGCTACTTGAGACAATAAATAAATTTGGCAGAGTTGCAGGATATAAAATAAACCCACATAAATCCTTAGCATTCCTGTACATCTCTAATGAAACTCAACAGCAAGAGATAGAAAGAGAAATCCCATTTAAAGTCACCGTAGACATTATAAAATATTTGGGAATCTACTTGCCAA
This sequence comes from Gymnobelideus leadbeateri, assembly GCA_011680675.1. NCBI lineage: Eukaryota > Metazoa > Chordata > Mammalia > Diprotodontia > Petauridae > Gymnobelideus > Gymnobelideus leadbeateri. The sequence goes on along the minus strand of WOXC01012042.1, from coordinate 72,836 downwards.
AACAAACCCAGAATCTATTTGACCACAACTAAAAAACACTTCTCACACAAATAAAATCATTTCTAAATAGTTGGAAAAATATCAATTGCTCATGGCTGGGTCAAGCTAATATAATAAAAATGACAATTTTACCCAAACTAAACTATATATTTAGTGCCATACTAATCAATTTACCAAAAAACTACTTTTTAGAGTTAGACAAAATAATAACAAAATTTATTTGGAAAAAAAAAACAGTCTAGAATATCAAGGGAATTAATGAAAAGAAATGCTAGAGAAGGTGGACTAGCTATGCCAGATCTTAATCTGTATTATGCAGCAGCAGTCATCAAAACTGCTTTGTACTGAAAGAGGTGTAGAGTAGTGGATCAATGGAATAGATTAGGTGCAGGAGACCCAGCAGTTAATGAATATAGTAATCTATTGTTCGATAAACTAAATGATCTTTTTCTTTTCATTGTTTGGTTTTATTTCTTCTTTACCATCTTTCATTCCACCTAGTACAATACGCCTTTGTAATTGGAATAATGTCTAATATGAATGTATTTGCAGATCCTATACTGGACTATATGCTGTCGTGGGGGGGAGGGGGGAGAAAAGTAAAGGAAATTTGAAAATCAAGGAACTATGGAATTGAATCTTGTTAATTGAAACTAAACTAATAAATTAATTTTAAAAAAAGTAAAGTGCAAGCAAAGCTTATAAAGATGCAAGAGTCTTTGCTCAGTAAGAAGGCAGATGAAATTCAGTTTTATGCTGATAGTAACAATTCAAAGCACTTTTATGATGCCCTAAAGCTATTTATGGGTCAAAGTTGCTTCTCAACTATTCAGTTCTAATGGGGCCACAGTGATTAGTGATCAGTCATCCTGGAGAGATGGACTGAACACTTTCATCATCTTCTCAACAGATCATCATCAAAAAATACCATAATCATTTCATAGCTCAGGTTGAAGTCAATCCCTCTCCAGTCAAACTTCTAACTGAAGAAGGGATTTTAAAATGAAATTTGCCTCCTTTTATTTGGCAAAGCACTTGGTGCTGATTCTATTCCTGCTGAGATTTATAAGTCAGGGGGTTCACTGCTCATACAAAAGCTAATTGAAATTTTCTGGGTTATATGGAGAGGAGGTTATCCCTCAGGAGTTCAAGGATGCTTCCATTATCCATCTATATAATGTTAAGGGAAATAGATTGTCTTATGACAATCACAAAGGGGTCTATTCCTTAGTCATTATAGAAAGATTCTTGCCAGAGTCCTTTTTAATAGGCTGATTCTTCACCTGGAAGATAGCCATCTACCAATGAGTTAGTGTTGCTTCAGAGTCAAAGAATGGTTGATTTGGTGTTTGCTACCTGACAACTCCAGAAGAAATTATAGGAGCAGAACATAAACCTGTATACAACATTCATTAATTTAACCAAGGCTTTTGATACTAACAGTTATGAGAGTTTATGGAAAAATTATTGCAAAATTTGATTGCCCAAAGAAATTCATCAGTATTGTACATCAGTTTGTAATGGAAATGCAGATTTGAAGATCTTCCCTGCCCCTAGGCCCTTTGACTGGCTTAAAAGACTTTGATTGACTTAAGTGGCTCTGAGAACCTTCTTTAATTTGAAAGTTTACTCTGCCCCCTAATAGGCTGAATGTGGTCACATGGAGCCTGTGGTAGGAGGCTTGGTTTTCAGGAATGACCACACCTTGATGCTGTGTGATTGGGCAGTGAGTCAAGAGGGTGGTTACATTCTCTGAGCCAGGAGAAGACTATATAATCCCTGATTTGAGGCTTTGCTTTGGGGCTCACTTTGAGAAGTGTTGTGTGATTTGACTAAATGAGACTCTGGGCAGCCGTTGAGAGCCCCCCGGCTTTGAAAACCCAGATGTTGATGCTTCCCTCTCTGGTAACTGTGATTTTGGTATTGATAATTGTTGGACAGTTTGGAAGTCTGTGTCTGTATACTCTGAAGTTCAGGGTGCTGACCTTTTCCCCCTGAACTAGGTAATATATGTTTGTTTGATTAAAGTAAGCTTGTTAACTGATTTTGAGTTGCTTTCCTTTACAAAAGCAGATCTAAGAACCTATATTGGCAGCTACCCTGGGGATGTTGGGGTGCTTGCTGCTACACAGTTTCACAATAACATGCTCACAAAAGTTCTGGATAATGGATGATGTTCTCATGCTGTCTTAAGTCACCAGTGGAGTGAAACAGGGCTGTTTCATGCTGCTTTTTAGCATGATGTTTTTAGCAATGATGTCAGATGCCTTCAATGTGGATGAAAATGACATCAAGGTCAGCTAACACACTGGTAGTAAATTATTTAACTTGAAAAGGCTATGAGCCAAGACTAAAATGATGGGAGAGTTGGTGCATAATTTTTTTTTTGTTCATAGATGATTGTTCACTCAGTGCAACTTTTGAGATTGAGGTGTAACAAAGTATGAATCAGTTCCCTGATGCATGTGCTTATTTTGGCCAAACAACACCAAGAAAACACAAGTTTTTCCAACAGCCATTAGCACACAATCCATTCATCAAACCATCATCTGCAGCAAATGGAGAATATTGAATGCTGTGGATAAGTTCACCTACCTTGTCAGTATGCTTTCCAGGGATGTCCATATAGATGATGAAATTGATGCACGCATTGCCAGCGCTAGCTCGGTGTTTGGGAGGCTCTGAAAAAAAAAGTATAGGAGAGAAGAGCTATTAAATGCTTTCTAAACTTAAGGTCTACAGAGCCATTGTGCTGACCTCATTGTTCTAGGCCTATGAAGCCTTGACAGTACACAAGCACCACACCAGGAAGCTGAACTGCTTTCCATTTGAATTGCTTTAGGAATATTCTGAAGATCATCTGTCAAGGTAAGCTATTGGACACTGAGGCCCATTTTTGAACTAAACTGCCAAGCATTCAGACTCTATTGCAGAGAGTGCAACTCCAAAGGATTGGCCACATTGTTTAAATGCCAAATCTACATTTGCCTAAAAGACTATTTTACAGATAAATCACACAAGGCAAGCACTCATATGGCTGTTAGAAGAAGTGATACAAGTATACTTTCAAGTTCTCTCTGAAAAATTTTGGAATTGATTGTGTTATGGGAGACACTGGCAAAGGACTGCCCAAAATGGCATGTCCACATTGAAAAAAAGTCATTGCACTCTATGAGTGAAACAGAATGACAGTAGCTCAAAAGAAACAGGAGATGTGCAAATTTAGAGACATCTCCACTCCAAATGTTCGTATGGACTATTTGTTCCCAACCTATGGTAGAGCCTTCTGAGCTTGTATCAGGCACAATCAGACACAGGGTACCTTAACCCCAACATAGTGTTGTCATTTTGGTCCTCTTAGAGAATGAAAGACAACAACCAACTAACCAATATTAATCCATTATATTAAGGAAGAAAAAGCAAACTATTTTCTGATTAGAATTTCTTTATGCCTATTTTGATAGAAATATTATCTACTAGCTGTTAACAGTTCAGTCATTTTCAGTCACGTCCAACTCTTTGTAACACCATTCAGCTGAGCTATACCACGTCCTCCTCTCCTGTTAAGATGAAGAAAATATATATTGTCTATTCTTTAAGACAAAGATTGGTCATTAGCTAACTTTTAGTTTGATTTTCATTTACATTTTTGTCATCCATATATAGTAATGGAAAATGTTATTCACATTCAGAGAAAGAACTATGGAGTCTGAATGCAGATTACAGAATACTGTTTCCCCTTTTTTTCCTTCTCATGACTTTCCCTTTTGTTCTGATTCTTCTTTCACAACATGACTAATGTGGAAATATGTTTAATATGATTGTACAAATATAGCCTGTATCAGATTGTATAGCGTCTTGGGGAGGGGGAAGGGAAGGGAGAGGGAAAATTTGGAACTCAAAGTCTAATAAAAGTACATGTTGAGGGGCAGCTAGCTGGCACAGTGAGTAGAGCGTCGGCCCTGGAGTCAGAAGGACCTGAGTTCGGATCCGGCCTCAGACACTTAACGCACACACAAAACAAAAAAAAACCCTAGCCATGTGACCTTGGGCAAGTTACTTAACCCCAATTGCCCTCCAAAAAGAAAAAAAAAAGTAGTTGTATGGAATGAAAATAATAACTACATTAATGCTAGCTATGTTTAGATTAATATTGAAGTACAGTATTGTTTCCACGGAATAGATGTTGAAACAAACCTCCTTTTTCTTGGCAGACAAATGGGGGACTGTGGAGCAGAATGTTATGAATGGTGTCATAATAGCCATTTTAAAATTGATTTTGCTTAACTTTTTCTCTAACATGAAGGAAGATTCATAGTTGGGAAGAAGAGAGACAATGTGACAGGAACAAAAGGCCTAACTAAAAAAGATACCTATGATACACTACATAATATAGTGGAAAGATCACTGGCTTTTGGAGTCAGAGGATGTGGATTTAAATCTTTGCCTTTCCCTTTGCTGCCTGTGTGACCTTGACAAATCACTTAACATCAGTAGTCCTCTCTTTCTTCATATTTGAAATGGAGTGAGGGGGGAAATCCAAGGTCCCTTCCAGTCCTAAATATGTACAAGTACTTTTTTTCCAACCGTATTTCCTATCATCCTCTCTCCTATTCTAGTATCAATAAATGTCATTTCTTAAGACCTGCATGGTTCAATGGGAAAAATCAGGGGATTTGAAGTCAGAGGATAGCAATTCAAATCTTACCTCTACCACTTACCACTTACCACCTTTGGTCTCAGTTTTATTGGCATGCTTTGAAGAGGTTGGTCTGGGTAGTCTCAGAGTTCCTTGTTAACTCTAAATCTATGATCCTATGAATTGTGCAAGGGATCATATACAACTGATTCTTCTCTCCCCAACTGTGTCTTCCACATGGTAGGTATTTGTTGAATAAGAGGGGAAAGGGAAGATAAAATGTGAGAAGTGAACTATAAAGTACTTCATGTGAAACCTGAAAAAAGAAGAAAAGATCATTTCTAATAGAAGGACCAAGGAATCCTTCATGGAAGAGGGGGCATGTGAGCTGGGTTGTATTTATACTGTCTATTGCTTCTATCATTCTTTGACCTTTGGAAATGATACTCAGTGTTGTTTGCTTTGTACCTTTACGTGTAATGCTTTGTTATTGTATTTCTAAGTACATAAGGAGTGACCACCTTATCCACCATGAAATTAAATCAGCCTTTTAATTCAGTTGATTTCCTAATGGAGCCAATTTTCCTCCAAGGAAAAAAGTTGTTTTTATGATCAGCAAAGTAACAGAACTTCTTTTCTTATTTGGTGAAAGTTACCAAAAATCATTCATCAATCTGGAACTTTGAAAATTAATATTTTAATTTGGAGATTTTTCATTTGTTCTCTGTGTGGTAAATATTGTGTTGTCACCAGATGTCGATCACACAACACCAGTGGATTTGTAAGATTATAAGATGATGGGAAAATAAAAGGTTAAGCACAGGTCACAATAGAGATTACTTATGGTAATGAATTATATAATTTTTTTTCAGACAGATCTGGATTAATGTTCATCCTGGAAAGAGATTACTGTTTGTCCAATTCTGGCCTTAAATAGTAAGCAGAATGTTCAGGTTTTCTACATGAAGCTTATGGTGCTAAGCAACTTGTGATTTATTGTGTACAAAGGAGGCAAATGACCCAGTAGGCACCCGCTACAAATGATATGCAGCGAAGTGTTTCATGGGAGAGGACTTTTGCCATAGAACTATGACTCAGTGTTACAAGGGCTTCTACCTCATAGTGGGATATTAAAAAGAAGTTCAGTTGGCAAAAATTTAGTAATTGATTACTAAGTGTTACAAGTATTCCCAGAACAGACAGCATTAAGCCAGGTTTTGACTGCCAATTGGTGAATAAATCCATTCTCTCAAAATCATAATTGCCACAGTTCCTTCCCTAAAAATATTTTCATACCATAATTTCTTGCCTTAGTGAATTCTCCCATAGCAATATGTCCAATATAGGCACCTCTCTTCCTGAGATCTCAATGGGGATAAGGGATATTATGGTTAATTCTATGGAAATTTGTAGTTTGTAGAACATAGATGCCTTGGTATGGCTTTTAGTATCTATGTCAGTTGACCTTTTGTAATGGGAATGGGAATTGGAAGATCTTCCCTGCCCCTTAATAGGCCTAGGGGGGAATTTGAAGACCTTTGCTGCTTTGAAAGTAAACTGTGGCCCCTGACAGGCTGAATGTAATCACATGGAGCCTGTGGTGGGAAGAGTTTGCTGAAGAGTAGAGTGGAGCCACAGGAAGCTGGGAGCCAGAGCTAGTGATATGGTGGGAGAGAAAGGAGCTCAGGCAAGGAGATAGGTTTGTGAGTAAATATTGATCTTGTATTGGTTTGTGGGAAGGCTGAAGAATGGCATGGTTCTTTGTGTTGTTAGAGCTTGTTAATTTCTTTACTATTATGATAGAAAGGGCTTACTGGTTTGGGGGTTCCCTTTTCTGGTGTCTAAATAAATGCATCTGTTCTGTCCTCTATATGGAGAGTTTGTTATATTTTGTGATCAAATGTCATGTGATATTTATAGTCAAGGTCTTTTGTGATTGTGGGTGCTGTAAATATGGCACTGGCACTATACCTTTAACATCTGATGATAACTTTTCTTGAATTAAGAACCTTTTATTTGGCCAAATGAAAGATTTATCCATTCCCACTTATTACCTGCTTGGGGCTCTCTCATTTTTATTCATGCTATGCTGCTTATTTAGAATAAATATCCTATCCCCAGTTGATTTTTCTGTCAAGTGATCAAATATTAAAAACCCATCATCTGTTCGTTTGGTTGAACGGATCCTAGGGATTAATTGAAGTAATTTAGTGTAGTAGAAAGAGTACTGGATTCAAAAGTCAAAGACTTGGGTGTGAATCATGGCTTATAGACACCTTCCTGTATAACTTTGGGCAAGTTATTTGACTTCATTGGTCCTCCAGGATGCACATGTGTAGGATGAGGATTTTGAATCAGAAGACCTATAAAGCACCATCTAGCTTGAAATCTATGGGGCAACCTCCATATTTCCTGTATGAGGAACTTGATAGCCAGAGAAGTGAAGTCCTTTGCCCAAAGGTAGTCATGACACTCCCTCCCTTCCTGAAAAAGCTTACTTTTCCTAATTATCCATACCCTGATCCAGGCTTTCAAGTAAAGCATCCCTCAGATATTTAGACATATATTTATTCCAACATACCAATAAATTTTCAGTTGATTCCAATTCACATTTTGTAAATGAAGAAAAAGAGCCTTATAGAAGAAAAATTGTCTGATCAAGATGACACAAGTAGTTCATGCCATTGTCCACCTCTGAAACACCAGCTAGCCATACTACCAACCATGGGTTCTTTCCTGTCTTTGGGGGTTTAAAAACACATTTTAGAAGATGGCGGAGTAGAAACAGCTCATCCAAGCCACTCTGCCCCCAGATTCCCACCAAACTATGTAAAAGGGGACTCTGAACAACTTCTGGAGCCCCAGCACCCACAGAACGACACAGAGAAGCTAACCTCCCACTGAGGACACCCCAGCAGCCCTGCAGGAAGGACCAGCACAGTGCTCTGGGAGCCGGCAGTGAGCAGTGCGCGGGGAGCCGAGCCGAGCCGAGCCCAGGGCCGCGTGAGCCGAGGTTTTAGCCCCAGGGCAGCAGGGCCAGCAGCCAGCTGGAGAGACCCCAGAACACCAGCAGATGTGGTGACTCCAGAATTAACAACATAGACATGCCTAGGACAAAGTAAGAGGTTAGTGCCCTATGGACTTTGGGACCAGTATTTGGGGAATGCGTAGGCTTCCTCCCCTGGGGGCTAGAAGCTGCTGAGGAGACACGCCATTTTGTAGTTTTCAGAGGCAGCTCCAGCGCCTGGCCTGCGAACTGTAGGGAGATCCAGCGATCAGTCTTGGGGGGGGGGGTAATCTCTCTTGCTTTAACCTCCCTGGATCTGGATTGTGATCTGGGGTGGAGGTCGTGGGTGGGTTTACAGCTTGCCAGAAACGGAAGTTGGCCCCCTCACACGTGTGGGGAGAAAGTTCCTGTCTGGCACCAGGCCATATGGTGGCAACAAGCCCAAAAGTCAAGTAATTAAGTGGCAACATGCCAAGGCAAAGGAAACAGAAAAATGCAGCCCTAGACTCCTATTTTGGGGGCATGGAGTGGGAAAAGGACTGTGAGGTCAGAAGTCCTGCTCCAAAAGCCCCAGGGGAAAACATGAGCAGGTTGCAGGCCATAGAGGACCTTAAGAAGGACTTTAAAAATCAAATAAGAGAAGTGGAGGAAAAATTGGAAAGAGAAATGAGAAGGATGCAGGAAAAGTATGAAATGAGGGTCAACAGCCTGATTGAGGAAAACAACACCTTAAAAAATAGACTAACTCAAATGGCAAAGGAGGCCCAAAGGGGCAATGAGGAGAAGAATGCCTTAAAAAGTCGAATTTGCCAGATGGAAAAAGAATCTCAAAAGTTCACTGAGGAGATTCATTCCTTCAGAGTTAGACTGGAGCAAATGGAAGCTAATGACTTTATGAGAAATCAAGATGCTGTTAAGCAGATCCAAACAAATGAAAGAGTAGAAGGCAATGTGAAATATCTCATGGGAAAAACCACTGACCTGGAAAATAGATCCAGGAGAGACAATTTAAAAATTATCGGACTACCTGAAAACCATGATCAAAGAAAGGACCTAAAAATCACCCTTCAAGAAATTCTCAAGGAAAATTGCCCTGAGGTTTTAGATCCAGAGGGCAAAATAGAGGTTGAAAGAATCCACCAATCACCTCCTGAAAAAGATCCCAACAAGAAAACTCCCAGGAATATTATAGCCAGGTTCCAGAACTCCTGGATCAAGGAGAAAATACTACTAGCAGCCAGGAAGAAACAATTTCAGTATTGTGGAAACACAATCAGAATAGCCCAGGACCTGGCAGCTTCTACACTGAGGGTTCAAAGGGCATGGAATATGATATTCCAGAGAGCAAAAAAGCTGGGAATGAACCCAAGGGTCACCTACCTAGCAAAACTGAGTATTTTGTTTCAGGGGAAAATATGGTCATTCAGTGGAATAGAGAACTTTCGAGCATTCTTGAGGAAAAAACCAGAATTGAATAGAAAATTTGACACCCAGACACAAGAAGCAAGAGATGCCTGAGAAGGCAATCAGGGAAAAGAAATCAAAAGGAACTTATCAAAGTTGAAATATTTACATTCCTATATGGAAAAACAATAACTGTGACTGGTGATATCTTTCTCACTATGAAAATAATGGAAGAAAGGTGTGTGGTCATATGAAGACATATGTGAATGTGTGTGTATATGGTTACAGTTATATATGGATAGAGGGCTTAGGTTGAATTTGTTGGGAAGGGAGAATACTCAAGGGATGAAATTATGAGGTGAGAGAGAAAAGTGACAAGAGGATACAGGGAGAGACAGGGTAGGATAAACTATCTCATGTAGAAGAAGCAAGAGGAAGTGGCTATAGGGGAGGGGAAGAATAGTAAGGCATAAAGGCAAAACCACATTCTCATTGAATTTGGCTCAGGGAGAGAATGACATATGTACTAAATGGGATATCTCAACCTGCAGCAGAATAGGGGGAAGGGGAATGAGAGGAGGGATGATGGATGGGAGGGCATCCTTGGGGGGAGGGGAGGTTGCAAGTACCCACTATAGAAGAGGGACAGGATCAAATAGGGAATGGACCAAGTGGGGGGTGGGATGAGTGGGAGGGAATTATAAGCAGCCTTGTACAATATATCTACTATGATAATGTTTTGCATAGCTAGACATGTACAACATATACTGAATTACTTATCTCCCCGTAGGGAATGTATGACAAGGGAGGAAGAAAATGGATCTGAAATTCGAGGTCTTAACATTAAATGTTTCAAATATATATAAATACTATTATTAATACTCTTTTGCTTGTAATTTTGAGATAAGATGTGCAGGCATTGGGACACAAAGATTCACTTTCCTCTAATGGAAAAGTCGAAGGGGGTATGGGAGAGAGCAGATTGGAGGAAGCGATATCTTGTGGGACTGCTATTCTGGGAGGGTAGGTAGGGGAAAAACAGGGCGGGGGGGAATGATTGTAACTCAAAATTTGGCAGAAATGAATGATGTAAAACAGCAGTTAATAAAGCATTTGTTTAAAAAAATACATTTTAAAAACAACTATTTTTAAGCCCACAATCAAATAGTATGATGTCATGGAAAGGCCACTGTACTGAGTCAAGGATGCTGAATTTTCCTTCCTTTGCTACTAGTTCAACCATTATCACAACCGAGAAAATCACTTCTCTCCAGGCCACATGGAATCATAAATCTAGAACTGAAAAGGATTTTAGAGGACATTAGGTCCAAATAAATCATTTTATTATTATTAATATGGAAACTGATTGTTGGATAGCTTAAGTGATTTCCCAAAGATCGCATGTGTAATAAGCTTTGCAGGGAGAATTTTAATCCTATTCTTTGATTCCAGAATCAATACTCTTTTCTCTCTGTCATGCTACCTCAATTTCCTCAACTTTAATCGAGGAGGTTAGATTAGGTGATCTATAAGACCCTTTTTGCCTCAACATAGAGAAGTATTTGTGTGCATTTATCTTCCACACAAATTTTATTTATGTATATATGTATGTGTGTATGTATGTATGTATGTTTGATTCGTAAAATATATCTTCAGAAAAGCCAGTGGGTCAGATGTTAGCAGGAGCAAGGGATAAGAGCTTAGTGGCTGAAGTCTTTATTGCTCCTCAACTTCAGATTCAATCAAAGGCTTGCACTTGAGGACCTAGAGGGGCACATATGGCCTCAAGGAGGTAGGTTCCCCACCCCTGGAGAGGAAGATCTCTAATGAACTGGGGAGATCCCCTACTGAGGATTTATGGAAGAGACATGAACAAGAATCACATATATTGAAAAGACATGAATGGGAACATGCACATTTATAAAATTCGTTATGGACAAAGCATTATTCCTGGTTTTATGATAAAGCCCCTGACTTCAAGGAACTTATAATCTAATGGGAAACTAAGTGCCTATGTATTATATGAAAACTAACAGCATAAGTCATTGTTCATAAAATCATAGCATTTAGAAATGAAGGGGACCTTAGAAATCACCTGGTCACACACATTACCTTGGGAAAATTATTTAATCTCTTTAGGTTGTAGCTTCCTCATCAATAAAATGAAATGTTTTGAATCAATGACTTCTAAGGGTTTTTTTGTTCTAAATGTGTGATCCTATGAACTCTGAGTTCCAGAAAAATTTCAGTGATTTAAACTTTCCTGGAGCAAGAAAATCATCTTGTGCTTCCCTATCACTTCATTATCCAATTCGACACCATGGGTTTTTAATCCTTTGCACCCCTCTTTGTACTTCTCATAGTTGTCCCTCCAGCCACCCTCAGTCTTCCCACATCTCACTCAAAAAATTGAGACCATTTACTAAGAGTTCCTTCATTTCTTTGCCTCCTCATATAACACCACTCAGATGCTTTCCACCACCTTCAGCTTTATCTCAAATGAAGAGGCCCTTCTCTTTCCAGGACAAACCACTTTCTTGCACTATAAATCCATTCCACTCTATCTTCTCCAACAGAATACCCTTTTTATCATCCCTTCTCTGTCACTTATCTTTATCCTCTCCCTGTCTATTGGATGTTTACCTGTTGCTTGTAGTCACATCCATATTTTTCCTGTCCTCAGAAAAACCCCTCACTTCATTCATACCTACTAGCTGTCATGTTATATTTCTCTTCATTTTTGTGACTAAAATAATTTGAAAGGCCATCTACAATTGGTGTCACCAAAGCTTGACTCTCATTTTTTTCTTGACTCTTTGAAGGTTGAATTCTGACCTTAACATTCAACTTAAACTGCTTTCTTCAAAGTTACTAATGATCCTTTAATTGCCAAATCTAATGGGCTTTCCTGAATCCTTATTCTTCTTGACTTCTCTGTAGCTCTTAATATTGTCAGTCACCTTCTCCTTAATACTTTCTTTTTGGGGTTTTTGTGATAGTTCTCTCCTGTTTCTCCTCCTACCTGTCTGACTCTTCCTTCTCTGTGTACTTTGCTGCACCTTCATCCATATAATTCTTACTAACTCATGGTGTCCCCCCGGATTCTATATGGGGCCTTCTTCTCTTATGCATCTATACAATTTTGCTTAGTGATCTTATGTAAGGATTCAGTTATCGTCTTTATGAAGATAATCCTCAGATCTATTTATCCAGCCCATAACCACTCTCTTGATTTCTTTCATTTCCAACTGTTTATTCAATATCTCAAATTAGATGCCACATACATATCTTTAATTCAACATGTCCAAAGCTGAACTCATATTTCCCTCAAAACTTTTCCTTCTTTGTAACTTCCCTATTACCATCAAGGGTATCATCATTGTCCTAGTCTCACCTAGGATTACAACCTAAGTGTTAGCCTCAATTCCTCATTTTCACTCCCCAAATCCAATCAGCTTCCAAATCTTGATGTTTCTATCATCATAACATCTTCATAATCTTCCCTCCTCCATCTCCGACAATGCTACCACACTGGTACAAGCCCTTAACACCTCATATCTGAACTATGCAATAGCTAGGATTCAACACAGGTCTCCTGAATCCAAGTCTCATATTCTTTCTGCCACACCACACTTCAGAGGAGAGATAGATTCCTATGAGCTAGAGTTGTGGTGAGTTTTCATGAAGGAAGTGGAGTTGAACCTGAGATGTGAATTTTGATGGGATTTGGATAAGCAGAAAAGAACAAGGAGAGACTTTTATGTATGAGTGTGATAAGCATATGAAGGAATGAGAGGAAAGAATGTTCATGGCATATTTAAAGACTAAGTCCTTTGGTAGAAGTATCGGGTTTACAGTGAGTGAGAATATGGGATCATACCAGAGGAGTAGTTCAGCATTGTATTGAAGAGAGCTTCAAATACTGTCTTAAGATGTTCCTTGCTTTATTCTTTAAGAAGTTAAAACAACCTCCCTAAATATATATTATCCTAAAATGTGACTCATTTTAAAGTCCAATTTGTGATTAGGATAAATTTGTGATGGACTACTAGTAAAGAATATTACTTTTATTAATTTTAAGGAAGTATTCATCTTTGGTGGAGAAAAAGATGATTTCTAAAAGTACTGTGGGGCAATAAATATATTTTATTGATCCACAAGACTGATTAAAGTAGTGTTAGTGTGTATATCTGAATGATTCTATTGAAATAAAATCATTCCCTAGTAGGGGTTCTAAAATTTGAACCCAAATCCTTTTGACTATATTTTCTTAGCTGTATTTCTGAAATAGTAGTTTCCTAATCTGCATCATTCAGTGTTTTATTTTCTAAACTTAATGGAAGGAAATATCTAAAGAGTTATTTTTACATTTTTCAGATATTTTGTATATTTTGCTTCTCCTCAGATATTTGCTCCTACATAAATTTGTACTTTAGATGATAACTTTCAAAAGCTATAGCATGTGCATCAGAAACTTGGAGGTAAATAAATTGTCAGCAGTGGGACAATAGTGACAAAATAAAACCTGGGCTTCTTCCACTCATGGTTTTTATAAGTACCTATAAAAAGTCAGATATAATTGCTAGTTCATGCAGACTCTGGAATGTGTGCCTATCATCTTTTCGATAGTGAAAAGATGTGTTTAGGAGGTTGGTATCAGGAGCATTAAACTGCATAAGTATTTTTGGGTGGACACAGATATGTATGTAGGTGTGTGTATATATGCATGTATATACACATGTATATAGACACATATATACACACATACTCACTATACATGTATACCTATATATGCATATATATTGTCCCGTATTCACTATATACTGTGTGCCAGGTAGGCTTCTATGAGTCATTATGGTCACTTCTATCCTCTTAAAAGAAGTGAAAAATAGAAATGAAGCCAGATTTCTGTTATCAGTCTTCTGTGGGTTGTAAGATGAACTACTGTTATATTTTTGCTGCAACATGCATGGCTGTGACATGGTGTTTAATAGTGTTAAGCTTATTGCATCTTAACTAAACACGTCTGAAACAAACGATGACCCTCCCGTCTTTGTGATAGTAAAATGGCTCTCTGATGTGATCCTCTGGACTTGAAGCATTAAGTTAATTTTCCTCTGGATCTCTGAGCTGCATCCTTTCTTCCCCCTGCGGAAACCCTGTGAGGAATACAGCTTTTGACCGAATGACAGAGCGTGGAGGGTGAGATAAGATGCATTAAATTAGAAAATGACAAAAAAGCCTATTTAAATATTTGTCACAATGGCATGTTCAACTCAGGAAGTGAAGACAAGCCAATGTAGAGACCTAATATTTTGAAGAGAAATTTGGTAAACCACCCAGGTCACTTTCACACTTTGAAAAGAAAAAACTAAAGATTTGATATGAATAAATGTAGGTTCTGAATTAGGGATTCTTTTCTATAATTTTGAATATAATCTCCTCTTGGTTCCTTTTATTTTACATGTAGATTTAGTGTTAGAAAGTTCTCCATCTTGTGTCATCATATTATTAAAACAAGCAAGGTTGCAAATATTAACAGTTTTATTTGGGGAAATTAAAAACATAGGAAGGTGAAAGGAAAGAATACAATTAATAAATTTATATTTCTAAATATTTCCTTTCTTGTTTTTCTTTTCTTTTGGGGGTAATTTGTAGTATACTTGAAAAAACTTGAAGTTCAGAATCTTGGACTTGAGTCCTAGCTCTGTCATTTACTCGCAATCTTGACTGCTTTGGTTAAAATACTTAAACTTCTCTTACTATGGTATAAATCTAAGCTGTCATTTTTAGTATGACATTGTTAGCAACCATAAAAAAATTCTGAAGAATAGTGAAGGTGCAATTTAAATCATAAAATGATGTTTCCAATTAAAGCAGAAAATATATTAAATTTTTATAAAAGACAGTAAAGTGACACTTTGTTCCTGCATTTTAATCATGCCAACACATTATATGATTCTTTTTTTTTTAAAGAGAAGTCTGGATAAAAACCTGATAGTTATCTTTTTTTTAAGTTGTATTTTACTATGATGGGACATAGAGAACACCAGTCTCTGATGGGGTTAATCCAGCTACATAAATTTCCATGCTGTGTATGATAGTAGTAAAGCTTGTGATCCCTTGATCTTTGATTAGATCTGAGCTAGTAAATATCTTGTGATTAATCAAAATGGGTTGTTCTGCATGTAGTATAAGTCACCTTCACAGATGGGCTAGAGCATCAGAGTTCTTCATGAATATTTGTTCTAATCCATTCCAGACCAGACTTGCTTTGTGTTTGTGTATTTAAATCGGATTTAGTCAGCCAAATGACAGTACTAGGAAGAAATTGTAACTTGAGGCTTTGAATAGTGGGGGAGGAGGTTGAAGGGAAGAAGCATTTTTATTCTCTTTGGATCTTTTACATAATGTTTCATATGTGAAAATGTAGATTTATGGACTTCTTAGTCAAATTTAAAATACAGCTCTATCAATACTTTCTTTTATACTGAACATGTTTTCATGGTTAGAAAAAACTTTTTGTAAAGCATCTGTGATGTTATGTATTAGTGAAAACAGCAGGTATTTTGCAAGTTGAATTGTTCTTCTTTTTAGTGGCATAAGCAGCCCTGCTTTAACATCCTTTAAACCCAGGATGAGGGTTTTTTTTCTTTCCTTCTCTGATCTAGTCAATTACACTTTGTTAACAGGCTGATTTTTTTTGATAGGCAAAACATTAGGCATCAGAGAAAGGAAGCACTGAAAGATATCTGTGCCTGTATCTCCACAGAATAACTTTGACCATTCCCACTGAACTGCTCAGTTAATTTATTAAGACAGTCCTTTTGATGCTATTTACAAGTAGATTGATTGAAGTGACAGTAAAGGAAGTATAATGTGGTAGAATAAACTACTGAACTGAAGAGATTTAGATGTGGGTTCAGTTTTGGCTCTATCACTGCATGAATGACCTTGGGCAAGCCCTTAATAGGCCTAAGCAATCAGACTTCTCTTATGTAGTATGGGAAACATGTTAAATTGCCTCAAAGACCCTTTCTACATCATACATTCTTTGACTAACCAATTCTTTCAAAAGCTGTATAAGTAAAATAGCTTGGACTCAAGACCTTTGTCATAATTTTCTATTGCCATCTTCCAGTATAGTGCAGAAAAGGTATAGAGAAAAGGAAAGAAGAGAAAGAACATTGGTTCAAAGTTCATTGAGTTCAAATGACTGTTTTTTGGCTACTTACTATGAGCATGACAGTAGAAAAGTCATTTCACTTCTGCTCATATGCAAAATGAAGGAGTTATTGGATTAAATGACATCCATAGTGACTTTAATACCGAATCCTAAAGTAAAAGTTACTTTTCGTTTTATCATAATTAACTTCTATTTACATTTGGAAGGATACGAGACTGGTTAAGAATAATGGGACTTTAAGTCCCATTGTTTATTATCCCCAAAGTCAATCTTTAATATATGAGTGAAATTGGCATTTATCATTCACTGTGAAAAAAATAATTATACACATTATGGATAGTTAAATCCAACCTCTCGGTCCCATATATGTGAGTAAGATTATTGGACTGAATTAATAATGTCATAGTAACTGGTTAAGAAAAGAAACATCAAGTCAATCAGCCACTGGTCCTGGTCTATATAATGTTAGAACAACAAACATTTTTAATAAACTGAGATAACCAGTTTAAATTCTGTATGTTTGGGTCATAAAAATCAGTTCAGTAACAGGTTTGAAAGGTTGTCAGGAGTCATATTTTAAATAATTGTTTTACACCAACAAAATGTGGTTAGGTGAGGCTTACTTATAACAGGATCAGTGTTATTAGACATAGGCAATATCTTTACTAGTAAAACTATAAACTAGTTTTAAAAGCACAGTGTTTTTTCTAGATATTTGTTTTATATGATTTCTAATAAGTGAATTTTCTACTGAATTGGGAATGTTTGGGAATTACTAGGAAGAGAAGGAGAAAAGTAAAAAAGGAAAGGGAAAGATGGGAAGAATAAAGGAAGAGAACAGAAGGAAGGAAGAAAAGAAGTATAGAAGAAGGGAAGGGAAGAAAGGAAGAAGGGAGAAAAAACAAGGAGAGAAAGAAGGCTGGGAGGAGGAAAGGGAAGGAAAATGAAGTAAATAAGCACTCAGTAAGCATCTGCTTTATGCTAGGCACTGTGTCAAGTGCTTTTCAAATATTATCTTATTTAACCTTCAAAACAGCCCTTTAAGGCTGGTGCTGTCATCCCTATTTTACAGTTGAGGAAACTGAGACAGAGGTTGAGCAACTTGCCCAGTAAAGTTATTTGAAGAATTAAATTAATTTTAAGTGTCTGAAGACTCAGGTCTTCCTGACTCCAGGCCCAGCATTCTATCCACCATGCCACCTAGGACATAATATAACCTTAAATTTAGAGATAGTGAATTTTCTAAACTCAAAGTACTCACTTTAGATGTTTAAATATATGATTACAGAAGCATATATTTAGATCTGGAAGGACACTTTGATGTCATTTAATCCAAACACCTCTCACAAATAAAAAAATCAAGGTTCAGAGAAATTAAGAGAGTTGTTTGAGGTTACACAGGTGTATCAGCAAGCACCCCAGCATCCCCAGGGTGGCTGCCAACACAGTTTCTTAGATCTGCTTTTCTAAAGGAAAGCAACTCAAAATGGGTTAACACTCTTTCTTTAATCAACAAAATATATCATTTAACTAGTTCAGGGGAAAAAGTCAGCCCCCCAGACTTCAGAATATACAGACAGAAGTTACAAGAAGACAGAGAAACATTTCAAGCAGACAGGCCTCCAGCTGTCTAACCATTACAAACATCCATACTTAGTCACAGTTACCAGAGAGAGAAGCATCAACATCTGGGTTTTCAAAGCTGGGGACCTCTCAAGGGCTGCCCAGAGTCTCATCTGGTCAAATTACACAACACTTCTCAAAGTGAGCTCCAAAACAAAGCCTCACATCAGGGTTTATATAGCCTTCTCCTGGCTCAGAGAATTTAACAACCCTCTTGACCCACTGTCCAATCACAAAGTATCTTCTGAAAAACAAGCCTCCTGCCACAGGCTCCAGGTGCACTTAAGCCTATCAAAGGGCCCAGGGGCAGGGAAGATCATAAATTTTCATTCCTATAACAACAGGTTCCAAGTCTCAAGGAGGGGAGTCAAGTTCAAATCATTTAGCTCCAACTATATCGTTTGATTCATGACCTATCATGATGGTATGAAGAGGGTAGTGGATATTGTTGAATTGTATAATTGGAAGGAGTCTCTGAAATTGTCCAGCTCATCTGTCAGTTTCTAGACATCCCTGCCACATAGGTTGACATGTGATTAATTTGATGCCCTTTGTTTTTCTTATTGTTTACATAGGAGACCTGGGGAACCTCCATTGATAAATGGCTTGATTCCTTATTTTGGAGTGACCTTTCAACTGCTAAAAAATCCTTTCAAAAGCATCCAAAATTATCAGAAAAAATATGGAAATATATTTACCTTGCTAATTAATGGTAAGAATTTTTTTCATTAATATCTTCTATAATCATTTTATTTTATCAGTTTCTTAATTATTTCAAATTGTTTTAAAGATGTTTTTTACTACCATGCTTTCACATATAGAGTTCCTGTTAAAAACAAACTATTGTATTAATTAGGGAATGGCTAAAAAAAAAGTTGTACATGACTGTAATGTAATTACTGTATGAGAAATAATGAGACATCCGAGTCACATGAATAGTAAGATTGAAGACTAAATATTTTTTCTGATACCCATGACCTTTAAAACCTTCAAAAAAGAAATTATGCACCCAAGATAAAGCAACTTAAGCTATCTCCATGGTTTAAGAAAAAGAATTCAAAAGAACGTAAAAAAAACTAAATCCAGTGAACTAATGTTCACTGACCCTGAACTCACTCAGGATCCCTGCATCATTCCCCATACTACCTATAACAAGGCTTCACTAGAAGACCCAAGGACATGACACAGACTTCCAAAAAAACCCATATCAATATTATAGTTTCTCTTCCTTCTTTCTAGTACTGTGGAGAACCCCATGCCAGGCTGTGGAAATTTACCCTGGGTGTGATAGATTATCATGTGAATACAACCTGTCAGAATCAAAAGTTTGCTAGGGGCCACAACCCTCAAGCATCAGTGTTGCAACATGACAAATTTCTAGCATTAGGCCAAAGAATTAAAGAAGAGAGAGAATGGGGCAGAATACTGTGTATGTATTGGATAGGGATAGCAGAAACATATAGAATGCCACCAAGCTTGAAGGAAAAATAATGGAATCCAGTTAGGTCTAATTCTTACCACTCAGAGAGTCAGTTGGGGCAGAGACCTAGTCTAGTAACCAAAAATTGCCCATCATGGGAGGAGACTGAGGGGCTTTGAGATCTAGAACCTAAAGAAACCACAGTGAGGGGGAGTCAGAAAGTGAGTAATAGGAAAATCAAGGAGGGTAAGGAGGAGACTGAAATTACTGAGGATTTCAAAAAGAAAACCCAAAAACCTTGAATATAAACATAAATCAATAGGACAAGAAGAAAAACAGTAGCAGAAGGAAATGTGATCTCCAGTGCTAGTGAGTCCTGGCATCTATGAATAAATACTGTAAAACAAAGCCAAAGGATACAGTGCTTGATTAGACAGAGTATTCTATGGAATTTGAGAAGAATGGGGAACTATAATGCATTATTTCTGAGTGGTTCAAAAGAGAAATGGGAATTATGAGAGTAGAATTTATGACCTGCAACAGCCAAAATTATAAACAGAATAGAAAAAATGGAATATGCAATGAAACAAAAGACAGAAGGATTATCTAGAAGAAGAGAAGAAAAATGGTAAAAAAAAATATGCTCACTTTGTAGGCAAAGCATACAGATCTCAAAGACAGGATGCATGGAGATAAGCTAAGAAAAATTAGTCTCTTAGAAGAACAATCAGAACATATTTTGCATAGTTATATGCTAATAAAACTGAGACCACAGAAGAAATAGAGTAACACCTTCAAAAATATAAAATAGGACCACATAGAGATTTTAAATAACCCACATTTCAGAAAAGGAAATAGATTCAGCTATAAAGGAACTACCAAAGAAAAATCTCTAGGTCCTGATAAGAATTCTATCAGACTTTTAAAGTTTAGTACTCATACTTCATAAATTATTCTCAAATATTAAGAAGGAGCTACCCTACCAGAATCTCTTATGAGACAAATATAGCATCAATACCTAAACCAGGAAAATATAAAACACAGAACAAAAACTATAGGCCAAAAAAAAAACCACAAAACAAAACTAAAGGCCGATATTATTAACCATTATCAGTTCCAAAATTTTAACAAAATCTTATCAAGCAGACTATCATGATTTATTAAAGAAACCGCTCATTAGGATCATATAGGATTTATACCAGGGATTCAAAGATAGTTCAACATGAAGAAAACAATAAACATAATTAATCGTATTAAAAACCAAAACATCTGAAATCACATGATCATTTCAGTAGATGCAGAAAAATACTTTGACAAAAATATAATACTTTTATGCTAAAATCCCTATGAAGTTTAGACATAAATGGACCTTTTTTAATATCAAAGAAAACAAACAGCTAAAATTAAAAAAAAAACTTCATAAATATTGCACTTACCCTAGAACTTTTTCCAGTATATACGGGAGTGAAAAAAGAATCTTCATTCTACCTACTATTATTTAATATATTTCTGGAAATACTAGCAACAGTAGTAAGTCAAGGAAAGGAATTAAAGAATAAAGATAAGTAAGGAAGATATAAAACTATCCCTGCTTGCTGACAATATTATGGTTTACTGAGAAATGCCTAGGGAATCAGCAGGTTTACTAATTGAGACAATTAGTAGCTTAAGCAAAGTTGCAGCAATGCTACAAAATACATTTTCAAAAATCAACATTTCTATATAATAACAACAAAAGAAGCAATAATAGGAAGGGAAATCCCATTCCAGATAACTACAAAACTAATAAAAAATATTTGGGTATCGATTTCCCAAACATACAAAATGCCTTATAGGTTCAAGTACAATGTGCTCCTTAAGGAAATAAAGAATAATTAAAATAGTTGGAGGAAAATTTGATGCTTAATGCTAGACCATGCCAATATAATAAAATGACAGTATTTCCAGAATAAATTTATATTTTTCATGCTATACTTCATCAAATTACCAATGGGATAATTTACGGGACTTGATGAAATAATATAATACATTTGGAAAAACAAAAGATCTAGAAAACGAAGAGAAATTACGAAAAGAAGTAAGGACAAAGAGGGTAGCTAGATGGCACAGTGGAAAGTGTGCTGGGTCTGGAATCAGGAAGACTCATCTTCTTGAGTTTAAATCCAGCCTCAGACATTTACTAGCTGTGTGATTTTAGGCAAGTATATCACCAACATGATACCTACAGCAGCTCCTATGAATATGTAGATGTATTTCCAGGTTTGATTCTCAAGACATAACAGACTTGCTTCTTTGAAGACAAAACCAAGATATTTGTTCATGTACCAGAATGCCAAATCCACCATGGTAATAAAGAAGTTGGTACACATCACCAATACAGGGAACACTGCTATCCCCAAGCCTTCCCTCTGTCAGGCCTCCTGACAAACAAGCAAAATGCCCCCCTCTCACCCAAACTAGCTGCTCTGCCTCTCTCTGCCTCCTCTCTCTCTTAGCTCCACCTCACTCTCTTTTCCTGCTCCCCCTTTCCTGTTCTTTGCTCATGCTCTGTTGAGTAAACTCATCCCACACTGGACTCTGTGTGACTCAATTGTGGACTGGGTCAGAGCTCAAATCAGGTCACATGGGCCTATTAAGGGCCAGGAAAGATCTTCAAATTCCCTTAACATTACCATAGGTCTCTTAACCCTATTTGTCTTAAATTCCTTATTTATAAAACGATCTGGAAAAGGAAATGGCAGAGTAGTACAGTATCTTTACCAAGGTAATCCCAATCCGGGTCATGAAGAGTTGGATGTGACTGAACAACAGAAAGGCACAAAGAGGAAATAGTACTTCCAGATGTCAAATAATAAAAAGTAGCAGTCATTGAAACCTTCTGGTATTGGTTATAGAGCAGGTAAATCAGTGAAACAGACTAGAAAAGGGAGATTCAGAAACAACAATAGCCCAGTGTTTGATAAAGTAGATAACAAATTTTCCAGGGGAAAACTCCCTATTTGATAAAAAAAAAAACTGTTGGGAAGACTGGAAAAAGTCTAGCAGAAATTAGACTCAGAATAACATCTTACAGAATATCCCACAACACATTTTAAATGGATATGCATACTAAATATTAAGGAATATAAAAAAGAAGAGAGATAATATGCTTCTCAAGGATATAGATAAGCAAACTATTCTTATCCCCCCCAAAAAATATAGAGGCATAAACAAAATGTAAAAATGCATAACTCTAATTGCTTGAAAATTGAGAAGATTCTATATAGACAGAATCAAAGCATCTAGAATAAGAAGTGAAGTGGTCACATAGGAAAACAGATTTTTTTAATCAAATTTTCTCTGGTATTCAATATATGTATATTATATTATATTATATTATATTATATTATATTATATTATATTATATTATATTATATTATATTATATTATATTATATTATATTATATTATATTATATTATATTATATTATATATATTATAATTTATATTATAATTATATATATATAATTAATAAATATATGGAACATCAGTAGCCAATCCCTAGTAGATGATCAAAGAAGATGAACAAACAGTTCTCAAAAAAACCTACAAAATATTCATAACTACATGAGAACAAATTCTTCAAATCATTAAAAATAAGATAAATACTAATCAAGATAACCCTGAGGTTACAAATGAGCAAAAATAACCAAAAAATGGTAGCAGTCAATTTGGAAAGCAGTTTGGAATTATACAAATAAAGTGACTAAAATGTCCATTGTTTTGCTGGGCTAATGAAACAATCAATAAAAAGAAAGTTCCCATATAGTCAAAAATATTTTAGCAATTTTTTTTGTGATTGCTAAGAACTGGAAACAGAGTTAGATTCCTATCAATTGGGGGATGGCTAAACAAAGTATGGTATATGAATAAAATAGTATACTACTGTGCTATAAAAAATGATGTGTGTGGTAAATACAAAGAATATGGAATAATCTATACAAGAGCTGATGCTATGTGAAGTAAGCAGGACCAAGAAAACAGCATATAAAGTAATTACAACAATTTAAATGGAAAGAACAATAACATACAAAAAGAGTTAAAATTAAATGTGACAAAATTATAAAGATCAAGTGTGATCCAAATGAAGAGATATGAGAAGACATATCCAACCTACACCTTTGTGGAGGGTGGGGGGGGGCGGTCCACAAGTGTTACACATTGCATATTTTTTCAAACTTTCTCAATTTATCCATTAGTTGTCCTGACGTTTTATCCCTCCCTAAATGATGCTATTTGTCATATGGGTTGGCTTCTGGGGAGATAGAGGAGGAGAGATAAATCAGATACCATGGTGATGTAAGAAACAGAAAATATAAATTGAAATTTTAAAGGAAATTATATGTGTGATGAAGCATGGAAAAATATTTATGAATGAATGCAAAGTAAAATAAGCAAAGCCAAGAAAACAATATACACAGTGACTACAATAATGTAAATGGGAAGAACAACCAAATATCCCCTCATAAAAAATGAAAAGCTAATATAGCAAAATTATAAGTATCAAGCAGGACTCAAGTGAAGAGATGTAAGAAGACATCCCCATCTTACTCCTTCATGGAGATGGGAGATCCACAGGTGCTGCATATTGCATGTGTGTTCAAACTTTTTCAAAGTATTGATTAGTTTTAACGATATTTTTTTCCTCTTAAAAAATACTATTTCTCATATGCTCTCTGGGAGGGGAAGAAAGAGGGATACTTGGAATGACTACAGTGATACAAGGAATAGATATTATTAAAAAATCTTTTAAAAAGAAAGAAATGAATGAATATAAAGAATTCAGGGAAGATCCTCATACCTCAAGTATTGGAAGTTTCTTTAAAAGTAATTTAAGACCAACACCCTCACACAAAATGATGTAAACAGAACTAGGAAAACAATATGTAAATAGAAACAACAACAAACAAGAATGGAACTGAATAATATACAATTATAAAGGCTAATCTTGGTCTCCTATAAAAGATGAAAAGTTGTCCCCATCCCTTCTTTGCAGAGATAGTAGAATTTGTGTGGGGAACATTGTATATACTATCAGAATCAGTTGTTATATTGGCTAGTTTTGATAAACTTTTCCCCCTTTTTTTATTCTTTGTGTCAAGAAATCACCCTCTGCATAGGGCAGCAGGGAGCTGGGAAGGTACATTTGCAAAATAATGTGATACAAAAAATATTACATTGATATTTCTCCATATCATCATTACATTGATGAAGGTGTGGAACTACAGGATGGGGAAGTTGGCAGATCTCCTTGGATTGAAAATTGAAGAGTGATAGAAAACTTTTTTTTTCTTTTTTCAGTTCAATATAGAAAAGATGTTGGGAGGGGGGCATTTAGTTGATTTATATCTTGTCTACATACTCACATACTATTAGGCCAATCTTGCTGAAACTGAAAAAAAATACTTTCTGAGTTTTTTTAAGATTCATATCCCCATCTTGCCCAGGCTATACATAAAGAAGCTACTCATGGACCCAGTTCCACTACTCATCTACACAGGAGATTTGACTCATTCTGTTTCCAACAAGGGTTTGTTTGCTCCTCCTTAGGCAACTTTGTAGTCTTCCCCTCTTGGGGGCTCACCATATTAAGGCTAAGGTTGGCTCAGGCACTCATTGGACACTTCATATCAATGCTTATAACCCCACAACTCAAGAGATCCTCAATCTTTGGCTTTCTGTGAAACTAAGATTACAAGTATACACCACCACACTGATGCATTTTGATATCTTATACTCAACCCAAAGTAAGAAGAAAATAATGCATGAAACATATGCCAGGGCAAGGATGAAGAGCAATAGAAATCTATACCTATCACTTGGCTTTTTGGTTAAAGCCCAAGAAAATAACTCATTCCTCTGCAAGCTGCAATCCATATTTTCTTTACCACATTCCAGGAATTTCTTCATCCTGGAATTCATACATTGGTAGCACCCCTGTGGCCTCTCCTTCTTAATTAGATGTCTTTTCCCAGAAACTGGGAAAGAATTTTTTACAACCTATGTCTCTGATAAAGGACTCATTTCTAAAATATACAGAGGATTGAGTCAAATCTATAAGAATACAAATCATTCTCCAATTGATAAATGGTCAAAGGATATGAACAGGCAGTTTTCAGAGAAAGAAATTAAAAATATCTATGAGCATATGAAGAAATGCTCTAAATCACTATTGATTAGATAAATGCAAATCAAAACAACTCTTAGATACCACATCTCTCCAGTCAGATTGGCTAATATGACAAGACAAGAAAATGACAAATGCTGGAGAGGATGTGGGCAAATTGGAACACTAATGCATTGCTGGTGGAGTTGTGAACTTATCCAACCATTCTGGAGAGCAATCTGGAATTATGCCCAAAGGGCTAAAATAATTTCATATCCTTTGACCCAGCAATACCACTTCTAGGGTTATATCCCAAAGAGTTCATAGAAGAGGGAGGAAGACCCATATGTACAAAAATATTTATAGCAGCTCTTTTCGTGGTTGCAAAGAATTGGAAATTAAAGGGGTGACCATCAATTGAGGAATGGCTAAAGAAGTTGTGGTATATGCATGTAATGGAATGCTATTGTGCTATAAGAAACGAGGAGCAGATGGACTTCATATTTACCTGGAGAGGCTTATACAAACTGATGCTGAGTGAGAAGAGTAGAACCAGGAGAAATTTGTATACAATCACAGATGCAACATTGTGTGATGACCAACTATTATGACAGACTGGACTCTTCTCAGCAATGCAGTGATATAAGTCAATCCCAAAAGACTCATGAAGGAGAGAGATGTGACATCCAGAAAAATAACTAGAAAGAACTGAGCTTGAATCCTGAATGATGGAAGAGAGGGTGGGAGGGAAGTAGGAAGCATACACTTTTGAAAAAGGGCAGGACTGGGGCAGCTAGGTGTCAAAGGGAGTAGAGCCCTGGAGTCAGAAGGACCTGAGTTCAGATCTGACCTCAGACACTTAACACACACAAACAAACAAAAACCTAGCCGTATAACCTTGGGCAAGTTACTTAACCCCAATTGCCCACCAAAAAGCAAAAAAATAAAAAAAAGAGAATAGAACAAGTGGGAGGTGGGATGGGGGAGGGAAATATAATCAGTCTTCTACAATATATCTTCAATGGTAATGTTTTGCATTAGCTACACATGTACAACATATATTGAATTGCTTATCTTCCCAATAATGGTGGGTAACAGGGGAGGAAGGGAATGAATTTGGAATTCCAAGTTTTAAAACCAAATGTGTAAAATAGTGTTAATAATAGCATATATATATGTGCATATATATATATGCTGTTATTAACACAAATTTACATGTAATTGGGAAATAAGAGGAGGGGATATACTGGGGGACTGTTATTTTGGGGAGGTGGGTAAGGGGAAAATGGGGAGAAAATTTGTAACACCAAAACTGGTGGAAATGAATGAAGTAAAACAGAAGTTAAAGCATTTGAAGAAAAAGAAAAAGAAAAAAACTTATATGGGGCCTAGAGAAAGCAAAGCAAACTGTCCCTAATTAGGCCCTTCCTAAGGAAACCATTCCCAGAGAGTGATAATCCCTAGTCCCAAACTTCATCATTATGGGGAAGAATATGAAGAGGTATATGTAGAAGATATATGTGGACAGCCTCAGTGAGCTCAGAGGCACAAATAGGGTGCACTGGGAAAGTTAAATCATTTGTTGTTAGTGTGTTTCACAGAGCACCTGAAATAGCTTTCTTATGGCTTCTAAGAGCAAGAAATAAGCTGCCTTCTCCTAGTTCTAAGAAGAAGGACAATTGTTTAAAATAAAACCCTGTCAATGTGTGTTTTTTAAAAGGCTGAACACACTAAAGATTGGCATAGGATTTTGGACATGCTCCATCTCTTCCTGAAACTACTTTGCTGCCCCTTAGGCATCCTAGTGGCCACATGCCTTTATGCCGATTACTTACTATATTGATTAAAGACAGTGCAGACATCTCATCAGTTAAACCCATTGCAGCTCAGAATTCATGAATTCAAGAAATACACCAGTGTTAGCTTCCCAATAGCAGGAATTACAGGTGTTTACTACCACACCAATGGGATATTTTGTTTGAAAAAGAATATGGATTATTATGAAGTAACAAGAATCTTAAAAAGAGTTACTAGCTTTGGCATCTCCCAACTCATTTCTCTTTTAATCTAGGCCATGCAGTTTCTT
Source organism: Gymnobelideus leadbeateri (assembly GCA_011680675.1). Lineage (NCBI taxonomy): Eukaryota > Metazoa > Chordata > Mammalia > Diprotodontia > Petauridae > Gymnobelideus > Gymnobelideus leadbeateri. The sequence goes on along the minus strand of WOXC01012042.1, from coordinate 45,327 downwards.
AAGCATTTTAGAAAGTCAAAAGGCTCTATCCCTGCCCTTGCATATGAGAAGAGGAAGTGACAGTTCCCAAATCCTTCCTGGAAGACTATCAGGTGACTTCTAAGTTGGGATAGGGTTTCTTAATTGTGTCTGATAGTACACTGAATCAACATTATTCTGACAGTGAATGTAAAATAAATTTTCTATGGCCAGGAAAATCTAACAAGACAGGTCATCAAATTGTTGACAAACAAAAGTAAAGCAAAATCCAGAAGTATTTGATTACCTCAAGTTAATATATAGATAGTTGCAATGCATGAGTGGACCATATTCTATATTAACTAAGCCTCTGCTTACACAATGACAATAACTAGTCATCTGTTTCTTTTTTTAATGACCAAAGTTTTTGTTTGTCATCAACTGACTAAAGAAATTTTTCTTTTCTCCAGTTGTTACAGCATTGTCTTGTACATTGTTAATGAAATAAAGAGAAAATCATAAATGTTAGCCTACTTTTGTTTACCTTGAAAAAAAAACAATAACAAAAATTCTCACTTGGTTTTTAGTGCCATAATCTCAAATACTGAGACTCATGCTGAATTTTGTGCTTTCTTAGTGATGTGATGGGAAGAGTGTTTTGCATGTAGCTGACAGTAGTTTCATGATTGTATATGTACTACTTCCCTGCTCTCTTAACACCATTTATGAATACAGGTACTGTCAAAATTTTATATTAATATATATTGTCCTAATGATCAATTTGCAAAGTAGTTCATTTGGAAAATTTGAAATGATGAGTAGAGTTTCTGCCCTTGTCCCCATACCAGTCTTATGATTTCTCCAGTTGTACTTTTTCATGTGATGAGCAAATGATTGTCATCTGAAAAAGTCACAAGGGACATGGATGTCATCTTAATAAAGAAATTAAAAGGCACATCTTTCCATGAGAAACAATGTAAATTTCTGACCTGTCGTAGAAAATAGTTCTCTAATTGGTTTTGTGTGGTGGTGCAGCAGAATCGTTTTCCCTAAATGTCACACCAGCAAAGCAGTACTGTACATCATTGTCAACAGTTCAGTGAAATCTTCCTAATAAGAGGATGATTATATACATATAATAGTCTCCAAGAGAAAAAAAAAGTCATTTCTTGATTTGTAATATTCACTCAACCAACATTTTCCTTGGTAATAAGAAATGAATTGAAGACTCAGCTGAGCAAGAATTTTTTTTCTTTTTTCTTTTTTTCCAAATGCTTTATTAACTTCTGGTTTACATCATTCATTTCCATCAGATTTTGAGTTACATTTTTTCCCCATTTTTCCCCTACCCATGACACCAGAATAACAGTCATGTAGGATATCCCCTCAACTAATCTGCTCTCTCTCATCTCTTTTCCCATACCCCCTTCGACTTTTCCAGTAGGGAGAGGTGAAACCCCAAGTCCCATTGCCTGCACATCTTATCTCCCAATTATATGCAAAATAGTAATAATCATAGTATTTATATATTTTTTTAAAAATTTGATTTTAAAAGGAAGATAAGCAACTCTGTATATGCTGTACATGTGTAGCTATGCAAAACATTACCATAGTAGATATATTGTAAAAGACTGACTATATTTCCCTCCCTCCCATCCCACCTTCCACCTGGGCCACTCCCCACCTTGATCCTGTCCCTTTTCAAAAGTGGGTGTTTCCAACTTCCCTCCCCCCAGCCCACCCTCCCCTCCTCCACCTTCCTCCATCCCCCTCCCCACCCACGCTCCTGTAGGGTGTATACTAAATATACTTTTTAGTATGCATGTCATTCTCTCCCTGGTCCAAATTCAATGAGAATAAGGTTTTCCCTTTTTGCCTTCCTGTTCCTCCCCTCCCCTGCAACCCCCTTCCCCTGCCTTCTCTACATGAGACAGTTCACCCCATTGTCTCTCCCCATTCCCCCCCCACCATATTACTCTCTCACCTCTTAACCTCACCTTTTAAGTATCATCCCTTCCTATTAAATTCGAACTGTGCCCTCTATCTATGTATACCTGAAAACATATATACACACATTCACATATGTATTCATATGCCCATATACCCTTCTTCAACTATTTTCATACTGAGAAAAGTTTCATCAGTTACAATTATTATTTTTCCCTGAAGGAATGTAAATAGTTCAACTTTGATAAGTTCATGGTGATTTCATTTCCCTGTTTACCTTCTCAAGCATCTCTTGCTTCTTGTATCTTAATGTCAAATTTTCTATTCAACTCTGGTTTTTTCCTCAAGAATGCTTGAAAGTCCTCTATTCCACTGAATAACCAAATTTTCCCCTGAAGCATAATACTCAGTTTTGCTCGGTAGCTGATCCTTTGTTTTAATCCCAGGTCCTTTGACCTGTGGAATATCATATTCCAGACCCTTCCATCCCTCAGTGTAGAAGCTGCCAGATCCTGGCCAATCTGATTGTGTTTCCACAATATTCAAATTGTTTCTTCCTGGCTGCTTGTAATATTATCTCCTTGATCTGGAAATTCTGGAACCTGGCTACAATATTCCTAAGAGTTTTCTTTTTGGGATCTTTTTCAGGAGGTGATTGGTGGATTCTTTCAACCACTATTTTGCCCTCTGGTTCTAAAACATCCAGGCAATTTTCCTTGAGAATTTCTTGAAGGATGGTTTCTATATTCTTTCTTTGAACATGGTTTTCAGGTAGTCCAATAATTTTTGGATTGTCTCTCCTAGATCTATTTTCCAGGTCAGTGGTTTTTCCCATGAGGTATTTCATATTGCCTTATATTTTTTCATTTGTTTGGATCTGCTTAATAGCATCTTGATTTCTCATAAAGTCACTAGCTTCTATTTGCTCCAGTCTAATTCTGAAGGAAGATTCTCCTCAGTGAGCTTTTGAGATTCTTTTTCCATCTGGCAAATTCAGCTTTTTAAGGCATTCTTCTCCTCATTGCCTTTTTGAGCCTCATTTGCCATTTGAGTTAGTCTATTTTTTAAGGTTTTATTTTCCTCAGTCAGGCTGTTGACTGTCATTTCATACTTTTCTTGCATCTTTCTCATTTCTCTTCCCAATTTTTCCTCCACTTCTATTATCTGCTTCTTAAGGTCCTCTATGGCCTGTAGCCAGCTCATATTTTTATTTGGGGCTTTTGGTGCAGGAGTTCTGACCTCACAGCTCTCCTCCTGTTCCATGCTTTGATCAATCAAACGTATCTTTTACCTAATTCTGGGGAAAAAGTTAGCCCAAGAAACTTCAGAGTATAGAGAAATTACTAGCAGATATTACAAGAAGACAGTGAAACAGATCAAGCAGACAGGCTTCCAATTGTCCAACCATTAACATCCATACCTAGTCAGTTACCAAAGAGGGAAGCATCAACATATGGGTTTTTCAAAGCTGGGGGACACTCAAGGGCTGCCCAGGGTCTCATCTGGTCAAATAACACAACACTTCTCAAAGTGAGCTCCAAAACAAAGCCTCACATCAGGGTTTATATAGCCTTCTCCTAGCTTAGAGAATTTAATAACCCTCTTGACCCATTGTCCAATCACAGAGCACCAAGCCTACTGCCACAGGCTCTAGGTGCACTTAAACCTATCAAAAAGCCTAGAGGCAGGGAAGATCTTAAATTTCCTTTCCCATAACAGTGAACAACACCCATCCAGGGCTTTTTAATGCCACTTTTATATCATAGTCATTTCATAGGTTCTTGTTCCAAGAGTATTTTTATACTTTTGTGACCTGCCTGTTATTTGCTCTGAGAATATCTGTCAGTTATCTTACTTCTCTTTAAAATGAAAATCTTCATCTTTCTCAAGATATCTTACAGTGTTTCCCTGTTTCCCTAATTTTTCATAGGTTTTTGTTAGCATATTTTCCAAACTATCATGGTGCATTTTATAGTTCTGAAGAACACTAAGATGGCTGTTACAGAAGTATAAATTGTTTTAAATGTGTTCCTTACTTTAGTTTGTTTATTCTGTTCTGATTTCACAATGCCATTTAAAACTCTAAACAAATTCAGCCACAGACTTATACTTCATATCTTTATGCTCATAATACCCCTTGCATGGTAAAGAGCAAAGCATCTGTAGGTATTAACTTGATCTTTTCAATCAATGTGACCCTCTAGTTTTAAGCTTGAAATCTTCATTCTCTATATTTCCTTGGTAAGTACATTGAAAATCTTATCTATATCCATTTTAAGTAACATTTTGGTATCATTGACGAAAGAATGTGCATGAAGGAACTATTAATTTGTTTTTGGTGGACACACATAATTTGTTATCCCCATATATCATGTAGCTAACAAGATGTTTGGTTTGTTTCCTTCCTTAATTTGAAAATCACACTTCTATTCAAGAGAAATGAAAATGAATTTAAACCAAGTTAGAACCATAACATCTCTGAAAAAATGTTGTGTTTTAAATCCATTGTTCTGGATTTTAATTTGTGGGTGCTATATTTTAAATGGAAAGCAGTTTTCCATATACACCTCAAACATTAATATTCTCATTATTCTTGGGACTATTTAATAGATGTGCAATACATGAGTAACCTATTAATGTAAAAATGAGTTAGTAGATTCACAATAATCAACAAAGGCAGCATTCATATTACTGTGCTTTAGAGGAAGCTTCTTGAATAATTACTAATTTGATATTCAGTTGCTCTTTAAAACCCTGAGGTAGTAAAAGGCTATGTCATTTTACCTCATCAACCAAAACATTGTTTTCTTAATTTATAGATTTTCTTTTCAAGATGCAAGCTGTATAAAGCATATAAATTTTTAATTGGACCATATTTGGAGGGGTCATTGGTGCTTTGATCCTTAGGTAATTGATATGTGATATATTTTGTTAAGAAGGCATGTTGCTGCACTGACTAGTTTCAATACCAACAAGGTTTTCCTCCTAGGATTAGTTTCTTAACTATGATCATGCTGCTAACTCAAGCCATTTTTGATCTTAATCTCCCTCAGTCTCCTTTCCCCTCTGATTAGATGGTTTGAGAGTGAGTACCAGACTCTTCTTAATGCTTTCCTTTATAGAGGGCAGAAAATGGATTGTCACCCCGCTCCATTTTATATCTGCTGCCCTTCCTTATTTCAACTCCAGGGAACATGATGCCCCTGTTCTAGGTACTTCCTGGTGTCTCCCCTTTCTTTCTTTTTGGAGAGGAGAAGGCAGGGCAATTGGGGTTAAGTGATTTGCCCAAAGTCACACAGCTAGTAATTGTTAAGTGTCTGAGGCTGGATTTGAACTCAGGTCCTCCTAACTCCAGGGCCAGTGCTCTATTCACTGCACCACCTACCCACACCGTGTCCCCCTTTCTTAGGTCTCCTGCTTATTTTTTTGTGCTGTCTCCCTTTATTAAATTGTAAGATCCTTGAGGACAAGGAATGTATTTCTTCTAATTTTATCCCCAGTGCTTAGCACAGTGCCTGACACATGTAGTAGACATTTAATAAATGTTTATTGAACTAAAGAAAGGTAGGATCAATTTATTTTTCATGTGATCAACAAAATACAAGACTAGACATTTTCTCCAATCTAAACCAACTCTCAAAAAACACATAAAAGAGACATGGGGAGGCAGAGCCTGGCTCTGCAGCATGGGTGCCTGGCTGCCCGCCCTGCTCTGCCTCGGTGAGTCCCGGCCCGGGCCCTGCCCATCTGGCAGCTGCCGAGGCAGGTGGCCAGCCCACAGTCTCCCGGGCCGCCTCTCATCAGCACCTCTTTGGCAGGGCTGTGCCTGGGCCAGACCAGGACGCAGAATGTGACCCTGCCCAGGCCCCAGATCATCCTGGAGGACGGCTCCGTGATCATGGTGGGGAAGCCCGTGTCCATCCGGTGCCGGGGCCCCGCCGAGGCCGGGCTCTTCTTCCTGCAGAAGGAGCAGGCCGAGGACTTCGTGGCCAGCCAGCAGCCCGTCTGGAACGAGGTGCTCTTCTCCCTGGGCCGGATGCAGCAGACCACGGCCGGCGTCTACAGCTGCGTCTACCTGGCCGGCCCCCGCCTGTCCCCGCCCAGCGAGAGCCTCAACCTGGCTGTGGCAGGCGTGCTCCCCAAACCCTACCTCTCGGTCATGCCCAGCACCACAGTGGCCCCAGGTAAGCCTCTGTCGTTTAAGTGCTGGTCAGACCAGAAGTTTGATCGGCTGATCGTGTACCAGGACCGAGGGTTCATCCCGCCCATGTACCGGCTCGCCCCAGACTCAGAGATAGAGCTCAGGTTTCCCAAGGTCAGCGCCAAGCATGGGGGCGTCTACTCCTGCATCGGCTTCACCAGCGGGGAGCCCCTCATGTGGTCAATGCCCAGTGACCCCGTGGTGCTCACAGTCTCCCAATCCCAGGATCACACTATGGACATTGGCTTCCTTGTCATCCCACTGGCCCTGGGCACTCTGCTGTCCTGGGAATGGACCAGCTGAAAGGCATCCAGAGAAGGAGGCACGAGATCCCTTGGCCATGCCCAGAACATCCTAGCCTCGGACACAAGCACAAACAATAAACCACCCAGCCAATGTCAAAAAAAAAAAAAAACACATAAAAGAGAAATAATGCACAAAAAGTAGTATTACAACAGCCTCCAAAGGCTGAGAAACCAAAAGATCTAACAATATAATAACCTTATCAATTAACAGTGTAAAATGTAAATCCCAATTGCTCACTTAACACACTTCCAACAAGACTTCCCTACCTGCTTGTATTTTGGTATTCATTCAGCAATTTTCCTAATTCTTGTCATCTGTACTGGCACTTGACATCCCCACTGTTATACCAACAATCTGTTGCAACAAGCATAGTACCTCAACTCTGCCCACCAGCTTTCAGAAGAGATCAGAGTGTAATAGGGAGGGCAGCCCCAAGGTCAGGGAATGCCACGGAGGTAGAAACTCAACCCCAAACACTCCTTCATAGGAACTTCAAAAAGTAGAAGACATAATTATTCTCTTCCTTCTGTTCACTTCACAGAATCAGCTCATGGAAATCTTCCCAGTTTCCTTTGACACTGTTTTACTTTAAGATTTGTGAACTGCTTTAAAACCTTATTTCCCTGATATGACACAATAAGTAAATTAATTGAGGCAATGTTTTAATTTTTGTTATATTGGATGGACCTACCCATGAGAAATGAACATTTATCCAATTATTTAGATGTCATTATTCTTTCAAAGAATGTCTTATAGTTGAATTCATATAGATTCTGGCTTTATCTTGGTTCATAAGCTCCCACGTTTTTATAGCTTCTTTAATTATTTTAATAGATCTTCTCTATTTCTTCCTGATGGGTTTTGTTAGTAATATATAAAAATGCTGATGATTTTTGCGGATTTATTTTATATCATACAACTTTGTAGATGTTTTTAATTATTTCAATTAACTTTTCAATTGATTCATTAGAATTTTCTAAGTAAATCATCATATCATCAACAAAAAAAAAAACTATAATATTGTTTCTTCTTTGCCTGTGCTTATTCCCTTGATTTCTTTTCTTATCTTATTGCTATGGCTAGCATATATAGAACTATGGTAAATACTGGTGATCATGGGCATCCTTGCTTTATCCCTCATCTTATTGGAAAGGCCACTAACATTTCTCCAATACATACAAAGTTTGTTATTGGTTTTAGGTAGGTATTATTTAGTATATTAAGGAAACATCCATTTATTTTTATGCATTCAAGCTTTTTTAACAGAAATGTCTCCTGGAAATTGTGAAAAACTTTTCTAAATCTGTTGATATAATCATGAGAGTTTTGTTAATTGTATTATTAACATGGTTCATTTTACATATAGAATTCCTAAAGGTGAGTTGTCCCTAAGTTATTGGTAGAACTCCAACACAGTTTTTTAATCTTTCTAATTACGTCATTTTAATGAATTTGATAATATTTTCCTTAAATATATGCATCAATATTCACTAGGGACATTAATCTATAGCTTTTTTTCCTCTGGTTTGTCTCCTCAGGTTAGATTCAAGGTTATGTTTTTATCATAGAAGAAAATTAGAAGAATAACTTTTTCTTTATATTGTGAACAGTTTATAAGATATTGGAATTAATTGTTCTCTGAATGCTTGATAGAATTTGCTTTGTAAATCCATATGATTGGAGACTTTTTTTTCAGAGTTGATTTATGGACAGTTCAATTTCTTTTGTTTGTAATGAGTTATTTAAATATTATATTTTTCTTTTGGTTAATCTAGGTATTATATATGTGTATAAATATTTATACATTTCCTCTACGATCAATTTTAGTATGTCCTAGAGCAAAATAGCTCCTGATAGTTTCCTTTATTTAGTCTTCAATTACTGTGAATTATCCTTTTTTTTACTTTTGATACAACTTTTCTTCTCTTTAAAAAATATACTAGTTATTTGACTATTTTATTATTTAAAAAAAAAACTCCTAGTTTTAATTCTCAACTCAGTGGGTTTTCTTTTTGCATTCTCTTTTACTATTCTCCTGTAATTTTCAGAATTTCTACTTTGTTCTTTGTTTTTATATTTTTTTGTTATTTAAGTATTTTAGTAACATGTCACTGATATGTTCTCTTTTTTATTGATGAAATTGTTTAGAATTATTAATTTTCTTTTAATTTATTTAATTTCTTTAAATTTCTTTTAATAACTGCTTCAGTAGCATCCCATAAGTTATGTTGCCTTATCATTGTCATTTTCTTTAATGAAATATTTGATTGTTTCTATAATCTGTTTTTGACCACTAATTCTCTAAAATTAAATTATTTAGTCTTAAGTTACTTTTTAATTCCTCCCCTTGTGACCCTTTATTAAATATAATTTTATTGCCTTTTGATCAGCAAATAATGTGTTTTGTATTTCCCCTTTGCTACATTTTGGTTTTGGTCTTTAGGCCCCGTTGCATGGTCAATTTTTGGGAAATCCACATATAGATGAGAAGTTTTCTGTTTCCATTCAGTATTTTCTGTTCCCATTCAGTAATCACCACAGATCTTATATCTCTAATTTTCTAAAGTTCTAATAATGTTTCTTGGATTCTTTCATGTTTAACTCTTTGTTAATTTTGTCTAAGCCTTAAAAGGGTACACTGAGGTTCTCCCCCATTATAGTTTTGCTGAATGTCCCTCCAGTTCAATTCACTTTTCCTGTAAGTATTTAGATAACATGTATGCTATCTATATATGCACTATTTTGTGCCTATATAAAGTACTGATATTGATGCATTATGTATGCCTCCTTTAAGTATAATGTGATTTCTCTCCTCATCTCTTTTTACCATATCTGTTTTTACTATAAGCTCTTCTGAATTTATATTACTGTCCTTGATTTATTGAGTTCAGTTGAAACATAATCATATTTCCATTCCATCATTTTAGCTCTATGTGAATCTTTATATGTTTCATATGTTTCCTGTAAACAACATAATAATTGGTTTCTTGTTTCTAATCTATTCTTCTATCTTCTTCCATTTTATGGATGAGTTTGTCCCATTCATGTTGCCAGTTCATTATATTAACTTGTTCATTCCCCTTTATTCTCTTCTCCTGCACTGTCTCCCTTTTCAAAAATAAAAAAGTGATCTGAAGAAAGGCATTTGACACTTGTGATCTATAAATAGCCACCACTTGTCTTCATTCTCATAGGTTTTCCCTTCCCTTTGCCCTGAAACTAATCCTATATTTTTAATCTTTCTTCCTTTATTTTTAATTTTTCCTTCACATTCCTCTTATTCAAGTATGTTCTACTTGTGACTATTCCTTTCATTATCCTGCCCTACTCTGAAACCCTGATTTGCCTTTCTCTCCTAGTGACTTTTGTTTAATGTGTTTCTATATCTAGATTATTATTATAGGTATATTTGTGTGTGTGTGTGTGTGTGTGTGTGTGTATTGTGGAAGAGTGATGCAATTCTATTCAATCTTCCTTTATTAGATTCAGATGAATAGTTCATTCATGGGAATCTTGTTCATCCTTTTTCCTTCTCCATGATAAAAGTTTCTTCATCCTATGCACATAAATTATGTGATAATAATTCCCAATCCCATTCTTCCTTTATTTTCCAGCCTCTCCTCTTTTTTAATCATCTCCTGAGACCCTCAAAACACAGCAAAACTACCCATGGTACCTCTGTTGTACTGTTTACCTTTCTCTGTGTTCATTAAAGATATTAGGGATCTCAACCATTTTGCGGATCAATTTGGAACTATGTCCAAAGGGTTATAAAAGTGTTCATATCCTTCAACCCAGCAATGCCATTTCTAGGGCTATATCCCAAAGATATCATAAAAATGGGAAAAGGACCCATGTGTATAAAAATGTTTATAGCAGCTCTTTTTGTGGTTGCAAAGAATGAGAAATTGAGGGGACGCCCATCAATTGCAGAATGGCTGAACAAGTTGTGGTATATGAATATAATGGAATACTATTGTGTATAAGAAATGTTGAGTAGGTGGACTTCAGAAAAACCTGGAAAGATATATATGAACTGATGCTGAGTGAGGGGAGAAGAATCAGGAGAACATTGTACACAGTTACAGCCACATTGTGTGATGACAAACTTTGATAAACTTGGCTCTTCTCAGCAATGCAAGATTCTAAGACAACTCCAAAAGGTTCATGATGGAAAATGCTATCCACATCCAGAGAAAGAACTATGGAGTCTGAATGCAGATCAAAGCATACTATTTATTTTCTCTTTTTGGTTTTGATTTTTCTTCTTTCTTGTGGTTTATTCTGTTAGTTCTACTTCTTTATAACATGACCAATGTGAAAATATGTTTAATATGAATGTATACTCTCCTGCTTCCCTTCCCTCTACCGGGACAACAGCAATAATCCATCAGCCAGGTGTGGTAGGGGAGGACCTCAGTGGACCTCATTCTTCCCCACATCCCTCCCCCCAAATCCCAAATGCCTGGGAAGGCAGTGACTGCATGAGAAACACCTGCCCTCCCTCCCCTCACAGCTCTCTCTGCCAATCAGGGAGGGCTAGTCCTACCACACTCCAAGCCCCAACGTGGCTCCCTCCCAGCAGGGCCCTTCATGATTTCAGACATCCAGATTCCCCTTCCCCACTCTTCCCAACATGTACAGATATACAGATAGACAGAAATATGTCTGCATTCATTTTGGAAGCAAAAACAAAGAAATTAAAGATTTAAAATTTTACAGTTAAAAAAATTTTGGCTGTTTGTATTATTTTTCTATGACCATGGAGCCCTGATTTTTAACTATGATAGTTTTTGGAGTTTTCATTTTCAGGTTTCTTTCAGGTCCAATCTTTATTTTGTTCTTCATTTCTAAGAGTTTGGGGCAGCTTTGATTTAAATTTTTTTAAAATATATATTAATTATACTTTTATCACATTTTTCAGATAGTATAATAATTCTTAGATGAGCTTTTCTTCTATTTTATGGGATCTTTTAATATTTCATTTTCTTCTATTTTTTCAATATTTTAGTTTTTTGAAGTTTTGCATTGTCCTACTATTGCATCATTATCTCCATCCCACTTCCTATTTAACCCATTTCCATTTCAAATTTCTGGGTATTCCATTCTTAGTTAAGTTTTTCTACTATCTATTCTAAAGTATAAATTTTCTTTGTCATTTTTCTTCCTGAACTTTTCCATTTTGTATCTGTTGTTTTGTTCTTTAATCCACGGTGCCAGAATACTTTTTTTTTACTTTAAGACTTTTTTTTAGAACGTTTTTATATCATTTTCTTCCTCAGGGCTTACCTTTTTTGTACTTCTCAGACCAAGGTATTTCCTTATAGTGTTTAGTGTTTTGCTTTATTTCTTCATCTCAGAAACTTCCATGTCTAGGTTGAAGATACTATGCTTGGGCCAAGCTCTGCTATTGCACTACTTAATGACATTTGCAGGCCCTGCCTGGTCCTGAGTGTGGTGGCCAAACCCAGGTCCCTCCTTCTGTGTCCCATAGAACTATTCCAACTTTCCACTTAGTCTAGGACCACGCTTTTGCTAAAGGACTCTTGCACTTCTCTATACATTAGGCTATGTATGAGACCTTTTCTCCTTCTTGCTGGACTTTAGAGCCTTCTCAATAGTGGACAGCCACTTGGCTTTGGGAAGATCAGGGATGATCTTTGATGAGGGCATTCTTCTTACCATTGTGCTTGGGGCTGCTGCCCTTTTCCATCCCCCACCTCCTGCTTCTGTGTTCTAAACTGGACCCTGGTATACTCTCTTTAGAGCCCCTCTCCCATTTCCCCAGGATTACTTTCTGCCATGATTTTCACCCACCTTATCTTGTATACTTCATGGTTTGTCAGGATTATGATTGTTCTTTTGTGTATCCCTGGGCTCTGGAGGAAATATACTGGTCATTATTATTTCTTTTTAAACTGTTACAGTTTATACATTATGTGATGCAAGGGTTCTGAGATCCCGTAAGTCCTTAATAAATTATTGATGATGATGATGATGATGATGATGTCGAAGATGATGAAGATGATGACAGTTTTAGAGGGACATGATAGCTCTCTTCAAGTATTTATAGGGTGGGCAGGTAGAGGAGAATTATATTTCTTCTGCTTGAATCCAGAGGATCAAAACAGGAGCAATGAGTAGAATTCAGCTATAACTTATAGTCTTAAGAGAGTTGCTTCACTTAATTAAGAAGCTAAGTAACTTGTCCATGGTCATACATACAGCTGGTTTGTATCAGAAAACAGAACTTGATTCCAGTCCTTTTGATTCCAAGATCGGTTTTCCATCCATTCTGTCATACTGCACATTTAGGAGAATATAAAAAATATTTATGTGTGTTTATATAAAATGAACAGAAAACTATTTAGTTTATACTTTTTCTTTTGTTATCTTGGAACACCTAGCTCTCTATTATACTGTAATAAGTAAATTAAACATGTATGGGTTTTGTTGTTATTGTTCAGTCATTTTTAGTCATGTCTGACTCCTCATGACTCTATTTTTGTGGTCCTCTTCATAAAGATACTGGAGTAGTCTGCTATTTCCTTTTCCAGCTCATTTCACAGATGATTAAACTGTGGTGAACAAGGTTAAATGGCTTGCCCAAAGTAACACAACTAGTATGTGTCTGAGGCTGAATTTGAATTCAGAAAGGTGAATCTTCCTGGCGCCAGATCCAGGACACTATCCACTGCACCTCCTATGTGACTATACTTAAGGAACATTCCAAACTCTGGAGACTTTAAAGACTCCCATGTCCTTAGATTCTGTTAAAAAAAATTGCATGCACAGGAAAACTGACATTATATCTCCCTATGTAAAGTGAATATATACTTTCCACAACCCTTTTGCTTTGAAAATACATGAAAGTTCTGAGTCACATGACTAACAAGAAAGACCACAAATATTCTTTAATCTCATTAACTTTCAAAATTCCTCAAAATAAGAATTATGCACAAGAGATAAAAGAAAAACAACTGTGCCTGTCTCCACAATCCAAAACCCCAAGAACTAAAGAAAGCAACAACCTAATCAAAAGTTATTTCTTAATCACTAATGCTCCCACTCAGTTCTCCTGTCAGCACCTACACTATGGCAGAGAAACAAAACTCATCTCACCAACGTGTACTCTTTTATCTATCTAGTAATTTCCTGGCTGTTGCTACAGTCTCTACTAGCACACTCTGTCCCTACCCTCACTGCACCATCGTGTATCAGCAATAGCTGACCTCAACTCTGCCCAGCTCCTTGAAGAGGAAGACAAGATGTAAAAATTAGAAACTTGCTATACCTTGGATGCCAACAACAACATTCAATTAGAGAACTAAAAAAATCAAGAAAACTAGGGCAGAGTGACAGTGTGTGCAGATGGAGGTGGGGCAGGGAGAGACTACATCAAACATGTAGGAATGGGAACCAACATTCACCCTGATTCAGTACTATCCTTTCAGAATTCATTTGGAACAGGGGCTGTGTGGCCAGAGAAAAGTCGATTCCAAACTTTGAAGGTGACTGAGACGACCTCCAAGGGATCCACATTCAAAGGGGAAAGAGTGGGAAAATGTAAGGGAAATGTAAGTGGGAAGGAGATTGAAATTAACCAAGATTTTAGGAGGAAGAAAAATCAGTTAAAACCAAGAGCAAATGCTGAAAATTAACAAGGAATCTATTAAGAGGAGTGAGTTCAACTATTTCCAAATAAATATTGCAAGACATAGAAAGCTCATCTAGCACTTGATGTGACAGTAGGCCCTCTGAATTCCCAAAAGAGCATGGGACCACAGCAGAATGTCTGAGTGGCTCAAGAAAAATAAGAATCTCAACATAAAAAAATTAGAGGGAGAACAAATGATAGAATATATGGCTTGCAAAGCAAATACAACATAGTAGAAAGAAAATTTGAATACACAGTGGTGAGTATTTGAAGAAAGGAAAGAAAAAGCAACTGCTGGGTATATAAATAAACTGAAGGACTATCTGAAAGATGAGAAGCAAAACATAATAATGTTAAAAGAACACATTGCTCTATGCAAGCAAAATATGTTGAACTCCAAGATAGGATGAATAGAGACAACTTAAGGATCACAGGTCTCATAGAAAAACATATCAACAAATTTGAACACCATGATGAAAGCAATTTTACAATAAAATTTCCTGGAAATTCTGAGTTAAAAAAATACAATAACAGAGCACCAATTAAAAGAATCCGTGGAGCATCTCTGGGGGAGCAGGAAATAGAAAACTCTATTGCAAACTATACTACACATAGTGGATGAATTTAACAAATTATATGAACAAATTGGAGAAAGACCTTTAAACATAAAGGAAAATATATTCTAATACCAAAAGACTTCCACATGCACCAGAAACCTCAGAGGGGAACAGAATTGTTGTTCACTCTCCATTTTTTGAAGAGGACTAATGACTTCACAGAGTGATGTCTTAACTTGTGTATGAAATGGATTTGAATGAAGCAGAGCTGCACAAAGCTGTCAGTCTCATTCTCTCATCCTGAGTCATTAAAGTCTAGTGGCAGGACAAAAATCAGGACAGCTAGTGATGTCCCGGGATGCAATGTATGACCTCAGCATCTTTGATGTCTGACCAAACTCTTAAGCACTCCACAGTGCCTGCTTCAGCCACCTTCATGGCCATTGGAACAAATTGCTTTCATACACTCATTCCACCAGTGAAAGTCTTCAAATGAATTGGTTAGACATTCTGCTAACTTGATGACAAGTTTGAGACCTATTGATTACCATCAGCTTGGTTTAGCCCATCTGTGGAGATGGTTTAGTTTAATAGGGTGTGGCTGCTGTACATGCTACAGCTTCTTGGAGCCACAGAGGAGAGTGGGGTGAAGTTGGACACCAAAGAAAATTTAACAGCCCTAAAAAGGGCCTAGAAAGCCCTCACCCCAGAATTGCTAGACCTCCCTGAACAATACATACACCCTGGGGAACAGAATAGCAAACTGAAAAGCAAAAATTCAAGGTGCAACCTATAGTGATATCTTGCAAATCTGAGCCTAATTATCAACTAAAAAAAAGAATGTTCAAACCATAGAAAGACACTTGAAGCATTTGGAGACCTACTCCAAACCATGCCATACACAAACATATTATTTAATTTTCAGTCATCCTAGATGGCAAAAACACAAGGAAGTACATACAGTTTCCAAAGAAAGCACAAGGTTAAAATATACTATCTTGTCTCTAGAAGCTATTAAAAGGGGGGAAAAACCCTAGAAATAGAATACCTTTGGGATTAAAGTCAATAATAACAAAATAATAGAAGGACTATTAAGAGATTTTATTCTAAAAGTATACAAGGTGATACAGATGAAAGTGGAACTTAAATAGGAAAAATGAAAGTAGAAGAACAGTATGGAAACACTATGGACTAAACTTCACAACCCATCCCTCCCCCCTTAATATGTAAATCAGTGTTGTTATGTTTTGTGGAGGATAAGGGAATTAATCGCAGAGTAAGAGGATGCATGAAAGGAGAAAGGAAGGTAGGAGACAGAGGGAAATGAATGATTTATCCTATTCAACTCAGTGGTAAATATTGAATGGAATATAATTTCTGTAGTTTATCAGGAAGAGGCACTATGGGAGAGTAAGGTGGTAAAGAGAAGAATGGAAATAGGGAAAGGAGGAGGACAACTTGATTTAGTGGCATGAGAAAGTCCTACTGAAGAACACTCCCAAGAGGAAGACAATCTATATTGGGAGATAGGGAGCCTACAATTAATATAATCTTCAAGAATATGGTGCTTAGAGAGACCACTACCTCTGAAGAGTATTGTACCTCCATGAACAACATCCTGCCTCAGGAGAAGAGGAGGAATCAGAGCTCCTGGGGAACTAGCATCCAGGTGGGTGGTTGATGAAGGCAAGAAATAGATTTAATGGCAATGGAGAAAAATTATCATGGCAGAGGAAACAGTGAGCAGTAATGAATTGCAGAAGCAGGTATATGGGAAGATTTTCACCATGTGGCAGTACTTCTCTCTACTTTGCAAGATTGATACTTCTATGAGTTTGGAAAAAGAGAAAAATAGGATAGGGGACAAGATCTATAATGCAATAACATAGAAACTATTAAAGTAGAATTCAAAATTGGTACTTTAAAAGCTTTAGTCACAGGAGAAAATATTTTTAAATATATTTTATTTTTTTGTCTAATTGCAGTAAGGACAAATTTAATAATCTGTATATATATATAGTAAAGTAGTTAATCTATGGAATGTAACTAAAAAAAAGTAAACCATAAATGACTTTAAAATACTGGGTCTGTTGTTGGACAATTATCTGAAATATAGGGAAGTTGGCATTTTCCATTTCCTCTATAGTTGCACTGAGGCATATTGGTTTGTAGTTAAACTAGTAAAATTAGATAAGTCTAGTTATTTTAAATGGTTTAAGAAAATAGTTAAATTAGAACCTTTTATTCATATATGTTTTTAAAGATCCAAATGACTTCCCAATATAACACCTCTGCATTGTAACAATAACAAAAAAAGAATAAAAGTTAAGTGGACAAAATTACCACATCTGGAAATATATGTAATAGCTCTTAGATAATATATATATATATATATATATATATTTACCTTACTTTTGTTATATTTTCTCTGTTATATCTTGATATTTTTAGTAATATATAGAAATACAGATACTATCACTCTATTTTGCATGTTATATGTTTTTTTTCCTTCTACTATATTTAAATTTTATTTTTTCAAGTAGTTTATTTGTTGATTGGTGTTTTCTAAATAAGCCATAATTTTAAGTCCAATTAGGGATTATTTTGTCTTCACTTTGCTGATGCTTATACCTCTATGTTTTTTTTCTTTTTTTCTGCTTTCTTTTCTCATCTTAGTTAGTATTTCTGCCTTCTTTTCAAACAGTTCACATAGAAGTCATAAATAAAAGAATTGACAAAAATATATGACCAATAGCTATGTGACCAAAATTTTGGTCTATGGAACAATAATCCCAAAAGAAGAAATTCAGACTAATAAGAAAAATATGAAAATATTGTTCCCAGATAAATGGGTTCTCTTAAAAATCAATCTGTAAATGATTATAAAAGAAAACAGGTAAAAAGAATCCCAACTTAAGTGCAGCTCATGAACTTAAAAATATGTCCTTGGATTCCTATATTGTACTCAAATGTTTGCCTCCAAGTACAGAAAGACTGAAAGTCTTCAGTTGATAAGGATAATTTAAAATAAATCTGATTTGACTAAACAACTGAAAAGTTTCGGTGTTGTAGATTTTTATTCATTTTAAATTTAAATACAAAACAAAAAATAACATTTTTATAAACACAGCAGAACATGAAAGGATTAATTATAAAACAATACATTTTCATTTCAAGAAAACATGGACAATAAATACTACATATTCTTTTCAAAGCTACCCAGATTTTCTTTGTTTCCCTGTAGGTTTTGTTCTCATCTGTGTACTTTTTACTTTATTTTTCCCTCCTACTCCTCAAAACCTAAAGAAGACTAGAATCAAAGAGATTATATGTATATATGTATATGTGTGTGTGTACACATAACTATATGTGTGTGTATATATATATATACATACATACATATAAATAGATATCAATAAACATACACCTAAATACATATATACACTCATACGCATATGTGAGACTGTACTATATATATATATTTCTACTTATCATCTCTTTCTCTGGAGTTGGATAGCGTCTTCTATCATAAGAAAGTCCTTTCCATGTTTTCCTGAATCAACCAGCTCATCATTTCCTACACCACAACAATATACCAGCACAATGACATCCCATCTAAGAAATTGTCTGTGAAAGTTCCCCCCGCCCATTTTCTGCATTCCTTAAATTTTTGATACTTTAGTATTATTTATACAAGAAAATTTTAACTTAAAAAATTGAAATTATCCATTTTATACTTCAACATTACAATTGCCCTATAAATATAAATTCTTTTTTTAAACAAATGCTTTATTAACTTCTGTTTTACATCATTTATTTCCGCCAGATTTTGAGTTACAATTATTTTTCCCCCTGTTTTTCCCCTACCCATCCTCCCAGAATAGCAGTCCCACAAGATATCACTTCCTCCAATCTGCTCTCTCCCATACCTTCTCCCATACCCCCTTCGACTTTTCCATTAGAGGAAGGTGAATCTTTGTGTCCCAATGCCTGCATATCTTATCTCCCAATTATTAGCAAAAGAGTATTAATAATAGTATTTATATATATTTGAAACATTTAATGTTAAGACCTCGAATTTTAGATCCATTTCCTTCCTCCCTTGTCACCCATTCCCTCTGGGGAGATAAGTAATTCAGTATATGTTGTACATGTCTAGCTATGCAAAACCTTATCATAGTAGATATATTGTACAAGGCTGCTTATAATTCCCTCCCACTCATCCCACCCCCCACCTGGTCCATTCCCTACATGATCCTGTCCCTCTTCTACAGTGGGTACTTCCAACCTCCCCTCACCCCAAGGATGCCCTCCCATCCATCATCCCTCCTCTCATCCCCCTTCCCCCTATTCTGCTGCAGGGTGAGATATCCCATTTAGTATGTATGTCATTCTCTCCCTGAACCAAATTCAATGAGAATGTGGTTTTGCCTTTTGCCTTCCTATTCTTCCCCTCCCTTGTAACCACTTCCCCTTGCTTCTTCTACATGAGATAGTTTACCCTACCCTGTCTCTCCCCATCTCCTCTTGCCACTTTCCTCTCTCACCTCATAATTTCATCCTTTGAGTATTCTCCCTTCCCAACAAATACAACCTATGCCCTCTATCCATATATAACTGTAACCATATACACACACATTCACATATGTATTCATATTGCCACACACCCTTCTTCCATTATTTTCATAGTGAGAAAGATATCATCAGTTACAGTTATTGCTTTTCCATATAGGAATGTAAATAGTACAACTTTGATAAGTTCCTTTTGATTTCTTTTCCCTGATTACCTTCTCAGGCATCTCTTCCTTCTTGTGTCTGGATGTCAAATTTTCTATTCAATTCTGGTTTTTTCCTCAGGAATGCTTGAAAGTCCTCTATTCCACTGAATGACCATATTTTCCCCTGAAACAAAATACTCAGTTTTGCTGGGTAGATGACCCTTGGGTTCATTCCCAGCTCTTTTGCCCTTTGGAATATCATTTTCCATGCCCTTCAATCCCTCAGTATAGAAGCTGCCAGGTCCTGGGCTATTCTGATTGTGTTTCCACAATATTGAAATTGTTTCTTCCTGGCTGCTTGTAGTATTTTCTCCTTGATCTGGGGATTCTGGAACCTGGCTATAATATTCCTGGGAGTTTTCTTGTTGGGATTTTTTTCAGGAGGTGGTTGGTGGATTCTTTCAACCTCTATTTTGCCTTCTGGATCTAAAACCTCAGGGCAATTTTCCTTGAGAATTTCTTGAAGGGTGATTTCTAGGTTCTTTCTTTGATCATGGCTTTCAGGTAGTCCAATAATTTTTAAATTGTCTCTCCTGGATCTATTTTCCAGGTCAGTGGTTTTTCCCATGAGATATTTCACATTGCTTCCTACTCTTTCATTTGTTTGAATCTGCTTAACAGCATCTTCATTTCTCATAAAGTCATTAGCTTCCATTTGCTCCAGCCTAACTCTGAAGGAATGAATCTCCTCAGTGAACTTTTGAGATTCTTTTTCCATCTGGCAAATTCGACTTTTTAAGGCATTCTTCTCCTCATTGCCCTTTTGGGACTCCTTTGCCATTTGAGTTAGTCTATTTTTTAAGGTGTTGTTTTCCTCAGTCAGGCTGTTGACCCTCATTTCATACTTTTCCTGCATCCTTCTCATTTCTCTTTCCAATTTTTCCTCCACTTCTGTTATTTGATTTTTAAAGTCCTTCTTAAGGTCCTCTATGGCCTGCAACCCGCTCATGTTTTCCCCTGGGGCTTTTGGAGCAGGACTTCTGACCTCACAGTCCTTTTCCTGCTCTATGCCCCCAAAATAGGAGTCTAGGGCTGCATTTTTCTGTTTCCTTTGCCTTGGCATGTTGCCACTTAATTACTTGACTTTTGGGCTTGTTGCCACAGTATGGCCTGGTGCCAGACAGGAACTTTCGCCCCAAATGTGGGAGGGGGCCAGCGTCCATTTCTGGCAAGCTATAAACCAACCCACAACTTCTACCCCAGATCACAATCCAGATCCAGGGAGGTTAAAGCAAGAGAGATTACCCCACCCCCCCAAGACTGATCGCTGGATCTCCCTACAGTTCGCAGGCCAGGAGCTGGAGCTTCCTCTGAAAACTACAAAATGGCGTGTCTCTTCAGAGGCTTCTAGCCCCCAGGGGAGGGAGCCCACGCATTCCCCAAATACAGGTCCCAAAGTCCATAGGACACTAACCTCTTACTTTGTCCTAGGCATGTCTATGTTGATAATTCTGGAGTCGCCACAGCTGCTGGTGTTCTGGGGTCCCTCCAACATTTGATTTTAAAATTTGAATTCCAGATTCATTCCTTTCCTCCCTTTTCACCCACTCTTACTGGGAAGATAAGCAATTCAATATAGGTTGTATATGTGTAACTAATGCAAAGCATTACCATAGTAGATATATTGTAGAAGACTAATTATTTTTCCCTCCCTCCTATATCACCTCCCACTTGTTCTATTCTCTACCGTGATCCTGGCCCTTTTCAAAAGTATAGCCTTCCTACTTCCCTTCCACCCAGCCTGCCCTCCCTTCCATCATCCTCCCTCTCATACCCTTCCCCCTTACTCTCCTGTAGAGTGAAAGAATCCTATTTAGTATGTATGACATTCTCTCTCGGATCCAAATTCAATAACAATAAGTATTTGTCTTTTTCCCTTCCTGTTTTTCCCTCCCTTGTAACCATTTTCCCTTGCCTTTTCTATATGAGATAGTTTACGCAATTCTGTCTCTCCCCATCTCCTCTCGTTATATTCCTCTTTCACCTCTTAATTTCAACTTTTAAGTATCATCCCTTCCTATTAAATTTGAGCTATACCCTCTATCTATGTATACCTGTGAACATATATACACACATTCACATTTCTATTTGTATGCCCATATACCCTTCTTCAACTATTTTCATACTGAGAAAAGTTTCATCAGTTAAAGTTATTGTTTTTCCATATAGGAATGTAAATAGTTCAACTTTGATAAGTTCCTTATGATTTCCTTTCCCTGTTTACCTTCTCAAGTATCTCTTGCTTCTTGTATCTGAATGTCAAATTTTCTATTCAACTCTGTTTTTTTTTTTCCTCAAAAATGCTTGAAAGTCCTCTATTCCATTGAATGACCATATTTTCCCCTGAAACAAGATACTCAGTTTTGCTGGGTAGGTGATTCTTGGTTTTAATCCCAGCTCCTTTGCCATCAGGAATATCATATTCCAAGCCTTTCAACCCCTCAGTGTAGAAGCTGCCAGATCCTGCATTATCCTGATTGTGTTTCCACAATATTAAAATTGTTTCTTCCTGGCTGCTTGTAATATTTTCTCTTTTATCTGGGAATTCTGGAACTAATGTTCCCAGGAGTTTTCTTTTTGGGATATTTTTCAGGAGGTTATTGGTGGATTCTTTCAACCTCTATTTTGCCCTTTAGCTCTAAAACATCAGGGCAATTTTCCTTAAGAATTTCTTAAAAGGTGATTTCTAGGTTCTTTCTTTGATCATGGCTCTCAGGTAGTCCAATAATTTTTGGATTGTCTCTCCTAGATCTATTTTCCAGGTCAGTGGTTTTTTCCATGAGGTATTTCATATTGCCTTATATTCTTTCATTTGTTTGGATCTGCTTAATAGCATCTTGATTTCTCATAAAGTCATTAGCTCCCATTTGCTCCAGTCTAATTCTGAAGGAATGATTCTCCTCAGTGAACTTTTGAGATTCTTTTTCCATCTGGCAAATTCAGCTTTTTAAGGCATTCTTCTCATCATTGCCTTGTTGAGCCTCTTTTGTCATTTGAGTTAGTCTATTTTTAAGTTGTTATTTTCCTCAGTCAGGCTGTTGATTCTCATTTCATACATTCCTTGCATCTTTCTCATTTCTTTTTCCAATTTTTCCTCCACTTCTCTTAAGGTCTTCTATGGCCTGTAACCAGCTCGTATTTTCATTTGAAGCTTTTGGTGCAGGAGTTCTGACCTCACAGTCCTCCTTCTGTTCCATGCTTTCATCCTCTTTGCCCCCAAAATAGGAGTCTAATGTTGAAATTTTCTGTTTATTTTGTTTCCTTTGACTAGACATGTTGCCACTCAATTACTTGGCTTTCAGACTTGTTGCCACCATAGGACTCTGCCACCAGCCAGGGGAGCTTCCGTCCCAAATGCTGGGGTTTTCTCAACTGCCAGAGGTATTAGTTGGGTGCTCTCTCTGAAGCCTCCACATGCTCTGGCAAGCTGGTCACACACCCCAAGACCTCTACCCCAGACTACAATCCAGATCCAGGAATGTTAAAGCAAGAGGGATTACCCCCACAGACTGGTCACTGGGTCCCCCTACTGTCCACAGGCCAGCTGCTGAGGCTGCAGGTTATGCCTAAGGGTCTCAGTGGCTTCTTGCCCTAGGGGAAAAAGCTGACATGCTCCCTCCACTAGTCCCAGAGTCCACAGGGCACTTACCTCTCACTTTGTCCTTGGCATCTCTATTAATAATTCTGGAAACACCACAACTGTTGGTGTTCTGGAGTCCTTCCAGCCAGCTGCTGGTCAGGTTGCCCTGGGGCTAAAACCTCAGACTCAGGATTCAGGTGGGCCTGGGCTCTGCTCCCAGAGTGCTGAGCTGGTCACTCCCTGCTGGGCTGCCAAACTGTCTTCAGTGAGAGTTTAGCTTCTCTGTGTCATTTTGTGGGTTCTGTAGCTCCAGAGTTTGTTCAGTGTCCCCTTTTGCATAAACTGGAAGTGGTGTGGGCCAGAGCACCACAGAAGTGCTGTGTCTACTCCATCATCTTGACTCTGCCCCCACCAAGTTTTATTTTTTAGACTCACCCCCTCATACACAGCTTAGTGCATGCCTTTCTTTCAAACTACCCAAATAAAGATGTCAGTCATCAAATACTGATAACATTTATACACATACGGAGTAAACAATTTGACCTTATAGAGTTCCTTATAATTGGTCTTTAATGTGTACCTTACATTCCTCTAGGATGTCATCTCTCAAAATTTTCTTTAAGTTCTGAGACTTTCATCACAAATACCTGGAAGTCTTTGAGTTTATTCTTTCAGTTCTTTTTTTTTTCATTAAAAATTATACTTACCTTTGCTGGGTAAGTTGCCGTCGGGCACAACCCCAGCTCTTTTGTTCTATGAAATATAGTATTCCAAGACCTATAGTCCTAGTAGCTGCTAGGTCTTGTGTAATCTCTTTTGTAGCTTTATAATATTTAAATTGTTGCTTTTTATCTTGTTACTTGAAATATTTTCTACTTACCCTGAGAGCTTTGAATCTTGGCTGTGATATTCTTGCAGGTTTTCCTTCTGGGATATCATTCTGGTATTGTTTGGTGAATTTTTTTGCTATCTCTGCTTTGCCTTCTTGTTCTAGAACTTCAGGGCAATTTTCCTTGATAATTTTTTATAATGTTGTATAACTATTTTTTTATTTTAATTTTCAAGTAGCCCCACTATCCTTATATTATTTCTCCTTGCTCTGCTCTCCAGATCAGTTGTTTTTCTGATGAGATGGTCTATATTCTCTTCTATTTTTTCATTCGGTTTTATTATTTCTTGGTGTCTTATAGCTTCATTAATTTCACTATGCCCAATTCTAGTTTTCAAGGAATTATTTTCTTCCTTAAGTTTTTGATTCTCTGTTTCTAGTTCCTCGACTTTCTTTTCATAATATTATTTATTTTCTTGGATTGCTATTTTTTTTCTAATTGTTCCTCAAATTCTCTTATTTGATTTTTAAAGTCCTTCTTAAGTTCTTCTAAGAACTCTTTTTGTGTTTGGGACCACTTGTTGTTTCTTATGGAAAAAAGGAGGGCTTTTTAAAAATTCCATTATCTTCCTCTGAAAATGAACTTAGATCTTCTCTATCCCTGTAGTAACTTTTTATGATTGGGTTCTTTCTCCTTTGCTTGCTCATTTTAATTATTTTATTTTTAGCAGCTACAATTATTATAATGAAGTTCTGGTCCTGAGTGGTGGGGAATGATAGCCCAAGTCTCAGGTCCTTCTTACTGTTATTTTCTGAAATCTGTCCTGGGGATGAGCCTTGGGTTTTCTTCACCAGTCTTTAGCCATTAGGGTCCCTGGCCATACCATCCCACAAATAATCTTGCTCCTTGTGGTGCTTCCAGTGGCTGCAGACTACAGCTGTCCTCTCTGTGCTAGAATTGAAACAAGGGACTTTTATCTCTTGCTAGTTCTTACTGCCAATAGGGTCCTTGCCCCTCAGTACTGGAATCACGAGGTCTGTCCTAGCCCCTTCGCCCTTGCAGCCACAACCCAGGATAATCAGGTCAGCACAACTTTGCTTGGAATGCCTTGACAATGGAACATCCTTCAATCTTCTCCTACTCAGTCATTAGACCCCCACATTGTTGGTGAGGTTAAGGTTGTCTCCCAATCCAGCTGTTAAGTTACATATAAAGATCAATCACCTAAAACTTTTTATGATATTCTTTTAAATGTCTCCATGATTTGAATGAAATTTGATGGTTCTTCCTTAATAGGAGTAAAATTTCTACTATGTGAATTGGCTTGAATTTTATTGTTGATTATGTTTTTGTGGTCATTTCTATGATCAAACACCAATTTGCAATTTTTAGGTTAAATATTTAGTGAGCATTGGTGTACTGGATAATGGTCTGGCTTTGGAATCAAGAGGAAGACCTTGATGTGAGCCCAGCCTCTGACATACTCTTACTTTGTGACCTGGGACAAGTGATCTAATCTCCTGATACTCTAAAATATGAAATTAAAATTGAGTTTTCAGTCTGCATTGGTAGAGTAAGTTTACATACCAGAATTTCACTAGATCCATGAAATCACAAGTTCAGATATCTTCTCCACTCCTCCTCTCACACAAAATACGTATTTAGATAAATGTGATACCAAAAATTGAGTGAAAATGAAAAATTAAAAATGATAAATTGTTTCCAAAAATCTAGGTGCCCTTTATCACACACATAACATCCAAATGACTGCCTGGATATTTCACTTTTATCTAAATATTTTGTGTCATGTAACTATTATACATGAATAAGCTTTTTAAATTTTATTTTCAATTTATGGAAGGAAACAAGAATTTCCATAGTACAGTACAATAAAAAGGGTGATTGCATGTGAAACTGCAAATCTACCATGCACAACTTGCTATTCCTTTCAAATGTACAATAAAATTATTGTGTGATTTTTTTCTTTCCTACCTCTACCCCCACCCCTATTGTAGAGTTGGCCACACACACACACACACACACACACACACACACACACACACACACACACACACACACACACACACATTATTCTAAACATAATTCTACTTGTCAGTTCTTTCTCAAGATAAAGGTAACATCCTTCTTTACACATCCTCCATTAATTTGGGCATTTATAATAGTCAAAACAACCTATTCACACAAAGTTGTTTTTAAAACAACATTGCTCTTGCTGTATACAATGTTCTCTTGGGTCTGCTCATTTTACTCTTAATTTTTTCATGCAAGTTTTTTCTAAAATCATTGAGCTCATCATTTCTCACAGCACAGCAATATTCCATCACAATCATATACCAGAATTTGTTCAGTTATTCCTCAACAGAAAACTGCTATAAACATTTTAGAACATATAGATTCTTTTCCTTTTTCCCTAATTATCTTCAGAAATAGACCAAGTAGTAATATTTTGGGGTCAAAGGGTATAGATAGTCAAATAACTCTAAGCATAATTCCAGACTGCTCTTTAAAATGGTTGGATCATTTCATAGTTCCACCAACAATGAATTAGTGTCCTGATTTTTCTACAACCCCTCCAACACTTGTCATTTTCTGCTTCTATCATTTTAGCCAAACTGATAGGATAAAATATCACAAAGTTGTTTTAATTTTCAATTCTCTAAACAATAAAGGTTTAGAGCATTTTTATGTGACTATACCATGTTTTGATTTCTTTATCAGAAAACTACCTGTTCATATCCTTTGACCATTTATCAGTTGGAGAATGACTAATATTCTTATAAATTTGACAAAGCTCTTTATATATTTTAGACATGAGACCTTTATCTGATAAACTGCATATGGAAAATTTGTCCCAATTTTCTGCTTTCCTTCTAATGTTAGCTACATTTGTTTATTTGTACAAAAACTTTTTTTTTAATAGTATTTATATATATATTTGAAACATTTAATGTTACGACCTTGAATTTCAGATCCATTTCCTTCCTCCCTTGTCACCCATTCCTTCTTGGGATATAAGTAATTCAGTATATGTTGTACATGTCTAGCTATACAAAACATTATCATAGTAGATATATTGTACAAGGCTGCTTATAATTCCCTCCCACTCATCCCACCCCCACCTGGTCCATTCCCTACATGATCCTGTCCCTCTTCTATACTGGGTACTTCCAACCTCCTCTCACCCCAAGGATGCCCTCCCATCCATCATCCCTCCTCTCATCCCCCTTCCCCCTATCCTGCTGCAGGTTGAGATATCCCATTTAGTATGTATGTCATTTTCTCCCTCAACCAAATTCAATGTGAATGTGGTTTTGCCTTTTTAGCCTTCCTTATTCTCCCCCTCCTTTGCAACCACTTCCCTTTGCTTCTTCTACATGGGATAGTTTACCCTACCCTGTCTCTCCCCATCTCCTCTTGCCACTTTCCTCTCTCACCTCATAATTTCATCCCTTGAGTACTCTCCCTTCCCAACAAATTCAACCTATACCCTCTATCCATATATAACTGTAACCATATACACACACATTCACATATGTATTCATATGACCACACCCCTTCTTCCATTATTTTCATAGTGAGAAAGATATCATCAGTCACAGTTATTGCTTTTCCATATAGGAATGTAAATAGTTCAACTTTGATAAGTTCCTTTGATTTCTTTTCCCTGATTACCTTCTCAGGCATCTCTTGCTTCTTGTGTCTGGATGTCAAATTTTCCATTCAATTCTGGTTTTTTCCTCAAGAATGCTTGAAAGTCCTCTATTCCACTGAATGACCATATTTTCCCCTGAAACAAAATGCTCAGTTTTGCTGGGTAGGTGACCCTTGGGTTCATTCCCAGCTCTTTTGCCCTCTGGAATATCATATTCCATGCCCTTCGATCCCTCAGTGTAGAAGCTGCCAGGTCCTGTGCTATTCTGATTGTGTTTCCACAATATTGAAATTGTTTCTTCCTGGCTGCTTGTAGTATTTTCTCCATGATCTGGGGATTCTGGAACCTGGCTATAATATTCCTGGGAGTTTTCTTTTGGGATCTTTTTCAGGAGGTGATCGGTGGATTCTTTCAACCTCTATTTTGCCCTCTGGATCTAAAACATCAGGGCAGTTTTCCTTGAGAATTTCTTGAAGGGTGATTTCTAGGTTCTTTCCTTGATCATGGCTTTCAGGTAGTCCAATAATTTTTAATTGTCTCTCCTGGATCTATTCTCCAGGTCAGTGGTTTTTCCCATGAGATATTTCACATTGCCTTCTAATCTTTCGTTTGTTTGGATCTGCTTAACAGCATCTTGATTTCTCATAAAGTCACTAGCTTCCATTTGCTCCAGTCTAACTCTGAAGGAATGAATCTCCTCAGTGAACTTTTGAGATTCTTTTTCCATCTGGCAAATTCGACTCCTCATTGCCCTTTTGGGCCTCCTTTGCTATTTGAGCTAGTCTATTTTTTAAGGTGTTGTTTTCCTCAGTCAGGCTGTTGACCCTCATTTCATACTTTTCCTGCATCCTTCTCATTTCTCTTTCTAATTTTCCTCCACTTCTCTTATTTGATTTTTAAAGTCCTTCTTAAGGTCCTCTATGGCCTGCAACCCACTCATGTTTTCCCCTGGGGCTTTTGGAGCAGGACTTCTGACCTCACAGTCCTTTTCCGCTCTATGCCCCCAAAATAGGAGTCTAGGGTTGCATTTTTCTGTTTCCTTTGCCTTGGCATGTTGCCACTTAATTGCTTGACTTTTGGGCTTGTTGCCACACTATGGCTTTAAGGCCAGATAGAGGAATTTTCGTCCCGAACGTGTGAGGGCAACTTCCGTTTCTGGCAAGCCGTAAACCCACCCATGACTTCCACCCTAGATCACAATCCAGATCCGGGGAGGTTAAAGCAAGAGCGATTACCCCCCAAGACTGATCGCTGGATCTCCCCACGATTTGTAGGCTGGGAGCCGGAAATGCCTCTGAAAACTACACAGTGGCCTGTCTCCTCAGCAGCTTCTAGCCCCCAGGGGAGGGAGCTGACGCATTCCCAAATACAGGTCCCAAAGTCCATAGGACACTAACCTCTTACTTTGTCCTAGGCAAGTCTATGTTGATAATTCTGGCGTCTCCACAGTTCCTGGTGTTCTGGGGTTCCTCCAGCCGGCTGCTGGCCCTGCCGCCCTGGGGCTAAAACCTCGGCTCACGTGGACCTGGGCTCGGCTCGGCTCCTGTGCTCTGCGCACTGCCGGCTCCCAGACCACTGCGCTGGTCCTTCCTGCAGGGTGCTGGGCTGTCCTCAGCGGGAGGTTAGCTTCTCTGTGTCGTTCTGTGGGTGCTGGGGCTCCAGAAGATTTTCAGAGTCCTTTTTTACATAGTTTGTGGAGAATCTGGGGGCAGAGAGGCTTGGACGAGCTGTTTCTACTCCGCCATCTTGGCTCCGCCCCCCTGTACAAAAACTTTTAAATTTAGTGTAATCAAAATTATCAATTTTATAGATAACTTTGTTCTCTCTTATTTTTTCATAAAATGTTTTTCTGTCTATAAGTCTAATACAAGTCTTGTGTTTTTCAAATTTTTTTGGTAAAACTCTCTTTATACATAGGTAATGTATTCATTTTGACACTTTATTTTGTTAAATGGTGTAAGATATTGGTCTGTGCCAAGTCTCAGCTACACTGCTTTCTTGCTCAACACAGTGATACCAAAAGATGATAAATTAAGTTTTCAAAAATCTAGGTGCCTTGGGGCGGCTAGGTGGCGCAGTGAATAGAGCGCCGGCCCTGGAATCAGAAGGACCTGAGTTCGGAGCCGGCCTCCAACACTTAATCCGCACAAACAAAAACCTAGCCGTGTAACCTTGGGCAAGTTACTTAACCCCAATTGCCCTTAAGGGGCGACTAGGTGGAGCAGTGAGTAAGAGCGCCGGCCTCGGAGTTTGGATGACCCGAGATCAGATCCGGCCTCAGAAAACGAGCACCCACACATAAATAATGACTAGCCGTGTAACCTTGAGCAAGTTACTTAACCCCAATTGCTTCTAAAAAAAAAAAAAAATCTAGGTGCCTTTCAGCACACACATTATATCATATCATCTGCAAAGAATGAGAGTTTTATTTCCCCATTGCCTATTCTAATTCCTTCAATATTTTTTCTCCTCTTACTGCCATAGCTACCATTTCTAACACAATATTGAATAATAGTGGTGATAATGGGCATTCTTGTGTCACCTCTGAATGTATTGGGAAGGCTTCTAGGTTATTTCCATTACAGATAATGCTTACTACTGGTTTTAGATTGATACTACTTACCCTTTTAAAGTAAGCTCCATTTGGTCCCATGATCTCCATTTTTATTAAGAATGGGAACTATATTTTTTTTTTTTGCTTTTTCTTCATCTATAGAGATAATCATGTGATTTCTGTTGGTTTTACATTATTAAAATACCTGGTTTAGGTATCAGCACCACATTTGTGTCATAAAAAGAATTGGGTAAGATTCCTTCTTTGCCTGTTTTCCAAAATAGCTTATATAGTAAGGAATTGATTGTTTTTTAAATGTTTGGCAGAATTCTCTTGTGAACCCATCTGGCCCTGAGGAGTTTTTCTTAGGGATCTTGTTGATGGCTTATTAATTTTTTTCTAAATTGGGGTTATTTAAATATTCTTTTTCCTCTGCTCTTAAATGGGGGCAGTATTAATTTTCATAAATATTTATCAGTTTTTCTTAGATTGTCAAACTTATTGGCATATTATTGGTATGATCAATTATGCTAATAGTTTCCCTAATATTGAATCAGCCCTTCATTCCTTGT
Source organism: Gymnobelideus leadbeateri (assembly GCA_011680675.1). NCBI lineage: Eukaryota > Metazoa > Chordata > Mammalia > Diprotodontia > Petauridae > Gymnobelideus > Gymnobelideus leadbeateri. The sequence goes on along the minus strand of WOXC01012042.1, from coordinate 14,714 downwards.
ATAAATCCCACCTCATCATAGTGTATGATCATGGTGATGTATTTTTGTAATCTCCTTGCTACTATTTTGTTTAAAATTTTTTCATCAATATTCATGAGGGAAATTGATCTATAGTTTTCTTTCTCTGCTTTAGCCTTTCCTAGTTAGATATCAGCACCATATTTCTGTCATAAAAGGAATTTGGTAACATTACTTCTTGGCCTATTTTCCCAAATAGTTTATATAGTATTGAATTAATTGTTCTTTAAATGTTTGGTAGTATTCTCTTGTGAACCCATCTTGGTCCTTAGTAGTTTTTCTTAGGGAGTTTTTTGATGGCTTGTTTAATTATTTTTTTTTCAAAGATGGGGTTAAGTATTCTATTTCTTCTTCTCAATCTGGGCAATTTTAATTTTCACAAATAGTCATCAATTTTGCTTAGATTGTCAGACTTATTGGCATATAATTGAGTGAAAGATTTCCTAATGATTGCTTTAATTTCCTCTTCCTTGGTGGTGAATTCACCCTTTTAATTTTTTGATACTGGTAATGTGGTTTTCTTCTTTCTTTTTTCCAATCAAATTAACTAATGGTTTTTCTATTTTATTGGTCCTTGTTTCCCCCATAAAACCAGGACCTAGTTTTATTTATTAGCTTGATAGTTTCCTTATTTTCAGTCATTAATCTCACTTTTGGTTTTCAGTGTTTTCAATATGGTGCTCAATTGGGGATTTTTAATTTGTTTTTTTCTATTTTTTTAGTGGCATGCCAAATTTACTGATATATTCTTTCCATATATTATTGATGTAAGAATTTATGGAAATACATTTTCCCTTAACTGCTGCTTTGGCTGCATATCATAAATGTTGGTATGTGGTCTCATTGTTGTCATTTTCCTTAATGAAATTATTTATTATTTCTGTGATTTGTTCTTTGACCCCCTTACTCTTTAGGATCAGACTTTTTAGTTTCCAATTAGTTGGGGTTTTTTGATTTGTTTTGTTTTGTTTTGTTTAAGTGATTGGGGTTAAGTAACTTGCTCAAGGTTACACGACTAGTTATTTTTATGTGTGGGTGCTAATTTTCTGAGGCAGGAACCGATCCCGACTCTGGGGCTGGTGCTCTTACGAACTGCACCATGTAGCCTCCCCCTCCCCCAATTAGTTTTTATTCTATCTTTCTATGGTCTTTTATTGAGTGTAATTTTTATCAAATCTTTATCTAAGAAGAATGTTTTTAGTATTTTTGCCTTTTTACCTTTGGTTTTGAGGGTTTTATGCCATAATGCACAGCCAGTTTTGGTATAGCTACCATGTAATGCTGAGAAGAAAATATTATTTTCAATTCCCTTTCGATTTTTCCAGAGGGCTGTCATATCTAACTTTTCTAAAATTCTACTCACCTCCTTAACTCCTTTCTTTTTTACTTTGTGGTTAGATGTATCTAGTTCTGAGAGGGGAAATGTGAGGTCCCCCACTAGTATAGTTTTGATGTCTATTTCCTCTGGTCACTCACTTAACTCTTCCTTTAAGATTTGGATACTCTGCCACTTGGTGCACATATATTTAGTGTTGATATTGCTTTATCATGCTACCTTTTAGCACAATGTAGTTTCTTTCCTTATATCTTTTAATTAGATCTGTTTGATCCAACCTAATCAAAATCTAATGATAATTCATGTGTGTGTATGTGTGTGTGTGTGTGTTTTAAAATGAATAACCAAGGTTTTGCTTTGTCTGAGATTACAATTTTTACCCCTGCTTTTTTTTTTTTTCTAATTTCAGGTGAGGCATAATGGATTCTGCTCTAGCTCCTTACCTTTACTCTCTGTGTGTCTCTCTGCTTCAAGCATGTTTTTTGTAAACAACATATTGTGGCATTCTGGTTTTTAATCCATTCTGCTATCTGCTTCCATTTCACAGGAGAGTTCATCCCAGTCACATTCACAGTTATTATTACTCATTGTGTATTTCCCTTTACCCTATTTTTCCCTCTTATTTATACTATATCTCCTCTTACACCAGTGTTTTGTTCTAACCATTGCTTCCCCCATTCTGCCCTCCCTTCAGTCAGTCCCTCCATCTTCACTTAATACCCTCCCCTCCTGCTTCCCTATAGGGTAAGGTCAACTTTGGAAATGAATATGAAAGAGTAAAGGTGATTTTTCTGCCTACTCCAGTGGGTTGGCTCTTGGAAGTCTGGTAAACTTGTTCATTTCTTATAGTACAGTAGTATTCCATAACAAGCCTGTACCACAACTTGTTTAGCCATTCCTCAATTGATGGGCATCCCCTCATTTTCCAGTTTTTTGCCACCAAAAAGAGAACTGCTATAAATATTTTATTTCTTTTTTTTGTTTTAAATAGTATTTTCCCCCAATTACATATCAAGAAAAAATTTAGCATTCATTTTTACAACATTTTGAGATCCAAGTTTTTCTCTCTCCCTCCCCTCCCCTCTTCCGAAAATGGTTGGAAGTCTGATATAGTTTATACATGTGTTATCATGTAAAACATTTACATATTCATCACAGTTGTGGAAAAAGAAACAGATCAGAGGGGGGAAAAACCATGAGAATGAATAAAGTAAGTGAAATATATATATACTTCTATCTGCAATCAGAGTCCATCATTTCTTTATCTGGATATAATTTCCTTTGTGAGTCCTTTGTACTTGTCTTGGATCATTGTGTTGCTGAGAAGAGCTGAGTCATTCATAGTTGGTCATCACACAATGTTGCTGATAGTGTGTGCAATGTTTTCCTAGTTTGGTTCATTTCACTTTGCATCAGTTCATGTAAGTCTTTCCAGGTTTTTCTGAAGTCTTCCTGCTCATCATTTCTTATAGAACAATATCCCATTATATTCACATACCACATCTTGTTCAGTCATTCCCTAATGGATGGGCATTCCCTTGATTTCCAATATTTTGCACCATGAAAAGGACTGCAATATAAGTATTTTGCATGTGTAGCTCCTTTCCCCTTTATCAAATGATCTCTGGAATACAAAAGCTATTGGTGCTATTATTGGGTCAAAGCATATACAAAATTTGATTGCCCTTTACATATGATTCCAAATTGCTTTCCAGAATGGTTGGAACAGTTCACAACTTGCATCAATGTTCCAGTTTTCCTACATCCTCTCCAACATTTATCACTTTCCTTTTTTGTCATATTAGCCTATCTGATCAGTATGAGGTTGTATTTCAGAGATGTTTTAATTTGCAGTTCTCGAATCAGAAGTGACAGAGCACTTCTTCATATGTCTATAGTTAGCTTTGATTTCAACATCTGAATACTGCCTCCTCTTATCGTTTGACCATTTATCATTTGGAGAATGGCTTATATTCTCATGAATTTGACTCACTTCTCAATATATTTGAGAAATGATGCCTTGACCAGAGACACTTGCTGTCAAGATTTTCTCCCAGCTTTCTTTCTAAAATCTTAGTTGGGTTGATTTTGTTTGTACAAAAGATTTTCATTTTAATATTATCAAAATTATCTATTCTACAATTTGTAATGCTCTCTAACTCTTGTTTCATCATGAATTATTCCCCATAGATCTGACAGGTAGACTATTGCTTGCTCTTCTCATTTCATTGCTTCATTTTCTATTAAACCTTTTAGCAGGATGTAGTTTCCTTCCTTATCTCTTTTAATTAGGTCTATTTTTGCTTTTACTTTGTCTAAGATCAGGATTGCTAGACCTGCTTTATTTATTTATTTGTTTATTTGTTTATCTATCTATCTATCTATTTATTTACTTATTTTGCTTTTTGGAGGGCAGTTGGGGTTAATTGACTTGTCCAAGGTCACATGGCTAGTAAGTGTTAAGTGTCTGCGGTTGGATTTGAACTCAGGTTCTCCTGACTCCAGGGCCAGTGCTCTATTCACTGTGCCACCTAGCTGCCCCAAAGGTTTTGTTTTGTTTTGTTTTCAGTTAATATGATTATGTATTTTTTGTTTGTATGATTAGATATCCTAACTTCTCCTGCTTTATTTTTTACTGAAACCTAATAGAGTCTACTCCAGCCCCTTACCTTTACTCTGTGTGTGTCTCTCTGCTTCAAGTGTGTTTTTTGTAAGTATATGTAATGGTAATGGGGATTTGAAGATCTTCCATGTTCTTTGTATTGGCACGCAAACAGGTACTTAACACCTTATTTCAAGTTCATGATTGTGTCAAGTATTAACATCCAAAAGTTATGAATCCCACATTGGAATGAACTTGTTGAGTTAACAGGAAGGGGCAGAACAGGGAGGAGGTAATACCATATATAAAAAAGCCCAAGCTGAGAGAGGCCAGAACTGCTGTGATTGAGCAGCCTGGAGGCTGAGCTGCTGCTGCTAGAGAGAGAGAAGAATTGAGAATAGAAATGAGAACTGAGAACTGAACTGACATCTGAGAACTGAGAATTGAGAACTGAACTGAAAACTAAGAACTGAACTGAGAAATGAGCAGAGAGGAGAACTGGGAGGAGGCATGGCAGTGGTGCTGGTACTTTGTCTATCTCTTTTGATGTTACTTTGTCAGATTCATCTGCTAATAGAGGATGGTGGTATTGTTACAGAAGCCCTGGGAACTTGCTGCTAGTTCAGAAGCCCTGGAAGAGGATTTTATCGTTGTATGTCTACAGAAATCCTGGAGGAGAGTTTTGCTGACTTTTTCAGAGGTCCTGGGACTATACTGATGATTTGCATTGATTTCTCAGACCTTTTTGTTGGGTATATGTTGGGTCTATGTTGATTTCACAGGCAGAAAGTAAATTGATGATGGTGCCAGCAATGTGCATGGATGTTATCGTGGTTTTGTTGAGCTTTGTCTTCCCAGGAACAGAAATTGTGAAGGACTTGAGGTGCACTAGACACTGTGAGCTTCAACATGTGACAGAAACTGGACAAACAGCTGGCAGGAGCTGGGACCATGGAAGAGGAACCATGGAAGCTGAAAGCCAGCCTTGAGTCAAAATGAAAAGACCTCTCCTTGGTTATTTAATGCAAACTGAGAAGATCATGATTAACTGTGGCCTAGGGGTGGAGAACTTTGACCTTTACATTTTGATGATTGAGTTAAGGGCTTCTCCAATTAAGAAGAAAGAAGACTTTTGATTGAAGAGATTAAGGCAATGTGACCTAGCAGTGGAGAACTTTGACCTTTGTACTTTGTGACTGAATTAAGGACATACTAAATTATTGAGTTACTAAATGAATGTACTTTGATTAAAATGATGTGGCTACTTTGGTAAAAAAAAAAAACTATGTGGCCATTTTAGTGATAAGTTGCTTTGCCATAACATTGTGAGTGTTGAACTTTGATTTCTGTGAATGTTTTGTCTTAGTTTGTCACTGAATAAGTAAAGAATTCACTATACTGTGTAATCAGAGCCTTGAAAGCTGTTCACAGCAGCAGTCTTCTGGAAAGCTGCTCATGCTTGGCTTTAAAGTATATTGTAGGTTTCTGGGTTTTGATCCACTTTGCTATTCACTTATCTTTTATGGTAGAGTTCATCCCATTCACATTCAATTATTGTTACTTCCTGCATATTTCCATCCATCATATTTGTCCTCCTGTTTGTCCCCTCTTTCCTTTCACCCTTTCCCACCTCACCAATGTTTTGCTTCTGCCTACCACCTCCTATAATCTGCCCTACCTTCTCTCAGTCCCCACCTCACCTTTCCTTCATTTAGTCTCCTCCCCTCCTACTTCCCTGTTGAATAAGATAGATTTCTATATTCAAATGATTGTGCATATTATTCTCTCTTTGAGCTAATACTTATGAGAGTAAGGTTCAAGCAATGCTCATGGCTCACACTCCCATCTCCCCCTCCATTGTAATGTGTCCTTCACAAGAGATAATTTGCGCCATTCTACCTTTCCCTTCCTTCTGCATCCACTGTACTCTTTCTCATCCCTTAATTTTTATGTCATTCCCTTAAATTCACCTTATACCCATAACTTTTGTCTATGTATATTCCTTCTATCTGTACTGTTAATGATACAAATTTTAAGAGTTACAAGTATCATCTTCCCATGTAAACACTATATTTTTATTTTTATAATGCTTTATTAACTTCTGTTTTACATCATTCATTTCCACCAGATTTTGAGTTACAATCATTTTCCCCCCGTTATTCCCCTACCCAACCTCCCAGAATAGCAGTCCCACAAGATATCGCTTCCTCCAATCTGCTCTCTCCCATACCTTCTCCCATACCCCGTTCGAATTTTCCATTAGAGGAAAGTGAATCTTTGTGTCCCAATGCCTGCACATCTTATCTCCCAATTATAAGCAAAAGAGTATTAATAATAGTATTTATATATATTTGAAACATTTAATGTTAAGACCTCGAATTTCAGATCCATTTCCTTCCTCCCTTGTCACCCATTCCCTCTGGGGAGATAAGTAATTCAGTATATGTTGTACATGTCTAGCTATGCAAAACATTATCATAGTAGATATATTGTACAAGGCTGCTTATAATTCCCTCCCACTCATCCCACCCCCCACCTGGTCCATTCCCTACATGATCCTGTCCCTCTTCTATAGTGGGTACTTCCAACCTCCCCTCCCCCAAGGATGCCCTCCCATCCATCATCCCTCCTCTCATCCCCCTTCCCCCTATCCTGCTGCAGGTTGAGATATCCCATTTAGTATGTATGTCATTTTCTCCCTGAACCAAATTCAATGTGAATGTGGTTTTGCCTTTTTGGCCTTCCTTATTCTCCCCCTCCTTTGCAGCCACTTCCCCTTGCTTCTTCTACATGAGATAGTTTACCCTACCCTGTCTCTCCCCATCTCCTCTTGCCACTTTCCTCTCTCACCTCATAATTTCATCTCTTGAGTATTCTCCCTTCCCAACAAATTCAACCTATTCCCTCTATCCATATACACACACATTCACATATGTATTCATATGACCACACACCTTTCTTCCATTATTTTCATAGTGAGAAAGATATCATCAGTTACAGTTATTGTTTTTCCATATAGGAATATAAATAGTTCAACTTTGATAAGTTCCTTTTGATTTCTTTTCCCTGATTACCTTCTCAGGCATCTCTTCCTTCTTGTGTCTGGATGTCAAATTTTCTATTCAATTCTGGTTTTTTCCTCAAGAATGCTTGAAAGTCCTCTATTCCACTGAATGACCATATTTTCCCATGAAACAAAATACTCAGTTTTGCTGAGTAGGTGACCCTTGGGTTCATTCCCAGCTCTTTTGCTCTCTGGAAAATCATATTCCATGACATTCAATCCCTCAGTGTAGAAGCTGCCAGGTCCTGGGCTATTCTGATTGTGTTTCCACAATATTGAAATTGTTTCTTCCTGGCTGCTTGTAGTATTTTCTCCTTGATCTGGGGAATCTGGAACCTGGCTATAATATTCCTGGGAGTTTTCTTGTTGGGATCTTTTTCAGGAGGTGATTGGTGGATTCTTTCAACCTCTATTTTGCCTTCTGGATCTAAAACCTCAGGGCAATTTTCCTTGAGAATTTCTTGAAGGGTGATTTCTAGGTTCTTTCTTTGATCATGGCTTTCAGGTAGTCCAATAATTTTTAAATTGTCTCTCCTGGATCTATTTTCCAGGTCAGTGGTTTTTCCCATGAGATATTTCACATTGCTTCCTACTCTTTCATTTGTTTGAATCTGCTTAACAGCATCTTCATTTCTCATAAAGTCATTAGCTTCCATTTGCTCCAGTCTAACTCTGAAGGAATGAATCTCCTCAGTGAACTTTTGAGATTCTTTTTCCTTCTGGCAAATTCGACTTTTTAAGGCATTCTTCTCCTCATTGCCCTTTTGGGACTCCTTTGCCATTTGAGTTAGTCCATTTTTTAAGGTGTTGTTTTCCTCAGTCAGGCTGTTGACCCTCATTTCATACTTTTCCTGCATCCTTCTCATTTCTCTTTCTAATTTTTCCTCCACTTCTCTTATTTGATTCTTAAAGTCCTTCTTAAGGTCCTCTATGGCCTGCAACCCGCTCATGTTTTCCCCTGGGGCTTTTGGAGCAGGACTTCTGACCTCACAGTCCTTTTCCTGCTCTATGCCCCCAAAATAGGAGTCTAGGGCTGCATTTTTCTGTTTCCTTTGCCTTGGCATGTTGCCACTTAATTACTTGACTTTTGGGCTTGTTGCCACAGTATGGCTTGGTGCCAGACAGGAACTTTCGCCCCAAACGTGGGAGGGGGCCAGCGTCCATTTCTGGCAAGCTATAAACCCACCCACATCTTCCACCCCAGATCACAATCCAGATCCAGGGAGGTTAAAGCAAGAGGGATTACCCCCCAAGACTGATTGCTGGATCTCCCTACAGTTTGCAGGCTGTGAGCTGGAGCTGCCTCTGAAAACTACAAAATGGCGTGTCTCCTCTGCAGCTTCTAGCCCCCAGGGGAGGAAGCCGACGCATTCCCCAAATACTGGTCCCAAAGTCCATAGGGCAGTAACCTCTTACTTTGTCCTAGGCATGTCTATGTTGATAATTTTGGAGTCGCCACAGCTGCTGGTGTTCTGGGGTCTCTCCAGCCGGCCACTGGCCCTATCACCCTGGGGCTAAAACCTCATTTCACGGGGACCTGGGCTCCGATTGGTTCGGCTTGGCTTGGCTCAGCACACTCTGCGCATTGCTCACTGCTGGCTCGCAGAGCGCTGTGCTGGTCCTTCCTGCAGGGCTGCTGGGCTGTCCTCTGCAGGAGATTAGCTTCTCTGTGTCATTCCGTGGGTGCTGGGGCTCCAGAAGTTGTTCAGAGTCCCCTTTTACTAGTTTGGCGGGAATCTGGGGTCAGAGTGGCTTGGATGAGCTGTTTCTACTCCTCCATCTTGGCTCCGCCTTCCACAAGATTTTGAGTTACAAATTTTTCCCCAATTTTCCCTACCCACCACCCCAAATCTGCATTCCCACTGAATATCCCCTCTCCATTCTGTTCTCTCCCTTCGACTTATTCCCCCTTCTACTTTCCTGTAGGTCATGGTGGATCTCTATGCCCCACTGCCTGTATATCTCATTTCCCAGTTATATATAAAATAATAATATGTATATATATATATATTTTTTTTTTGAAGCATTTTATTTTAAAACTTTGGATTCCAGATTTTTTCCCTTCCTTCCTTGTCATGTACCTTCACTGGAAAGATAAATAATTCAATATCTGGTGTACATGAGTAGCTATGCAAAACATTTCCATAGTGCATATATTGTGGAAGACTGACTATATTTACTACCCCTTCTTTTTTTATTAAACAAATGCTTTATTAACTTCTGGTTCACATCATTCATTTCTGCCAGATTTTGAGTTACATTTTCTCCCCATTTTTCTCCTACCCACCACCCCAGAATAGCAGTCCCACAAGATATCCCCTAATCCGATCTGCTCTCTCCCGTATCTTCTCCCATACCCCCTTTGACTTTACCATTAGGACAAGGTGAATCTCTGTGCCCCAATGCCTGCACATCTTATCTCCCAATTACATGCAAAATAGTATTAATAATAGTATTTATATATTTGAAACATTTAATTTTAAAACTTCAAATTTCAGATACATTCCCTTCCTCCCTTTCATACTTTTCTTGCATCTTCCTTATTTCTCTTCCCAACTTTTCCCCCACTTCTCTTATCCACTTCTTAAGGTCCTCTATGGCCTGTAGCTAGCTCATATTTTCATTTGGAGCTTTTGGTGTAAGATTTCTGACCTCACATTCCTCCTCCTGTTCCATGCTTCGATCCTCTTTTGCCCCCAAAATAGTAGTCTAATGTTGCATTTTTCTGTTTATTTTGTTTCCTTTGCCTAGGCATGTTGCTACTCAATTACTTGACTTTTGGGCTTCTTGCCACAGTAGGACTTTGCCACCAGCCAGGGGAACTTCTGTCCCAAACGTTGGGGTTTTCTCAACTTCCAGAGGTATTATTTGGGCGGCTTCCTTGAAGCCTCCACACACTCTGGCAATCTGGTCACACACCCCAAGACCTCCACCCCATACCGCAACCCAGATCCAAGAAGGGTAAAGCAAGTGCCCTTACCCCTGGACTGATTGCCAGATCCCCCTACAGTTCGCAGGCCAATAGCTGAAGCTGCAATGTAGCAATTTTACACAAGCTACGCCTGCTCCTCAGCAGCTTCTTGCTCCCAGGGGAAGAAGCTGACACATTCTCCCAACAAATCGCAAAGTCCATAAGGCACTGACCTCTCACTTTATCCTAGGCATCTATGTGTGATAATTCTGGAAAAGCCACAGCTCCTGGTGTTCTGGGGTCCCTCCAGCCGGCTGCTGGTCTGGCTCCCCTCAGGCTAATACCGAGACTCAGGTGGCCCTGGGCTCGGCTCCCAGAGCACTTCCCTGGCAGATCCCAGAGTGCTTCACTGGATGCTTCCTGCTGAGCTGTTTGGCTGTCCTCAGCAGTAAGTTAGCTTCTCTGTGTCATTTTGTGGGTTCTGGAGATCCAGAGGTTGTTCAGACTCCCCCTTTTACATAATTTTGAAGTTGTGTGGGTTGTAGCTCAGTGGAAGTGCTGTTTCTACTTCGCCATCTTGACTCTGCCCCCACTCCTCCCCACTTTTGACAGCCTTATTTCTTTCTTTGTTAATCATGGACATGATTAATACTTTGGTGACTTAGAAGTTTAATTTCTTTAATTTTGGAAGATGCTTTTCTTATCTTGGTAGTTAATGCTTTTCAGATACAAACTCTGGGATCGTTGACATCTATAATCTGTAATTTCGCCCTCACTGATAGCTTATTTCTTTTTTTGTTTGTTTGTTTCTTGCTATTTTTAAAATTAATTTATTAGTTTACTTTTAGTTAACAAGATTCAATTCCATAGTTCCTTGATTTTCAAATTTCCTTTACCTCCCTCCCCCAACCTCCATGACAGCAAATAGTCCAGTATAGCATCTGCAAATACATTCATATTAGAAATTAGTCCAATTACAAAGGCATATTTTACTATGTGGGATGAAAAATGGTAGAGAAGAAATAAAACCAAACAATGAAAAGAAAAAGATCAATTAGTTTGCTTCCACCAGGATTCAAGCTCAGTTCTTTCTAGTTATATCTCTGGATGTTGCATTTCTCTCCTTTATGAGTCTTTCAGCATTGACTTATATCACTGCATTGCTCAGAAGCGTCCAGTCTGTCATAGTTCGTCATCACACATATGATGTGTCTGTGATTGTATACAAATTTCTCCTGATTCTACTCTTCTTGCTCAGCATCAGTTTGTATAAGCCTCTCCAGGTAAATATGAAAACTGTCTCCTCCTCTTTTCTTTTAGCACAATAATATTCCATTACATTCATATACCACAACTTGTTTGGCCATTCCCCAATTGATGGGCACCCCTTCAATTGCCAGTTCTTTGCAACCCCGAAAAGAGCTGCTTTAAATATTTTTGTATATATGGGTCTTCCTCCCTCTTCAATGATCTCTTTGGGATATAACCCTAGAAGTGGTATTGCTGGGTCAAAGGGTATGAAATTATTTATAGCCCTTTGGTTGGATAAGTTCACAACTCCACTAGCAATGTATTAGTGTTCCAATTTGCCTACATCCTCTCCAGCATTTGTCATTTTCTTGTTTTGTCATCTTAGCCAATCTGACTGGAGAGATGTGGTATCTAAGAGTTGTTTTGATTTGCATTTATCTAATCAATAGTGATTTAGAGCATTTCTTCATATGCTTATAGATATTTTAATTTCTTTCTCTGAAAACTGTCTGTTCATATCCTTTGACCATTTATCAATTGGGGAATGACTTGTATTCTTATAGATTTGACTCAATCCTCTGTATATTTTAGAAATGAGTCCTTTATCAGAGATATAGGTTGTAAAAATTCTTTCCTAATTTCCCACCTCCCTCTTGATTGTGATTACATTTCTTTGTTTGTACAGAAGCTTTTCAATTTGATGTAATCAAAATTATCCATTTTGCATTTTATAATGACCAATAGCTTATTTCTATATTCAGAGCGGGGCAAGATCTATTTTATGTTGTCTGTGAGATCAACATGGGGATTTCTGATACTTGACACTTTCCTGATCTACATGAAAATCTCTTTCTAGTAGCAATTTATAATACATTAACAGTACACTTATTCCTGTTCAATATAACTTTTTAGCTTCTTTTCCTTCCTAGAAGAAATTTAAATTCATTATATGAATGTATATGTGTTTTGCTAACTGTCTGATTAAAGATCACAAAGAAACTTTGATTTTGCATCTCAGATTAGCAGATGGTGGACAGATGGTTTAAATTAATATTAATTTTTTAAAACATAACTTAAATTGTTTATACTGCAGATTCAAAGTTGGAAAGCCAGCTAACATCTTCAGGGTTATTAACACTCTAAAATCTACTTGCAAAAAGAAGCCAATGAAAACCCTTCGTCTCTAAGGATAAATTGATCAAACCTCAGTAAAAAAGATGGTGGGCAAGACAAAATTGTGTAATGCTAAAATTCATTTTAAATAGAATTGAGGGGGGAAATGTCTAGGAGCCTTAGAACTCAGTCTCAAGAGTTTTATACAACAAACTTTTGGGGGAGAAGGCAAGGAGTGGGTAGCAGACTATTCAAATTCATATAGAATAGATGATGTGCTAGATTTGAAGGTTTTGTATTCAAATCCTGCCTCTGACACACTCTAGCTATGTGACTATGGACAAGTAACAGTTCAAAGCTTCATACAACTCCTTAAAAGTGTGAGTTTAGAAAGTATAAGACTCAAATGAATACATATTTTGAAAACAATTTATTACTAAGTGGTTCCAAAATACATATTTGTCTTAATTTATATGATTGCTTTTAAAAAATGTGTAGATTTTCAAAATTAACTTGTTCTTGGGTTTTTTTCCCTCCAAAAAAATGATGAGGCTGTAGAAGGGGAAGGATATGTAAGTTACAGAGTAATTCAGAAACTGAGTAGCTAGAAGCATAGGATTTTGGAGTTGGAAGGAATTTTGAAAGTCACATTAGGTATCTATCTAATCTCTCTCTATTGATGTCAGTATTCTCACTAAAACGTTTCTGTCGGTCATCACCTAGCCTTGCTTACTTACACTGAGAAGGAACTCATCTCATTTGGGCTGATTATATACAGAACTGACTGCCTCATTGTAGACTAATCAGTTTTTAAAGAGGAAATATTCTCCAAGAATTATGTGTTGACCTTCATTCATATATTATCTGTTGTTTGAATTTCATTTGTAACAAGTAGACATTGGCCCTTTTTTGGGGGGGGGGGGGAAGAACTATTATATGTTCTCTTCACTGAGGAGCCAAAATTTTAGCAGATTAGAGGCAGTCACCTAGCAGAACTCTATCAACATTCCCCTCTGGACAACTTGAAAATAAATCCTTAAATAAAAATGTTTAATAGCAAAGCCAACAATGGTCAAAGCTAAATATTCTTCCAGTCTAAAACAACTAAGGAGTTCAGCCATACCAGGTGAGTGCCAGCATAGAGCACACTAATTAATAGCACGAGTGGTGGACCCTGGAAGTGACTGTAGCCACCTTAAACTTAAACTCCTTAAAAAGCAGAATAACACAAGTAGAAAAAGAGATACAAAAAAATTGAAGAAAATAATTCCTTAAACTTAAAATTGGACAAGTGGTAGCTAATGACTTCATAAGATGTCAAGAAACAGTAAAACAAAAAGTCAAAAGAAGGGGAAATAGAAGAAAAACAACTGGCCTGGAAAACAGATTAAGAAAAGTTAATACAAGAACTATTGGACTACCTGAAAGCCATGATAAGAGAAAAGAGATTAGACCTCATATCTTAAGAAATGATCAACGAAAACTGCCCGAACATCTTAGATACAGAGGGTAAAATCGATGCCAGAAGAATCCACTACTCGTAAAATAGATCCCACAATGAAAACTCCCAGGAATATTATCCAAATTTCAGAACTCCAAGGTCAAAAAGAAAATGATTTCTTCTACCACTCAAATACCATGGAATCATAGTCAAGATCCAACAAGGTTTAGCAGCTTTCAGGAACAGAGGGCCTGAAAAAATATTGCAGAAGGCAAAGGTGTTATGATGATAATCAAGAATAACCTAACCAGAAAAATTGAGTACAATAGGTTGGGGGAATAATGGATATTTAATGAAATAGAGGATTTCCAAACCTTCCTAATGAAAAGATCAGAGCTAAGTAGAAAATTTGACATTAAAACAGAAGACTCAAGCATATAATGGTAAACATTAAAGAGTAATCATAAAGGACTTCATAAAATTAAACTGTTTGTATTCCTATATCAAAAATGATACATGCAACTGATAAGAACTTTATCATTATTAGGGCAGTTAAAATGAGTCTACATAGAGAGAGGGCAGGTGTGTGAGTTATGTTGTGATGATCTAAAAAAAAAAAAAGAAATAATGAGAAAGAGGGATGCACTGAGAGAAGGGGGAAGGGAAAAGTTGAATGGAGAAATTTTTCTCACATGAAAGAAGCATGCAAGGAAGAGCTTTTATAGTGAAAGGGAAAACAAAGGGGCTGGTGACTAGTACTTGAATCTCATTCTCATTGGAATTGGTTCAAAGAGGGAAGAATATGTTTAACACTCAGTTGGATACAGAAATCTATCTTAACCAAGAGGGAAATAGGAGGGGAAAGGGATAAAAGATATGGGGGAGGGGTGGCATAAGGGAGGGCATATTAAGGAAGGCAGTGTTCAAGAGCAAAACAGACTTTTGAGAAAGGACAGGATAAAAAGAGAGAAGGATAAA